>JAIFHY010000122.1:0-207747 GCA_022264835.1 Melampsora americana | reverse complement strand
TACCACGTGTGTGGCCCAAATTGCATATGAGCAAGCAATGGACATGACAAACCAAAACATTACAGGATTACTATGTATGGTTTCATTGACACCTGGTCACATTGAATTCTTAGCTTGAAGATTGGTAAAAACAACAACAATCCTCAAAAAATTGGTGTTCAATTTCTCACTGTTGCAGCATGCAGAGGCTTGCCACAACACATATCTACCAATCACGGGACCAGAACATTAAACATGGCCACCCATCAAATTACATTTGATAGAGTTTTCTACAAAGACAATGCAGCAAGCTAGAAAAGGCACATCTGCACTAAATCAACATTTAATCCAAAAATTGAATTTCTCTGTCACAATTGATGTGTGCATAAAACATCTCCATTTGTAAGAATATGAAGGAGGCAGTAGATGAGTGGTGTTATAATCCAAGTGATACTCTCCAAGAGTAAGTCATCCCACGTTTTTCATACATATTCCCCCTCCACTATCAAGTAACCTGTGTTCTCTTGCATTTATTCATCGCATTAGTCCAACATATGATGGACAAGTATGTTGAAGAAAAAAATTCATACCACACCTGCAAGAACTGTAGCTCTGCCCTTTCAGCTAGTGTACCAGCCAATGTCTGCTTTCTTCCCCCAAAGACTACAATGGAGAACACAGCATTACCCCTGTACCAGCTGAGGTTGTACAGGAAATGCTTGATGTGTACTATCCTGACCGGAATGGGCTGTCTGTGGTAACAGCTGAACCATGCAACACTCTGTTCAACAGTTTGATATCCAAACTAGGTTGGAGCGTAGAACAACTCAATCTCAACTCTGTGTGGGATCTCTTCAAAGAGATGCATCAAGTTTTGAAAGAGATGGATCTGAAACTTGATGATTTGAAGTTGGGGAAACAGCCCAAAAATGGAAATTATGAAGATTAATAGATGGAAGATGAAGAATTACAACTTTTGGACAAAAGTGAATATGAATTTATAGAAGAGAGTGATGAAGAAGGTGCTCAAGAAGATGACATTTGAAGGAGAAATGATTTTATATCATTTTTTTTCAATCTCATTTATACCTTCCAATTTTAAGTGTTTAACAAATACACCTCAGAGGCACAAGTGCAGAGATTTCAGAACTTCTTTTTCTAATCAAGCTAGAGATTTGAATCAATTAAGTAAACCTAAATTTTTAGAGTTTGAAGGCATCATCATCCAACATGGTGTTTTGATCATCTTCCTATCTATTCTCACTTATCTACTTTATGCTCATCAAATCTTTTCCTGATTTTTTTCTTTTAAGGTTTTGAAAACAAAAATGGTGGATTACCGTATGATTTTTTTTGATCTGTAAACCAATTATTTGGAAATAGAATGAAATTCAGCTGATTGAAATGTTGAAAGAAATGTTCCATACTTTTGAAAGCTACTTATGGGTAAAATAAGTAGCTTATTTGCTACTTAAAATAAAGAGCTCAAGAGCTCCTTATTTTTCAAATAAGCTACTTTATTTGACCCAAAATTTACTTTTTTTTCTGAAAATCTACAGGTCCCATTTCTGATACCCCCCTCCTGTCTTCAAACCACCTGAACTTTGTCATTAAAAACCACATTCGATTTCTCTCACTCTACTTTGCATCGTCTCAAATCAGCACACACCACCTCCGATCCAATACAATCCTATTCTTGCTCTACCATGAGTTGAGTCAAATCCACCAACAATAATCATCACACAAACATCACTTCAAAAGAGGTGATATAACTCTACCTAACTCATTCAATCAATCCATCCTTCAGACTCACATACTCTCTCTCTTTTCATTCTTCAGCTCACACTTTGATTCAGACCACCTTTCTTTTTGAATCAAGAAGGTTTGAAAAGTTGATATTTGATGTACTACTGGCAAAGTTACCATTGGTTTTTGAATCTGAGGTGTCCTTAGATATGTACACTGCCTTGGACTGTGTGTCTAAGAAGGAAATAATCTCCTTTGACCCAAGGAAAGTCAGTGATGATGATTTGAATCAAGTCCTATAGATTGATTCTTTCATATCATCATCTCAATACCAAGATGTGTGATGATCTAATAGTTGTGATGATGATGAGAAGATGAAAAAATAAAAAAATAAGTGGAAATTTGAACGGTCAACAAGCTTTTCCGCTGTTGACCGCCAAACAAAATTCAACTTATATGTAATTTTAAGTTGACTTTTCATCAAAAGTCAACTTATATGTAATTTTAAGTTGACTTTTCATCAAACGTCAACTTATATGTAATTTTAAGTTGACTTTTCATCAAAAGTCAACTTAAAATGCAAATCAACTTTCCCAGCCCGGAAAGTTTGTACCTTTCAAAGGTACAAACTTTTATAAAGCGTACCAAACGGGCCCTTGAGCTTTCCTGATCAGGTAGTAAAACAATTTGAGCACTTTATTTGTAATCTCACAAATCTCTCTTTCTTATCTTTTTATCCTAATCATCTTCTCTTCTATAGTCATCTTCATCATATCATCATTAGTAAGCATGATGATTGATAAGATGTCTTAAGGATCCACTCTAAAGTTTGAAAAGTGGAGCCAAGGAGATTACGTCTATAAAGGATTGAAAAGTTGAGTTTGGATGACAACTGATCACAACCTTTGAGATAGCTCTTTATCAATTTCTTTCAAGAATAATAAAACCAATCAGATCAATCAAACTTACAGATAAGTAGGAAGAAACCTTTCTTAAATCCAAACCCATTACTCTTATCAACATTAAATTCATCATTGGTTTTAACAAAAGTTAAATTTCTCAGAAAACAATATTGGATGGAACATTACAAAGAGTTCAGCTTATTGAAAAACAAAACTTGATAGTGATATCAAAGTATGTGATTTTCTGCATTTGAATATTCAGCTCCAACTTTCAAATCCATCTCATTCTCTTCCAAATCCTCCTTACCATCCTCTTTACCATCCTCTTCTCCATCTTCATTGTCATCAGCTTTACATTCCTTATCTTTACTAATCCGTTGTGAAACTTTGAGTAAAGAAGAACTAGCAGGTCCTTTGAACAATTGAGTTTGAGTAGTGAGGGGATGCCCCAGAATTCCAGGCCCAACTTCTCTAGCTGCTGATCTCCTACCTCTTTCTAAACTGATCACATCTGAGAATGTAGTTTTGGTACCTCCGCCGTTAAAAGACAAATTCAACAATCTAGTTTGGATTCCCAGATCCATCTTGGCGCCAGTTTGGCTTGGATTTGGACAATAGGGACCGTTGATTGACTGTGAGATGGCATGATTGCTTGAATTGAGTGAGAATGGGCAGATGCTATTGGTGGGTCCAAGGTCAATGTGTTTGTGATGGCTAACAAGAGGTTTGTCAGAGTTATTATCCTTAAGGTCATGTGTCATGTCCATCACAGGTATCTGCTCATCTGTAGGTGTTACAACGTCTTCATAATTGCCGTGGAGAAGCTCATCTTCAAGTAACATGGAGGCTGGCTCCGGACTGTTGTCAAAATTCCGCATGTGTTCACAGCTACTGTGATGTCTTTGATCAGATGGCAGATTGTTGCTCCAGTACCTTGTGTTGTTTTGAGAGTTTGAGTGCGTGTTGGATTTAACATCACTATATCTTTGGGCCTTTGAGCCTTTGTTGAGTTCACTTGTATGTGTTGCTTTTGATACAAAAAAATGAATCCAAAGATCACCAGTTTTTGAATGATAATATTGATGGAAGAAATCATTAAGAATTCAGAGACTTATTACTGCTTTGGTCCTGGTCATTTGGGCTGGCTTTGAAATTGTTGCCAACACAGTTTGCTTGTTGAATATTGTTTTGGTCCATTTGCGCAGGGCTTTTTGCATTGCTGATTATGAGTTGTTGGCACATCTTACAGGCTAGGTGTTTTGAAGAGCATTAGCTTTCCATAAAATAACTTGCAAACGTAGAGCATTTCATTACAAGATTTAGATGGGATTATTTGCCTCACTGGCTGCACCAGTACACATAGAGGGGTCACATAAACCGCTTGACTTGTCATCATTCCCACTGCAAATGGCCTCTGAAAGACCAAACAGCTTTAGAAGTAGATGAATATCAGCATGTAGGTCTTGAAAAGACTTCAAATATAATAAATCCAAAAATTTGAGGGATCACATTGCTCACAAGGTCCTTTAGATTTCTTTCAATTGAATCGATCATGTGTGTAACTTTTAAGTTAATGTCAGACTAGATCATGTATGTAAATCATGATCAATTGGTCATGGTCTGCTTGGAATAGAACATAAGTGGCAATAAGAAAAGCTGCACCAATTCAGAATAGATTGGTGACCAGAATCAATCAAGACCTGTTGAAGAGAGTACAAATTTTGCATGGCAAATCAGCAATTTGCCAAAAGCCTTGAGAGATTTGCTTGTATGTACAGAAGTGGTCAGTATGTGGAAAGAAACTGAACAATCAAATGAGCTACAGGCAGGAAGTCTTTTGAAATACCTGAGCAATCAAGCAAGTTAAAATCGGTCAAACAATTTGAAAGCAGGCAGTCTTTTGGAAGACCCTGAACAATCACATGAGCTGAAAGAAGGAAGTCTCAGGAGGGACGCTGAACAATCAAACACACTATTTAACTCAAACAATCCAGCAATCCATTAGACTAAAACAACCCACCACCTATAGCCAAAAACAGTCTATTTGAACGCAATTTATCACAGCTCCTGATCATTTCATTACCACATCAAATCATTTGGTTTCCTTGAAAATTTGTCATTGAGATTGTCTCAACAGAACATATGCACTGTTGCTCAAAACAGTTAGTCACTGTTCTTCTAGTTTTCCTTTGATTTGACATTGTGATATCAAATCTCATTCATCTTCATTGGTATCTAAACACCCAGAACCGTTGTATTCTAACATGAACGCTGGTTTAAACAATCATTGTTGTCAACTCATCTCTTCAAAAGTGTTCACTACCAAATTCCACCAACAGTGTATGAGCTGTTTTCACCTTTCTTATTATTCCTTTGTGCCATATCTATAACTCTGGCAAATGGTTGCTTGCTGGTGAGATGAAGCAAGTGACTATGATTCAAAATATCTGGGACTGGCTTCCTCATTTGGGACATGACAGACTTGAATTTTTGGACATGGTCTTGCTTCATTTCAGTGGCACAGCTATTCTTTAGAGTTGGATCTTTGATTGTCCTCTCCTTTCTGATGGTTTTTTTTCTCATTTCTAGCTTCATTGAGCTCCTTCAAAGACAACGGTGTGGAAATCAAAAAGTCTCCTTCCATTCATTTCTTTCAAAAATACATATCTCGTTTTTTCTCTTTAGTTCACATTCTTATTTCTTTAAACCATCTTAGAAAAAACACATAGTTTAAATCTTATATCTTTATCAGACTCACAATTTCAATATCACAGATCAGGTTTATACAGAATAAAATATATTACTTCATTTTTTGTTATCCATCATTTTTTTAGTAGTCAGTACAACATCAAGATTTCAAAGAAAAAAAACCAATTAGTAAATGAGATAGTCAAAAGAAGAAATAGAAGAGAGAGGAAGAAAACATAAAAATTTAAGTTAGATCAAATCCAGCAAGCAAGAAGTTAGAAAAAAAAATGATTGAACAATTTAAATCAAAACAAAAACAACTTCAAGAGTCATGAGGTTGAAATGAATTAAATCAATCTAATCAGTTCTCCATACTCAAATCCAATTGATTAAAGAAAGAAAAAATCATCAAAAAAATGAATGAAAACTTACAATTTGTGATTTTGAATCAAACCCAAGCAATCAATCCAGAAAGCCAAGAAACAAAAACAATCTAAAATCAAATTGAAGACATCTAATTTGTTGACCAAACTAAGCTTAATCAAACAAAGAGCAAGGAAATGAGATAAAAGAAGAAAGGAAGTCAGTGTATGTAGAACATAGTCAAGAAATCAAACAAAAAAAAATGACTTACAAGCAAAAATCAAAATCGAGTTGAATTGAAGCGACCAATCTAAAACAAAGAAAATTAGAAAAAAATTAATTAAATTAAAATTAAACTAAAATTAAATTAAATACAGAGATCAGGATTGGATTGATTGATCTAGAAAGATGAAAAGACAAAAAAACTCAAATCAAATAAAAAATTTAAGAAACAAAATCAAATTAGAAAAGATCAAAGAAGAACTTACCCAAAATGAAATTTGGAAACAAGCAATTGATCTAGAATCAAAATAGACACATTAAGATGAAAGAAGAAATAGATGATCAATTAGCCTTATGAAATCAAAACCTGAAAGAAGAATTGAAACAACTTACAAATCCAAATGTGAAAATTGAATTTGAAAAAAATGACCAATCTAGAAAGCTAGAAAAGAAACAATTGATCTAACTAATCAAAAGAAAAATCAAATTACATTAGAAAATCATCAAATTTTCTTTTTGTTAGTTTTCAAATTAAATCAAAGAAGAGATCAAAAGAAGGAAGAATAGATCAAAAGAAGAAAGAGAACTTACAATTGAAATCGATATCAAATTGAAGCAATCAATCTAAGATATTAAGAAGAAAAAAAATCACATCATTTTCAATTTTTTGTTTTGTTTGTTCTACAAATTAACCTACATAATACAAACTCAAATAGGGAATTAAAAAGAATATATACATAAAAGAAAATCAAATCAATTTCAAAAAAAAATCAAATGAAACAGTAAGAAAGGAAAATTATGTAATATTTGCAAAATTTGGAAAATGATGTAAAGGGGTTAGGAGTTGAGTCAAAAGGGTATAAAGAGGAGGGGATTTTGGGGGCTTTTTATTTTCTGTTTTAATTTTATTTTTTATTTTTTTTTATATCAATCAAGTGATCCATTTGATCATCTGTGTGCGTGTGTTTGTGTGTCAGAGTGTTTTTTTTGTGTTAGTCATGGTGTGCATTCATTAGTTAAAAGTGTTATCAAGTGTTTTAAAGCGTAATCCCCTATAAGGGTATTAGTTTTATATATATATATAAGTCTCAGATCAAGGGTTTTATTCACGTGAAAAGTTGCTTTGTAAAAGTCCTGTCTGTGAAAGCGCCAGGTTTTTAAGGAAAACGTTTTTCACAGTTTTTTTAGTTGATTCATTGCCATCTGTAGAAGTTCAATTAGCTCTCATCTTATCAAACCAACAACCTCAATATTGTTTGTTTTTTGTTTTTTCTAAGCTCTCTCTTAAAAGATCTCACTTGTGTATTTTGAAAGCATTTGGGATTGCAAATCATTTCTAACTTTTGTGTAGAGTTATTTTAAACTTTCTTCCACCCTAGCTTATTCACTTTCAGTGTATAAGGGCCTTGATGACCACTTAGCACAGTCAATAGACTTGTCTAAGCTGTTTTGGACCAGGTTTGGTACTGATTATATCAGTAGAAAGAGTGAAATAATACTATTACAGGTGTTGGTTGTGTGTAGCAGAAAGATTTGTCTAGAATTGTACCCCGCTACTTTTGAACTTGGAGATTCTTAAAGGTTGAGGGCAGCTTAACTGCACCCATTGTACTTCTGCTCTCTCTGGTTGTACTTTGTCCCCTCTCCGGCTCAGCCTACGCTACACTGCGTAGGAGTTCTACAACGGGCAACCAAAGATCCTAGAAGCGTTAGATATTCCCAAAGTAAGAAAAATGCATGCATTTGTTACAAAGGCAATCCCTCAACACCAAATCACCACCGCCATTGCAAACATCAAAAGCGTGAATTTGATACCCTTTGAAAAGAGCTCAGCAACCCTTGTGGTGTGGCAGAAGATTGTTGGATATACTTCCTGAAGAAGTACCTTGAGGACAACTTGCCCAGCACACCTCACATCAACATTTGTTTTGGTACTTCAGTTCTATCAGATGCAGATACATGGGAGGTTCTCCAAGTCAATTGATTTACACTGTTCTCTGAAATGGCTGTGGACAAGAAGGAAGAAATCAACTATGTTGTTAAAAAACCATCTATCAGCCTCTTGCTCAAGGGAATGTCATGATCCATAAATCAACAAAAGGCCTGGAGAACTGTGGTGAAATGTGCTCTGCTGGTTTTCAAGGAGCATCTGACAAAGGTCAAACCTTTGTTAGGTTTTGACCAATCCTTTTATTACAATTTGATTGAGCCTCTGAATCCATTTTGACAATATTAATATTGTGCTTGTAGGTGTTACTGCTGTTAGTCAAAAGGCAGCAGAGAGGAAAATTATAATCCTTGAGGATCAAGATTGAATGAATCATGATAAGGCATCTGTAAATGAAATTCTTGCTGAATCAACAGCATTGTTGTACATGCAAGCATTTCAACCTAATCAAGATCTCCCTCTGAAGTACACCATTCCATCTTTCTCCAACAGCAAATGGACTGAATCTCTAAAATTTAATGTATCTGCATTGAGTGTTGTCTGCAAACGTGATGGATTCTACAACAGCCGACATCATGATGGTGATGCATCACCATACACGTATGCACCTTTCATTGAAATGGATCAAGACTCTGGTGATTTCCATTGTGGCAGTAGCTCTGACTAGGTGCCATTGAAGGATGCTACTTTTGCCGTGATAAATACCATGTGGAGACCTCTCTTGACTGATGTGATGAACTTGTGGAAAGTATCTGGGCTTCAAATCAAGTACATCATACTTCTTCCTCTGTAACTTACAATGAAGGTTGGGAGGCAACTCCCCCTAGTTACTCTCCAATCACACACTCTGGGGCTTCACTTCAAATCAGTAAGCAATTGGTCAACCAAATCAAAGGACTTTTGAAGCTCAAAGAAAATAAAACCAATCAGGAATGGCAAGAATACAAGAAGAAGGTGGTCAAGTGCTATGAACAGGAATTCAATACCAAAATGAGCAAGTGTCTCACTCCAAAGGGCCTCCACAACAAGAAAAAGCAAAAGAGATAGATCACTTCTTTATTGACTACATTTTTTTGTTCTTTGTCAGTGTGAACTCATATCTACACTTTCTACTTGAGCCAATTGTATAGCTTTTCTCCATTTCTTTTCTTATCATCATTCCTTTTTATTGTGAATTCTACATTGTTTCAAAGCATGTTTTGCTTCACTTCCAATCTGTTGTTACACATTCATCACCAGTCAACAACTTTTTCCCAAAGTTGTATGTCCTCAGCTGTGAGGTGAAATCTTATTTATCTCAAATAACTTGTTAAGTCAATGAAGAATAAATCACTTGTCTCAAATGCAGTTCACAAAGTGTCTAACAAGACTTTCAATTTCAATTCTCTTTTCTATACTGTAGGAATTTTCAAAGACAGACCCCTTACAAAAAATTGTGGTAGCTAATTCTCGTCAACTCTTGCCTGCTCTACGTATGGTACATCACATTTGTGGGGGCCAAGGAGACGACAAATGGATGAACAGTAGTGACTAGCATTGAAATTTTGAATTGCTGCTTCACCTCCATGAGCATTCTTCAAAGGCCTACTTGCAAGAAGAGATCAAAAATTAGCATCAGCGTGCTTCTCTGGTGTTGAGTTGTATTAAAAGAAACTGTACTTACGTTGAATTGAGAATTGCAGAATCAGTGATTATTCCTCCCTGGAAATCAACACCACAATCATTGCTTTGACAATGTAATCATCTAGACTAGAATGAACCAGAGCATGCATGATTTGATGCTGAATTTTGTATGGTTTCTTTAGTGTAAAGTCTGTTGGAGTCATATAGGATTCCAATTCTCCGGGTCCTTGTTCTTGACATAAAGATAGCCTGGGATATCCCTTGAATTTATGAGCTGCGGTAAATTTGGGAGTTGTAGAGACCTATGTGTGATTGATCAAAGGGTGTAACTAGTTAGTTTAGGTATGTCAGAAAAACAAAGTCTTAGAACTTACTCGCAGTGAAATACACATATCTCTTAGTTCAGATGAAATCCCTGAGCTTTCAAGCACCTTCTCTTGAAAGGTCACAACCAACCTTTGTACCTCCCCATGAAAACAAAGCCTGTAGTCTGGATCACTTGAATCATAATCAATTGTGGAACCCAAAGTAGAGCCACTGTATAGGTTCAAAAGGAAGTTTTTGAAAAATTAGGCCCAACAATTACATCACCCACATAGGAGGAGTGAGGTTCATCAGACTCTTCAAAGTCTTCAATGCTAATCGATCCAATTTGAGACTCTTCAGCTGCTTTGATAGTATTAGGATCAGATTTCTCTGGCTTGTGAATTGTACTTAAGTACTTCACAATTCCTATACACCACACTTGTGTGTTGTCAGGGCAACAACCTGTAGTTACCCAAGATGTCAAAATTGCAAGAGGTATGGGTTTCAATGTAGGATCCAAAACTAAAGTAAAAAAAGGAATCAGCAACAAGCTGATAGATGCAATTGGGAATGTAGATTGACTTACCTGCAATGTCAGACACCCAAGCATGTTTCAGTGTTTCAGGTACTTTGACTGATTCAGTAGTATCTTCTCTTCTATATATCCAAATTTTTGAGATTCAAGCACCATACTAAAATTGATAACCCACTTAGATTCACTTACTTTGTATCTCTTTGCTAGGCTTGTTCAATTGGATCAGAGTCACATTTTGACCTGCATAAAATGAGCTTTAGTCTGTATTATAATCATTATATGTCCAGAAAAAAATCAATTACAATCAAACATATCATCACTTTCTGGGAGGCTATCACTGTCCCATCTCCAAATAGGTTCTTTGAACACATCACAGCTTGTTGAGGGAGATTGTAATTGTAATTGTTTTGATTTGTGAATGTTGAGCCTTTGCTTCCTGTCTTGATCCAATGGGTCAGAATAGGTGACAGACGGAGAGTATTCCTTTAAAATACCACCATACTGTTGCTTTTTTGTCTTCTTGGGTATACAGAGAGCTTCTTCTTTCTTTTTCTTGATGTGGATATAATCATTGGCATTGAACATCACAAAGAACACACTACCACGTTGTGGTGGATTCCTCAACAAATCAGCAAGATGATGTTTGGAAGAAAAAATCACATTCCTCTTTTGTCAAACATAACCTAAGTATACTCATTTCTTGTCAAATTTTGGAATCTGAGGATACCCCTCTACAGAATTAGGAATCTTGGTACCAATCTTTTGGCTTTGAGATGCTTCACCATAGGAACACGGAATAAGTTTGTTGATTTCCGTTAATATATCTGGTGTTGTCAGAGAGCAGGAAGAATGAGAAGAGCTAGCATGTTGGCTTTGGAGATTATTTGAATTCAAGGTGACATTTGAAATCAGAGACACAATTGCTGAGGAATTCAAATATAATGCTTGACAAGGGCCACAGATGTCACCCTTCAAACGTGTGTATCCATGGCCACAACCCTTGCAGTAAACCTTTCCTGGAAATTGCAATCCTTCTTTCCTATCTTCCTGGTTGGTACATTCTTCACATTTATTGTTGAATCAAAATTGAAAAAGCCCACTGCACCCAAGACATGGCTGGTTCTGTATAACAAAGCTACTGTCAGGAAATGAGTGATAAGAGTCAATCTTTGCAGGTCCAAATATGAGAAGAGGTGGCGCAAACCCGGTAGGAAATTGGGAGGATAATCAGCATAAACTTGGGGAAGAATTGGGAGGCATACATGTCCATGGTGTTCATCTGATACATAGATACCAATGGACACCTTTCACTTTGCAAAGCATGAAGCTTAACAAAGCCTGGCCTGTGTACTTGGGGAGATGATGAAGGTCTTGAAGAGTGAGTAGCTGGAGCCCATAGGTCAAGTCAATTCTCAAAATGAGGTGTGTGTAATTTAGTTGTGATATGTAGTTGACATATGTAAAGTGTCAAGCCCCTTCTGTGAATTTATCATTTGCAGTTTTGATTTAAGATTGGCGGACCCCCCTGGCTTAGTGCTTCCGTATGATACTGAAAATTTACCAGCCAAACTCTGGAAAATTGCCACCAACTATCATGCATCATGCTCTGAAGAATTGCAGTTGTTTTTGGAAAGGGCTTTTAATTTAATAGTTCAACAACCTAATGTTCCACTCTCAAATCATATTGAAAGCTTTCAAACTGCTGTCACCAAGTACAAGGCTGCTGGAGGACAAATGTCTGATGAGGATATAGGAAGAAAGTTATTAATATCATTATATAATTCATACTTTCAAGATGCAAAAGAAATTGCTACTTCATGAGTCAAGGATTATGATAAAGTTGTATCCTAGCTGAAGAAACAACTAGATTCTGTAGCAATGTTGACAAAAGGTCCAACTCCTCGGCATGCTACAATAGTCCAACAAGTCCCTGAAGCTAGTGCAGTCTCAAATTTGTTCTCTAGAAACAAATTTCAATACAAATGTACCAAGAAGAAATGCACAGGTATTAATCATTATGCGGATCAATGTTTTGAGAAACCCGGAAACAAGCACCTTCAAAGAGAATGGATTAAGCAACATATAAAGTTAGGCCAGTGTAATGGTGAACCACCAAGAAATCTCAATCATTCCTCTTCTTCAGCTAAAATACTTAACAAACCAACTATAGAACAACTCAAACAAGCTTTCAATTCAATCAATCCATTGGCTGGTCATATATCAATGAAATCATTATTAAACTCAAAGTCAGAATTCAATACTACTGAGGTATCAATTGACACAAAAGCTTTGCATCATATGTTTGAAGATAAAAGTATGTTCTCAAACTATACTAGCACATTACATAGAAATGAATCTCTAGACATGGCTGGTGGTAGTGCTACACTTGAAATTCGTGGTTGGGAAAACATTCAATTCATTGGACTTGAAGGACAGATCTTTGAGTAACATAACTGTCTTCATCTCCCCGACCTTAAATGCAGCTTAATTGGTGGTACAATATTAATCAAAGACAATTATGTTACTACTAAAGAAGGCCATCAATCCCAAATCCCTAAGAATCGTCTGTGCATTCAAAGGAGATCTGGACAATGAAATGAACCTGCTGTGCTCTGTGGTGAGACACCTTTCACTCAACAACAAAAATCCTGAAGCAAATGTGATCACTTCAGATGTCAATGCTAACATCATAAATCTTCATGGCCGTATCGATCATCCAAACTTACGGTATATGAAGGAAATGGTGGTAATGGGAAGCGTAAAGGGGTCAAATGTAGTGGCTTCTTCCTTCCCTGAAAATTTGCCATGCGATTCTTGTGATCTAGCAAAGGTTCATAAGATTCCTCATAATTGTGTTCATCATCAAAGTTCAAATCTGTTAGAAAATGTTCCCCTTGATGTAAGTGGTATCATACGTACAACTGCAGTATGTGGTAGTCGCTATTTCATGTTATTCACCCATGATTGTTCAAGATACAGACACATTGTTGGTTTGTCTACAAAAGCAGCTGATATAGTATTACAAAAGATGAAGTAATATATATCATTAGTTGAGCAGCAATGTGACACCAAATTAAAGAGAATCACCTTAGATAATGACTAACAATTCATCATTGACACCATGGTCCCTTACTATAATGAGGTTGGTATCTACTTAAAAACGACTCCTACTTACACTCCAGAGGAGAATGGAGTTGATGAGCATTCCAATAGAACAATTACTGAACCTGCTAGGGCCATAATGATAGAAGCAAACATACCTATCAGATTTTGGCTGTACACTATTACAGCTGCTGTGTATCTAAAGAATCGGACTATCTCTTCTTCTCTTCCTCCTGGTAAAACACCATATGATATCTGGAACAAACGCCTACCTGATGTTACTCACATGCATCCAATTGGATATTTATGCTATATTTTGATGAACAAACCTCCTAGAACAGCGCCACCGCATCTTGTAAATAGTTAAATACAGTTGTTTTACAAACGGCATGGAAAATGGTCCAAGACACCGGACCTTGTAAACAGGCTGTATGGTCCTGTATGGTTTACTCGGTGAGTAAAAACCTGTCATCCCCTCAGAGCAATGGTCGGTCAAGTAAAACCAAAATAGCCCCCAATCGGGGACCATTGTTCAACATTTCACCCCAATTCAAATCCATCAAACCCTTCCGTCAATCAATCTGACTGTTCCTCCTCTCAATCACAACGCAGAGCAACTTTGATCAATGCACAATCACAACGAGCTTGGATCAAACAAACAAACGCCTTCAATTGTTTGGTCCCGTAGGAGGTATGTTGCCTGCATTCATCATTAATCCCAGCCTTTTTGTGGCTTTATAGATGACTGTTGCATCCTGTTTTGCGTGCAGATGTTATCAGTCTTTGGGTGATAAAGCCCATTGTAGTCATTTATTTGGTCCTCTCAAAACACTTGGTTGTTTCAGGCCATTTGGGCAAGGTTCTGGTAAGTCCAATCTTTGGTTTATGGTATATGAAAGGGACCAGATAACCAACGAAAGCTGACTTTCACCTTGTCGTTTCTTTTTTTCCTTTCTTTTGATACCATTTTATTCTCACCTCATCCATCAATTTTTCCTTTCTTATTCATATTCAATTCATATTCAATCTCATTCTACTTCAACATTGGTTTCATCTACGGGTTCATGTCTTCAACACGCCAAATGGTGGATTCTCATCAACTCTCAACTCATTCCAACTGTGCTCCCCCAAAGGTACCTGGCAATAACCGCTCCAATATGTGGTGGAATGATCCGGAAGTCAATCACAACGCTGAATGTCAGTATAATTTTGCCCTTTTTCTCTGAGTGTACTGATGTTTATTCTATGCTTTCTTTATATCATCGCATTGACTTCAGCCAATTCCGGACAATACCAGCATCCCGCCCATTTCAATAGTGAGTTTTCTGTAAGGTTTCATTTTCAGCTATGTGAGCAAAAACTAACGTACCTTGGAACATAGGCAACCAAGGTAGTCATATCGATTGAGGTTATGTTGGCAATGGTCAACCAGTGCCCCATCTTGGTCAAAGGATTGGTAAGCTGGCTTTGGCTATGACCGACTCCTCCTCTGACCAACCTAACTTTCAATTTTGTCTTTCAGGTGTGACAGACAACCATTGGAATATCCAGCATTGGGCACCTCCCGACCTACTGTCAACAATCTGAAGCGTAAAACAGCTGCCTCCCAATTAGCCCCTTCAAATAACCTCGCCGGGATTTCTTCTGCCACCCCTTCTGCCGGTCGCAAGGGCAACTTCACTGAAGACAAGGATCTCCAATTGTGTCAGTCATGGTTGACTGTTTCACAAGATCCGGTGATTGGAAACGGTCAGACACCTTGTGGGACCAAATCACATCCGACTTTCAAACTTACATGAAGGAGATCTTGGCCAAGAAGAAGACTCCTGACCTGTACGCTGAGCAACAACTGGGGTCTCTGCAGGCATGATGGGGGCCTCTCAACAAGGCGGTCAATAAGTATGTTGGGAACCTTTCAAAATGCAAGAATTTTCACAGAAGTGGTAAATCTGCAGTCAATATATCCGCCATCGCCCACCAGATGTATTTCAAGCAAGAAAGTCATCCCTTCAAATTTGTACACTGCCACGCATTCCTTGCCACCGCACCAAAGTGGCACAACAACAATGTCTCTCAAACCTTGGCTCCCACCCGCTGTGCCTCTGTCCTTTCCATGCAATCAACTCCCGCTCTCACTCATAACGACTCTGATATAGAGATCATGACAACTTCCAATGATCAACCAATGGGCAACAAGTCTGCCAAGAGAGCCCGCCTGGTCAACTCTTACCTGGCCTAACTTACAGAGCAAACTCAATCAATAGCACAATCTAGCGCGTCGACGTGTTTGGGATGGAGGACTTGTTCAAGTTCTACAAGAGGTATGACTTCTTGCAATCCGTCAGCCTGCTCATCTTCCACAACCATGTTGTGGAGGATTACACAGGCCTTCAAGATGATTGCCAAAACCTTTGGGTTCCACATATGTGCTGGGCCAGCAACTATCACAAAACAAGCCTGTAGAATGCCAAATGTACATTTGACATCCTTCCAAATGGCTTCTTGCCTTTTGGCGAAATGCTGAAGGATACAAACAAGTGAGTTCAACGTATATCACATCCAAAAGAAGAAACAAATCAAAAAATTACTAACCTTCTTCTTCTGCTCCTGTGGACACAAGATTGATGTGACAATTGTTGTGCATTTTGGATAGATGCCGTCGGCCAGATAATAACCTTTGTTATATCTTTTGCTGTTGATTTTGTCATGACATGTAGGTGCCTCGCCTCTGGCAAGCCGGTCAAAAAGTAGCAAGTGATTTAATACGTTGAGATTGTTAAGAGATCCCGGAAGGCCAAAAAAAGCGTGCCAGATCCAACAATCATGGGACGCTACCGCCTCCAAAATAATTGTAGGATCTCCCTCCTTGCCCTTGTACTGCCCGCTGTGAGCTTTGGGACGTCAAGAGATCCTAGCATACCTGGGAACCCTCGAGCCACGTTTATGGCCAGTAATCTTTGAGTATCTTTGGCTTTGGGCTCTCTGAGGTACTCTTTTCCAAATTTTTTGACAACAGCGGCACAGAACCGCTTCACACTTTCAAATGTGGTTGACTCTGCTATACGGAGGTTTTCGTCGTTCATATCCACAGGTGTTCCATAAGCAAGCATCTGGATTGCTGACGCGCATTTTTGCAAAGGACTGAGACCCAGCTTGCCGTGGGCATCTCGCTTCTGATGGAAGTAATTGTCCTGCGTGGTGACACCATCTACCACGTGTTCCCATAGTGCCCGTCCCATACAAAATTGATGGCAAAACATCTCGTTGGTGTATTTGGGATGGGCACCAAAGTAATCTCGAAGAATTTTTTTGTGTCCCTCTTTGCGATCACGCTCAATATTGGTGGCCTTTCCCGGCTTGGATCCTCTGCCTCTCTTTGTGGTATTGGCTTCTGACTCAATGAGATGTCGAGCAACTCCGGCGGTCACTTGGCCGGCATTCGCAACCATCTGCATACGCATAGATGATTGGCCAACGAGGCCGATGAGATTATTTAACGCTCTAGGATTGGAAGGTCGGCTTGGTGGCATTATCAGAATGATCGGAACGACAAGGAGGAATGGGTCACTTGATTTCCTCAAAACTGAAGGAAACACATTGATTGCTTTCTGATCTAATCTATGACGTGTTTTATCTCTCATGTCTGGACTAGATCGGTCAATATTTAATTTCACTTTCTTTATTTTGCAAAGCCTTGGTTTTGGCGTTTTTTAACAAACAGGCGGGAGAATGTTCATACACGCTCTGCCCTGTCAAATGCCATCTGTACAAGATCCCAATGGGGTCTTATTTTACAACAAAGGGTGGCGCTGCTCTTAGCGATGGAAAATTTGATCAGGTTTCCAGACAAGAAATTCTCCTAGCTCACACTGAACATAATCTCAACTACAAGGTATTCATATTTGAAACTAACACTATAGTCATTTCTCATAATGTCATATTCAGAGACAACATATTTCTGTTTTGAAAAATGAAGGCCTTTGACATATCTCACCTATCTTTTGACGGTGATGATACTGAAGATATACCAGATCCTTCCACTCTTGCTCCTTGTATTGAGGAACAAGACAACAACGTCCATGTCCCTGATGGTGAAGGAATGCACCAGGACAAAAACCTTCCCATTATTTTCAACCAGAGCTTGAAGATTTAAACACTGAACCTCTGTTAGAACAACAACAGCAGCAACCTCCTGTTTGGTGGTCATCCCGTGAAAGATTTCCAGTCGAAAGATATTGACCATCTGCTAGTTTTGATCACTGGGAAGATGAAGGTGCTTTCATCAACGCTTTTGATGAATTTCTCTATGCTTTTGCTGCGCTCTCAATAGTTTGGCTTGTAGACAAACCTCACAAGTTTAAAGCGGCTATGAAAACACCGGATTGTGATGCTTGGAAGAAAGCTTGCAACAAAGAAATGAAGAATATGTCTGACCGTCAAGTTTGACATCTAGTTCCTTGCCCTAATGATCAGCCAGATGTTGGAAGCAAGTGGAATTTCAAAGTCAAAATAACTCCTGACGGTTCTATTAACAAATACAAGGCCCAGATTGTTGCAAAAGGTTATACTTAGACTTATGGTATTGACTACACTGATACTTTTGCTTCAACTGGAAAACCAGCATCAATTTGTACTCTTGTAGCATTCACAGCACATTTTGGTTACAAGATTCTTTCTATGGACGCTATTGCAGTGTTCCTTAACAGCAGATCAGAAGAAAAGATATACATGGAGCGACCAGAAGGATTTGAAGAAGGTGGAGATGATGATCTAGTCTGTGATTTGGATCAAGAATTATATGGACTCAAACAATTGGCAAGGGAATGGAATGAAGAGTTCAAAGGCACATGCTTAAAAGCCAGTTTCAGTCAGTCTGAAGCTGATGAATGTGTATATGTTTGACATGTTGGTAAGATTGTATGTCTATTCAATTTACATGTGGATGACCTGGCTATCACCAGAAACAATATCAAGGCCTTTAAGGCAGAACCAAGCAATTTTTGGCAAATGGAGGACTTAGGATTCTCAACCTGTGTTGTTGGGATCCAAATAGTACGTGCCAGCACCCATCACTACGTCATTGGTCAAGAAACTATGTCTTGTTCAATTTGGGAGCAATTTGGGATGATGGACTCCAAAGAAGCCGCAAAACACCTGGAGACAAAATGATACGGTTAGCATTACATCTTAAGACAATTGGACTACCTCAAGACAAGCCTTACCTCCTGAACTGCAACAGCTTAAGTACTCTTGACTTATTCAAGAATGCAGTGCATCACTGTAGGACGAAAGACATCAAAATACACTTTCACTGGCTTTGAGCACAAGTAAAATGTGGATGAATTGCATTAACACACTGTAGTAGCAAGGATATGGTTGCAGACATATTAACAAAGCCGCTTTACCCAGGTCCTTTCAATGAGTCTTGAGCTAGAATATGGTAGAGAGGTGTAATTGAGTAGGATGTTCTAATTATGTTAATTGAAATTGATTATTTCAATTGAGGGGGGGTGTTGAAATATGCAATTGACTAAGAGAAGTCAGATATTAGAAAGTTAAAATAGATCAACAAGAAAGTTATACAGGACAACAAAGTTCAACATCAGTTAGATATACAAAGATGAGTGTTACAATACTTACCCCAATGAAAGAAATCACATGATATCTGTATATATATGTTTCACTTTGTCCAAAGTACTTCTCTCTCCCATCTTTGGAAAGAGAAGTATGTAACATTTCACTTTATACTCAGATCGTTAATGTTGATAATTGTGACCAATTGTTTTTTCCTGAACATGTCTCAAATTTTTCTTAGAAGTCCCTCTGTCCCAAGATCAATTTTGCCAACTACATAACTCAAACTGTGTCTTTGTGTTATCCTGTACCGTCTTCCGGGTCAGAAAACCTTTCCCCATGGATTTTTTATTGGTTGCCATGCAGCAAGCTGGAGTGATAGGGAAGACAAGACAGCCCATGTTCCCTTTGTGATAGAGCCTAATTTTAGCAAGACTGATAGATGGTCCTTTTGATTCCCCAGTGAAAATGCAGCATTGAAGAGCTTTTTTCTTGCAGTTGGTGATCAAGAGCTGTGTCCTGTTTCTGAGTGGATTAGCATTGTGATCATCAACAAGGATGTTGCCACTGGCATCTTTAGTGAGGACATCTGGTCATTCTTGAATACTGAAAAGAGAATGTAGGGTACAAGGAAGATGAAACATCAAAGATGAAAAGAGAAAGCGTGATAAAAAAAAAGAAACATACCAACAAAGAAAGAAGGAAATGAAATAAAATAAAAAAAAACATTGGTGAAAGGAATATGTAAAAAGAAGGAAAAAATAGATAACAAATATAGCATACCACAACACATATTACCACAGGCACACCGGTCACAGCATTATTGGCCCAGTTTTGGCTCTGATTCAAAGATAATGCAGGTACAAGGACAGTCAATTTCAAAACAAACACCACATTTCTAAGGGTGTGGCCTTTAGTTTGGCTACAACATGTCTATAGATGAATGGAAGAGGGGACAAACAAAAAAAACAACCAATTTTATTATTTTTAAATTCACTCCATACAAGACAATGGACAATGATGATCAAGAGCTACTTAATCAAATGTGCCAATATATAATGACAGAAAAAAAATTGCTCATCAATGCAAACTGAACAGGAAACTTAAAACTGGCTTTATAGCATGCTTTGGATACTGCAAGGCCATGGAGACTAATGAAGATGTCGGGATGTTTTTTTTCTGAAATCAAGTCCTACAATATCTGATGTTGTTTGTGTCTGATTAGGATCTTATATACCACCTAACTTTGTAAAAGATGACCAGAATTGTTTGCGTAATGGGGAGAATGTCTTGGCTTCCGGAAAAATATTGAAAAAACCTATGACATTGGTTTAAACGTTTAGCTAGTCCTCTTGTCAAAATTCAGCAAAATTTGATTCAAAAATTCAAAGCTGTATCTTTTGGAACCCTCAATCACAAAGAAAATCAGAATACAAATGGTTTTGATGGGAATCTTAGCTTCACTATGGATTCTTTTTCTGGCACACCCCACACCAATGGTGATACCCCCAGTGGATGGTCTCAAGCGATTTGGTTTCAAGCTTGTAGAGAAGCTGGAGCGATGGCTAGCCATGCTGATGATGTATTTGAAGTGCAAACTGGTGAATTTTACTGGCCTGATTTGAATGCTATAGTTGATTTCTCAAGCTGTGATGGGATTGGTGAAATTCTATGGTGTGGGGCTCACAATTGTCACTGTACTCTTGGATCTCAAGAACCCTCAACACATTTCACTAGGCTTGGCACCTCTGTTCAAATCAGCCATCAGTATGTCCTTGTGTGTGGATATAGTAGATATCACAGCAGATGACGCAACCTATACAAAGGAACTCAAGGGAACAAGAAAAAGAAAGTATGAATTGGTTGAGAACAAGTCAATTGGTTTGTTGAAGCAAAGAAAAAGAAATGATCTGTTAAGTGTTCTATGTATTACGTGTGTCACCTTTATTAAGTGACATACAAGCCCATGGTAAATTTCACTGTACCATGGGCATGTGAGCCAGACCTTTGCAGCAGAGCAGTTCAGGGGACCTGGAGAGATTCTTTTTTGACTTCAAAACACAAGTCCAACCTACCCAAAATCTTTTCATCTGATTTTCTGCACAATCTCAAGCCCAAACTGAAAAAAAGGACCTTTCATCAATGATCATGTTCACAACTCACCCACCAAGTTTCTCAGAGCAGAAGCTTTGCTCTGAACCCTGTCATAGCGCTCTGAGTGCCCTTACAACCACGTTTGAAATGAAATGCAATTTGTGAAGCATAGTCTCCCACTTTTGTGACTGATACTCATTCAATCATAAAGACTCCTATGATTATTCATCAACTCTATTACATGATTAATTGACTACAATCCGTACAACATTCTAGACTAAGACAACAACGTCTGATTAAACAAAGCCATCAATACATCAATCATTGATCTCCACCTCATGACCACTTTCCACATCTGCCTTGCTACTCCCCTTTCTATCAATGTAACAACCTTCAACTTCATCAACTGTGTCTTCAACTTCTGGCTGTAATTCCATCAAACGTAGCTCAGCCACCTCCCCCTTGTCCAAGGGTGCTGCTTTGATAATTGCAACACGTGAGTCTGCCTGCCAAGATACCTTACTTCTGCCTACCAAAGCCTGCCACTGTGTTGAGACTGACATTTCATCACCTAATTCTAGGCTACCTTATTGTCTTGTGTGATCAATAAGGCCCTGCATGCCTCTGCTCCAAAAGATCCACAAGAGTATTGCTGGCTGAGCCGTGAAACAAGAGATTGAAAGATTTCCTTACTCTCATTCAATTTCTGCTTTTGTTTTCCCTTTGTTGATCCCACCACTTTGATCAACCATTTGTTTGCTGATAGATCAGGGTTGTCATCTTTAAACAAGGGCATCATATGAATTTGGTTTTTAATGCACTTGAACACCTGGTAATGGTAAGCTGCCTCACCCTAAAGACAAAGTGATGTTTGAAGGAAACTGATTTTTTCCTCCATACTTGCTGTCCATTTTACTCACTGTCTACATTCGCGTCCCAGTCTTTGTGGTTCCTCTCCTGCATGATTTTCATCCCAAAGCGCCTTAATGCCTGGTTGAGTCTTTGAATCAACTGCCCAGGCTTCTCCTGGATAAGTTGGCGCACCAATGTCCCAGAAGCAATCATTCACCTAATTCAGAATACTGAGCAGAAGAAGGAGTCCCATAGTAAGAGTGAAGGCTAAGTGGGTAGGGCCCAGTTGGTGTATTTGGTTCAGACAGAGAAGTTATTACTGAAGAAGTAGGAGGTGTTATTATTAGTGAAGATGGTGAAGGAGTAGGTGGAAGGGCTGGTGTAGACATTTAGAATCAACAAAGGAGAAGAAAATGTAATTACATTCAATCAGAAATCAACTTTAATCATTCAATTAGCAAGAGAAGAAGAAGAAACTTGCTTTGGATCTGATTCAAGTAATAAGATTCAGACTATCTAAGTGGGATTGAATTAGATTGCTGATTAGTTCAACTAAACACCTGGCTATGGATTTATGAGGAGGAGGTCAATCAGTGTGAATTTGATTTGATTAGATCAGTTGAAGAATGATGGGGGATACACGTGGTTAGGTTGATTAGATCATTTTCAATAGTAGTTAACTTGAGTTGATTGAACCCGTTTTCAATAGTGGTTGATAAGGATTGGTTGAATTCAAACAAGAATTGATTAAAGCTGGTTTGACTGGATTAATCAATTCAGATTCAGATTGGTTGAACCTCTAATATTGAACAACAGCAGAAGGAATAGTTAGTCAAAAGGAAAAAAAAATAGGAAGAAAAGTAGTAAATCACTGACTTTTATTAGTTATTAGTTCAAAAGGAAGCGGATAGGAGATGTATTGAGTTTGTTTTGTGTTGAGAATTGAAAGAGAAGGGATAGTAGTTGGGGACAACTACCAGAATTGGGGAAGATGTGGTGATCGAATTGTCAAAAAATCAGGAATCAGAAAACTCAGTAGAATATAACTCAACATACTCAAAAAATAATTGAATCACAGCTTAGCAAATAGGAAATGAAGCATGAATTGATCATTGGTCAAGGATCATTATAATCAAATTGCACTCATATAATCATATTCCAGAAGATCACAGCAAAACATAATCAAATGGACCATGCTAAATCATTATATACAAGAGCCTCAATACTAAAATCAAATCAGGATAAGATCCTCTCCACCCCTGCCAAATCCAAAAACAACATACAGTTGTTTTTTTGCTTTGGCCAGATAAATACAGACACTGTATTTCTGATTTGGCAACATTGCCCTGCAGTGTACACATGAGAGCAAACCCAAATTCTTGATTTGGTCACAATTTGTGGTCGGACCCATGTCACTGGCCACCCAACTGGTTTCAATGTGAGTATTTACCTACATACTAGATTGATCACAATATCATCTTGGAGGTAAGCGGCCAAATGTCTGTGTCTCTTGAATTGCAAGAATGAAAACAGCTTGAGCACAAGCCTGATTACATTTGGTTGCAATATGATACCCATGGCACAGCGCACCCAACTGTGTAAATTTCCTTGTACATAAACCTGTCTCATTTGCTTGTAAATTTTAATCCGCTTTGTTTGTGCATATATCTATCATCTTTCCTTTGTGCATATATATACTGTGTCACCTCTCTTTACATCCTTTGGCCATTTATATTCCTATTCATTATATACTTCTGGTAGTATTCATCACTTTTATTTTCACATTTCAAATAGGAAACATCACCATGACCTCCACCCAATTAGTCAAATTCATTGCACAATATCAGATTGGTGTCTCACTTTCAGCACAAACTACGTCCTTGTGGACTACTTTTCATTCAGATATAGCAAGTTTGCTGATGCTGATGGAAGAGGGACAGTCACGAGGCCCCAGGGAGTCTTACCCTGGCAGGAGACCTAACCTGCGCCACAAGCCCAAGCAAGGTCATGCCAGGCTCATGAAAGATTATTTCAGACCTACACCTGTATATGGCAAAGGTTTGTTTCACCGTCAATTCCAAATGAGCTGGATTATCTTTGTCCGCATTGTGGATGCACTTGGCAAGCACAATGTTTAATTTTTACAGCGCAGGGATTCTGTTGGTGAGACTTCTCTTGTCTACTAACTGACACTTGCTCTTACACTTATACTAGGCTGACTTGGTCTATCTTGGTACCAGAAATGCACCGCTGCCATTTGGTAGCTGGCATACGGAACTGCTGTCAATCAGCATGATGAATACCTACATCTTGGGGAGTCGACTGCTATTGAATGCCTGGTACGCTTCTGCAGCGGTTGTCAAATTGTTTGGGCCTCAATAGCATTGCAAGGATACGCACAATATGGTAACCAAACTTTTTGACTAATGATCACATGTCACCAATACTATCACTACAATGTGGTTTATTCTCAAGTTGGTACCATTATTTCTATGGAATGCATTCACTCAAAATAGAACCAAATAAAAAATAGAACCAAATAATACTTTCTATGTATACCTTGATGTATGTCCCTTGCAAATTACACATCTTTCATTGGACCTGACACTCTTTCGCCTGCAGGAAGTGCAGTGTTCAATCAATGTTCAGCATAATTGCTTTGATTCCAAGTGTCAGACAGGAAGAGCACAAGACCTCACCAAATATCAAATCTGTGAACCAGTAGCCCCTTTGGAAACACATTCATACAAGGACACAAACCTCTTCATTGTGAATAGCACCGCACTTTACAAAAGTCAGGCGCACCATGAACGGGCTCACATTGAACCAGCAGTGGTCACTTGTGAGACTTGGGTTCAAGCAATACAATGCGGGTTAACACAATGGAAATAAGAAGGGCAAAGAAAGGAGGGCTCTACTTCTGTTCAGGTTTCCAGAAAAACTAATGTTTTTCTGGAAGTTGCTGTCATTCTCTCTTTTCATTGTATGATCATTTCTGACACAATATCATATCTAGAGAATCCTGATTTGATGTTGTGTCTATGGAATCCATTCTCATTATCATTGATCAAAAGTGACAGATTTGGTATTGCATTTGTGGGACCTAATATATGTTTTTATAATATCTGAAAGAATGGCACAATTGAAAGGAATTGTTTTATATGTTTTTACATGATGGGAAAGAATGGCAAAATTGAATGGAATTTTTTTCCCTTTTGTGGGGAGCTTGAACAAATTCAAGGACTATATACTATAAGAGTTTGTTCAATTGAGTGAGCTTAACTAAAGGTTGCTAAAGAGAGTGAAAATGGCATAAAGAATCCAGTAAAGGAGGTTGAAATTGTACAAAATTTAATGATGAAACCCATGATCAAGGGTAAGTTTAAAGCTTGAAGATAGTAGGGAAATGGACGCAAAACTGTTTAGGCTATTTAGGTAACTACAATTGCCTAATCCGAGATCAGTATGTGTGTGGTCTTATATCTGGTCGATAATGTACCTGAAGATCAGATTGATGCAAGGCAGATAGAATGACTAATGGGGATGGAGAGGCTTTGGGTTCACAGTCACACCCGGGGCCCATGCACCCGGGGCGCCCCAGAGCCAAAGCCTGCACCCGCATTGGGCCCCACGCCCTGGAGCCAAGGCCCTATGCATGCCTCGGAAGCCACAGGGCTTCTATGAGGCCTATCTAAGTATCTCATCGACCAAAAGCCACAGACCTCCGACTCTTGAACATGAGGGTCTTTTGTGTGGTCAAAACTTTGAAGAATCAAAGGACACAAGAAGCACATAGCATTGAAATTGTTATGTATTGTCAAGAGCAACGCAAGATCAATCAATTGATCGTAGTTTTGAGCTCAAAAAAAACTTTTTCATTGGTCCTTGAACAAAGAAGAAAGAAAAAACATGTGATACATGTTTCAAACAAAGACATGAGGTGGATGATCACATAGAGACATGAGTAGTAAAAAATCACAATCTTTCAACAATTGGGTTGTTCAAACGCAAATTTGACTTTTGAATCCAGAGAGTATCATGTACTGTATCTTCAGAGCGAGGAAGAAGTAAACAAAAGAGCGGGAAAATACATATGAGTGTCTTCTAGAAAGAAGGTGAGCTGTGTTGTAAGATTAATAGTGAGACTGATAGTGAGATCGGTCGTTGTTTGACCAAAGAACGATGTGTATAAAATGAAAGTGATAGATTGAAAGCAATGGTTTTCAAGTGACCGTTACAAGGAATTTTAAGATGAGAAGATGAGATGGCATTCCTTAAAGCCCTTTGATCTCAATCCCATACACAACATTGTTTTAGATCTTTAACAGCTACAATAACCTTAACATAATCTCCTACTTTACTAACACCCATCTCTTTAAGAGCAGCTTGATCAACATCAAGTAAGACATCACCCACAATATCATTCTCTGCAAAGATTAAAGCCAAATGAGATAATTCCAAATCTTGAAGCCATTTTAAAACCTGATCATCTGACCAAGTTTTTAAGAATTATCAGCATGAGACCCCGTTTGGAATGATCGGACCAGGAGGTGGGATTGAACTTTGACGAGATGGAGTAGATTGAGATAAAGAATGAGTCAAAGGTGGAGGTAGAGCTGAAGAAGTTTCACGAGAATGATTTTGATGATGAGTTGATGAATGTTGATGATGGTGATGGTGACGAGGTGAAGTTAGATGAGGTGAAGTAGGTGATCTTCTAAGTGATGATGCAGTTGATTTTGATTTTGAGTTTGAATGATGCGGATGATGATGATGATGATGGTATGAGGTGGAAGACGAGATGTAATTAGAGTTACTTTCCAAACTACAGTACCAGTCGCAGTTAGAGTCTGAAAGAGGCTTTCCTCATTCATGTCGTCTGGAATGTTGATTTGATTCATATTGATTTTTCCAGTAAAAATCTTCAAGCCTTCTCTGACCACTAGGTTTATTACATGAGCAATGCATCCGAACAGATTTTCATTCTGGGTGAATTGGTTGAGGTAGCCTTCAAGTCTCCTAGCAATTGCCCCATTCACCGGTGCGTTATCGGCTGTCATACAATAAACTTTGCTTCTGATTTGAAATTGATCAATGACTTTCAGGAGATGGTTGGTTAAGTTTTCACTGCTGTGATCACCTCGGATATGCATGAGATTCAGAAGAACTGATTTAATGCAAAAGTTACGATCAATCCAATGAGCGGTCACACCCAAGATTGGGTAGTGATTATTTGAAGTCCATCCGTCAAAAGTTAAGCTCACATAGTGAGTGTTTGAAAACTTGTCAATGAGATGTTCTCTGTAGTAAGCCACCATATCATTCAGCGCATCGCTAGTTGCAGTGGAACCAACAAGCATACTGGCAGCTTCTGGATTGAGGAGACTAACATGAGATCGATAAGCTTCCGAGTCGGCAAAATTAAAAGGTAGCTCCTCCATCACAATTAAACAGAGTTGAGAGTTCTTGACAGTTTCTGCTGTCAGTTTTGTACCCTATGGAAGGATGAATAAAGACCTTTCAGCAACCAAAGAATCATAGTCACATGGAGATGATTCATGAGCTATGACTTACTTGACCAATGGTTGATGCAGGATGCACCCGGCATGGATTAGGATCCACCAAATGGTGGATACACTTTAGATGTCGGATGAATGATTTTGTGCCTCCGCACGGTGTAATCAGAGACCTACACATGTCTTTTGAGTTTGCTGAAGTGAGTATACACTGGTATCTGACCTCAAAAATTGTTTTGGTGTGCTGGAGTTCTTCCTTTGTAACTTTCAGGACAACAAGATCAAAGTACTTCCACACCCAAGACGTCTTTGCTGAGGTTCTTTCAGACTGTAGCTGTGCAGTAATTTGGTCTTTGGTGAGGTGAAAGGTGGTGCCAGAGAGTGTTGGAATGATTTGGTTTGATGAGGGAGTGGCTATTAGATCTGGATGTGTGTGTGTACGAAACCAGACACCTGCAGGGATGATTTCTTCAGAATTGAATAAAGACATAGATTGAGTTTGACTAGGTGGAGTTGAAGATCCGGATGTTGAATTTTGCTGTGTGCTTGAGGATATAGCTGAGGATGATCGAGTACAACCTGAGGGGTATGGACTCAAGCTGGACCTTGAGAGGACACTTTGTGTTTGGTTTTGACAGAGAGCGGGCATAGTGTGAGATGTTGATGGTAAGTCTTGGTTGCTGCATGGCCTAGGCCTTGGCCCCACAAAACTGTATGAGGCCAAGGCCTAGGCCATGACTGGTGAGGCCAGGGCTAGGGCCTGGACCCAAGACCACTTCTCTGCCTTGGGTGTGACTGTGACTTTGGGTGTTGATGATTTACCTTTTTACACTCAAGTTGTTTTGGCTACAATGTTTTCTTGAAGTCCAAGGACAAAGATCCACGTAATTGGGTGCTTCTCTTATCTTATCCATCTACAAACAGTTCAAATATCAAGTAAGTAGATCAATCAAATACTGATGACATTCTCTTTGATTTCAAAAATGAAATATATTGACTCACTTCTTTCTTATTAATTGTTATGGATTGAGGTTCAGTAAATTTTAATTTCTTTTCTTCTACTCTTGATTCAATTCCTATCGCTTCTTCATTCATATTTTCTG
The DNA here is from genome assembly GCA_022264835.1 of Melampsora americana. NCBI lineage: Eukaryota > Fungi > Basidiomycota > Pucciniomycetes > Pucciniales > Melampsoraceae > Melampsora > Melampsora americana. The sequence goes on along the minus strand of JAIFHY010000122.1, from coordinate 179,194 downwards.
CTTCTTCTACTCTTTATAATCAACCAGAATTATAATCAATCATTGATACAAGTTTAGAAAAGCAAAATCAAATCTTGTTTGAAAAATGAGATTGATCACTCCATTTTGAAATTGATTGATGATTAAATTCAAGATCATGTGGATATAAAACCAAATTAACCAATCAAATTGGAAGAAGTTCCATCTAGCAATTGTTCCTAAATTTAAATTACAGGAATCAGCATTCATAAAAATCTTATAATTTCTGAATTTGATGAAGTAATTGAATTGATTTACCTCTAATGAACAGTCTCTTAGATGGTTTATGAGTCATGATAGAGATATTCAGAGCAGGTGAGGTATCTAATACCTAAGAAAACAAAACAAAACAAAACAAAATCATCAATGATTGAAAATGAGTTTAGGATGAGAAAGAAAGTAACCGCACAGATGAAGCAGTCAGAGAAGCAAATGAAACTTTTTCAAGTGTGTCACCACTTTTAGTTTTGATGTTTGGATAAGTAAGTGAGTAGGTAAGAGTTGGTTTGATTTGAATGAGAAAAGGTCTGGTTGTTGAAGTGCTATCGTATAAATTGAAACTGTTCTTTGTGTGAAGAGGACATCATGAAAAGTTCAAAGATGAAGCAAAAAATGTATAAGTTTTTTTGAATTGATTGAAAAGAACTTCATCAATTCAAAAGATCAATTGACCTCACATTTGACGAGGAGGTCCTTTTTGCATCCGCTCATTCCTTTCTGGTTCCACGTGGATCCAGACTCTTTTTCTCTAACCCTAGCCCTTATTCAAACCATGACCGCTTGCCCTCATCAATCTTACCCCAGGTCCGCTCAGCTTCTGCGGCCTTTGGAAACAACCAAATCACCTCTAGCATTCATTGGCCAATATCTCCAAACTGTGGTGACAGCGCCTTTGGGGATGAGGTAGATTATTGGGAGTGCCAAGATGAGAAGCTGGGCACTCCCTCCGCCATACCATCTAGTCTGCATGGTGGACTCTCAAATGTCAACTCTCAAGAGCAGTCGAGTGACCCGCGTGCATTGTCCGACATGATTGACAATATACGCCAACAATTTGGCCTCAATCCAAGCAAGAACTCCAAAATTGAGAAGGTCTATAAGGTATGTTTTTTTAATCTTCAGATCTCAGACCGTTTCTAAACTTGCAGTTTGTAGCAGAAATCAAGTGATCAAGCACGTCAGATAGCAATGATTTGCTTTTTGAAATCAGAGTTGATTGGACTTGAAAGATGAATTGGCAAAAGTATCATCACTGCCACCAATAACATCCGCTTCAGAGGATCTACCAACCGGACCAATTGGACAGCAAATGAAACTGTTTGAGTAAGTCATTTCATTAATAAAACTAACATTTACTTTGAAACTGACCCAATCTGAACAAACAGAAGTTCATCAGGGAAACAGTCAAAGATCTCCCAATTGGCAGCGTGATCCAAGGGTACTCGGCTACCCCCACTGCAGAAAATGAACCAATTCTGAATTCAATATCTTTACTGGTGACCCCTCTGATCATGTATCTTATTCTGATCAAAGTCGGGAAGGGAGGGTTTTTGGGACATGAACGAGTACTAGGTTGATGATTGTGTAGATGGATAGAAACAAAGTACCCATTTGCATTGAGTGTGATGATTCAGCCACAGAAAAATTTGCTCTGCATGATGGTGTTTTTCCTGAAAGGTATTGTGCAGGCTTGCAATGCAGAAGCAGGAACTCTAGGACGCTTGTGGTGTCCTCTTGAATCTGAATCTTGTAAGCACAGAAGTTTGTCATATTTACTGTTGTTTGTCACATGGCATTGGTGGTGGTAGGGAATTACACCTGTGAGGCACGTCTCTTGGAGATTCAGGATTCGGATTGGTGTTCAGAGAAGAGTAACACCATGATATTGAATGTATTCCTTTCCCAACACCCCCTGTTTGCGTGCAGTGACTGGAACAGGGCTTTGATCTTCAAATTGTTGTGAAACAAGAGGACCCCAAGGATTGGTCAGCTTTGGTACCCTACCATATCTTGAAAGTTGTGTTGTTATCACTAAACCTCCAGCTGTCGCACCACTGCAATGATATATATAATGCAGAGGAAGCCAATGTGAGTTGGTTTTCAGGCTAACATGTGAAAAACAGTATTGAAAGGCCTACTCAAGATGGTTGCAGGATGTGATGTGTGCATTGGACCATGTTCCAAAATCATGGCTTTTACATCTCTGGTATCTTCCTTCACCATAGAATTCCACAAATTCCTTCAAGATATCCCTTAATTGAAGAACAATTGGTTCATTCTTATACTTGGCCATTGCCTGTTCATAAGCCTTTTGCTCTAGGCCTTTAAAACTCCAATAGTCTGATAATTCTTTTATCTCTGAATTCAACTCAGATATCTGACTTTCTAATATTTTTTCTATGTCAATTCTTTTTAATTTTTCAGTTGGCTTCTTTTGAAGTTTCTGTCTCATTTAATGCTTCTCTTTTTATTGTCACCTCTGCATTTTTTGGCATGTCTTTCATTTCTCCGTCTGATCAATTCAGTCTAAAATCAATGTACTCCTTCCTTCTCACTCTGCTGCCTTGAATACAGAACTCAGCAACAAAGAGCATCCAGTGTCCAAAATGAAGATCAAAGGTCTACCACAATGGATTGGCTATCTGCAAGATGACTACACCACGATGATTTGTTTCAGAAGCCTTTCAAAGAGCACTGTGGCCCAAATGGCACTCCATTCACCCCTATGTTATACATAGTATGTGACTGCCACCCAATTTATTGAGTGTCTACCTGTGTCCACCCAAATGGAAAGGACTACAGAACAGGCCAAGTGTATCCTGATAGTTGAGAGGGTACAACTAGTCCACTTCTGAATTTCGAAACAGTTGTTGACAATTTCTCAACACCTTTGATTCCTTTGACTCACCCATGATCACTGTAGTTTAGCCCCACACCTCTGAGACACAGACATGGTGATAAGGGATGCAATGTTGAAAAACAACATTTCTTATGTTTATGCTGGAGTATGGAGAGCACGTCTTGAACTGCACCTTTACTTGAAAGACTAATCTACTTGTTCTAGCTGTTGAGAACATTTCACATTTCCATCCAGGAAGATACTGTTTGTGTATATAGGTATGCTGGACCTGATTGAAGGTACACCACTTTTGGACTTGAGGTCTTTGAAACATCACAGACAATGTTTAGACAACATCATTTTGCAATTTGACTCAAGCTGTCCGGCTGCATTCCTTGAAGCAAAGTAGTGGGATGGATCCATTCTTCTGCAGCATCTCTAACTTGTTCTGTGACTCATCTAATAGTAGTGGAGATCAATGTTGCACAAGCTGAGAGACCAGAGGAACACCACCAGTATGTATCAAAATCAATATCTGTACTACACACTTGCTCTTGTTCAGGAGCTTCCAAAATTTCTTCAAAAAAAGGGTTATATGTCAGAAGCTCCTTAACATGGGGATGAGAAGCCTCAATTCTAGGTAGGCAAGGTGCAGGTATCTTCCTCGTTTAATTTCTCCACCAAAACCACACTATCTGTAGGTTTGATTGGTGAACAGCTCCTAGTTTATGGGAGATCTTGCTCCAGAAGGCCACGCAAGCAAGTGTACTGTATAATGGAAGGGATGAATATATAATTACGGGTCTTATCTGTGATAAAGGGGCCACGCAGAGGTTGCTCCAGAAAAGATGATGCCGTAGCTTTCACGGTGGAAGGTAAAGAAAAGATATCAGAGGTTTTGACAAAATCTTATTCTCAGAATATTGACAGTCATGCAGAATAGTCATATTACTTCGGAATATTCAAGAATGCTATTTAAGAAGGTTTTCCGGACTGCAAGGAGTATATCAAAGGCAATTCAATCTCAGTTATGGTCGCATGGTATTGAGGCAAGCTGGTAGAAGATTGCAGCTTATGACGCAGCATTTAGACAGCAAGTTGCCAATAGGAAGGATATTAGTTTTGTTGATTGGAATCATCCTGACTTGCAATCACTCAACAGTAGATTTAGTTCAACTGCTTTTTATCAACCTGTCTCTTATTTTCCTTCTTCAAACCCAATCCAGAAAAGTAGAAATCGGCTAATTTGACGAAGATCTACTTGTCAACAAAATCAGATGCCGGGTCCTTCACGATCTAGGGAAATTCCTAGACACCCAGCACAGAGCCAAAGATGTGGCCATTTTGGCCACAATTGAAACAACTTGTATGGGGCTGCGCTTGACTCCTGTGACCAGAATTGGGTTGAGAGGTTGAAATAATGGCATTGGGAATTTCTTGTTTGATGAATTCTTTCTTGAGTTCCTTGAAATTGCCGCGGTGATTGTGTTCAGTTGCAATAGGGACGGCTTGATCAAATTTCAATGGGGTTCCTTGAATTTTGTTTGTGACCATGATGTCCTTTCCATGCCACTTGAATTTTAACTCCACAAGTTGACAGAGGACAGATGATTGTAGAGGAATCAGAAGACATCAGCCTTTTATGTGAGTGCCTGATGACAAGTCCAATAGGTGACAACCTTTTCTCTCAGCTCTTGTGTTAAAGGGTCCATCCCCTGATCAATCACATCAGTGTTGACAGACAAAGCAAAGACCTCGGGACAGAGTGCCACTTGTTGAGCGTGGGAGGTGGGTGATCCATCATTGGGGACAGCAGTTTGAAGGCAAGATTGTGAGCTCCACCACTGGCCATCTAGAGGGCTACTTGCTGATGTATCCCTGACTGGTCTTGGTCTGAGGATAATCAAAGTAAGTGTTCACGGTGTAGAGCTTATAACCCAACCAGGGTTATACAGAGCTTGAAAAAGTATAATACTAATGAATCTTTTGTAGAAGGGACCTGGAGACTGCCTCTTTCAAAGAATCAACACAGCGGAATTGTTGATTTTGATAAAGCACCAAAGAAAATATTTTGAGCTAATTATCAATCCATGTGACATGCACATTCTTAAGTACTTAAATTTTGACAATTCTTTAATTCTTGGGGAATTAGCTTGAGTGATGGCAATTATCTCACCAAATATTCTTTTCTGAAAAAGTTTATTAGGTACCAATCATGGCACCACAAGACAATCTCCATCAAACTGTTGGGTAACCAAAAAGGGGAGTTTATTGACTTGATAATTTTCTTTTGTAACTTAAGCAAGATTCATTTCAAAGCTGTAGTCACTTTGAAACAAATTATCCATTGCCCCTTGTTGATGTCATTATGTCATCAATGGAGCAACATCAGAAGGAACAAACCAAGTTCAATTCCTTCATCTTGACTCTGCCTTCTTACATCCTCAATACATTTTTTTCTTACTCCATAGAACTTAGGATATACTTAGTGTCAGGTATCACAAAGTCTTTGTCACTTCTTGCAGCATATAACCCTTCAAGATCAGACAACCTACCCTCGAAACCAGCCAGGTGGGATGAGAATGTATGATCAAACAAGGAGGGCAGGCAGGCAGAACTTTTTGGCTCAGGAGACCTTTTTGATTTCAATATGTAGGCTTATCAGCTACTGGACCTGTGACCGGAATGAGGGTGTAGTCAAAAACACAAATGCAACAGTCTACAAATGGAGAATGTTTCTTGCAACTGGTAATCTGATTGGGAATAGGCAAATTGGGACCTGGTTGGACAATAATTTGGTGTTTCAGACTCTTGAGAACAAACATCAAGGACACAGTGGTAGTATTGTGAGATGGTTTTGGCGGAATGTGGCCATTGCTCAGCCTCTGTTGCATTGGAGGATGAATTGTCTACAATGCATAGGAAAACAATGACTTGTTCATTGGCAGGTACATGAATGGTATCTTCCAGATATGGTGAAAAGGCATGACTGATCTAAATGTTCCTTCATACATGTGGCACACTTGTTGCAAACAACCTAGATGTCTACCTAAGAGTTTCCTTTCATAGACAGAACCTTGATGATCCAAAGCGGAATACAGCTATTGAGGAAGTCCTTGTCAAAATGCAATGTTGGAATTATGCTTAACCAAATGTCTTGAGACATATCCCATTGGTCTACTCTTCTGTGTTGGATAAGAACTATTTTGGAGCGTTCATTCTCTTTTGACAACCTGAAATGTGGCTTGCAGTTGATTTGAATATTTGACTGAAGCGGACTGTGAATAGAATACTGGTTTACAATGAGGAGGGATTGTTGAGGTCTTTCTTTCATATAGATTTGTTTGCAATCACATACCATGTGGTTGCCATTGTGCACTTGAGAGGAAAGGTGGCCAAGCACCCCAGAAGCAAAAACTTGGACAGGAGAAGCTCATCAAGATAGGTTCAGGCAGCTTAGCCGCACAATTGGTTGCCCAGGCCAAGTAAATGATCAAACAGGGGCACAAGGTACTATTGGCAGGAACAATTGACACCAAAGAAGATCCTGGACATGGAAGATCAGCTGGTCCCACATTGGATGCACAGAACTTGTTGGGAGTCTTCCAGCCCTAGGGCTACAGACACCTTTTCCTGTAAGCTAATGACAGCCGTTTGAGGGTGTCTCACTGGGGTGTGTTGACCTTGAACTCAAGAGAAAGAGCTACATGAGACCTGGTTGGTGAGAGGCAAGTTGTTGGAGTACCTGAGGTGGCCAATCTACCAACTGAAGACAAGACATCTAATGTCCAACATGACATTCAGGAAGTTGAAAACAAATTGACCACATCATTGAAGGCTGAGGACACTTTATTAGATTGGTTGGAGGCCACTGTGCCAGACACAGTGGATGGAAATATTGAGACCATTTGGGACACAGCTGACCCTTAGATCACAATACAATGGCATAGTTCAACAAAATGTTGCTACCACCTCACTCATCTACAATCAAGTTGATTCTATCCCAGCTTGAATTTAATACATCTTGCATGAGAAGCTCATATTCTTGAAAGACTGAGTTCAATCTCATCATGTGTTCCTGTAAATCATTGCTTGGCTCCTTCATGTGTATGGCATTCAGTGAAGCATTGGGACATCAGGCAGACTTGATAGAACTATTAAGGACCTTGCACAAATCTCAAAGACCCAACAGCCTCAAAAGGCGAGAAAACCTTACACCACCAGAACGTCCTTCCATTGACTCATCTGACTCATTCCAAGAACCCAGATCAGCGCTCAAGGCAAGGAAGCTTACAGATTGTATTCAGCCCATAGATGCCCACTGTGGTTATGCCAATCTCTCAATGGGTCAAATGTAAAGTGAGGTTGCAACATCAGTAAGAGAACATGACAAAAAGTACAACTATTGCCAAATGCCTCCAATGACTACCACCCCGAAGTAATTTTCCCATGGCAAAGGAGCTTGATTTTTGCGCTCAAAGTACCAAAAGGCCATCAAATCTGAAATACCATGCATCAAATCTGCAACTTTGGTTGGCTGTTTTTCTGAATGCAATTTCTTGTCCCACAGAAAGTTTTGTTTATGGCATAGCGCCAAGCTATTCTGACAGGACTCACACTTCCACAACTCTCATTAGGGCAGTTGAAGCTTAAGAAAGCAGTAGAAGATAATTGAATATGCCAAAGAATTGGGAGGGGAAGTTGCATCATATCTCTCAGCATTTCAGGCTGACTTGCCCAATCATGGTAATGGTCCTCCACCCAGCATGACAACTCAAACATTTGGGTAAGGGGAACATTCAATGAGTTTATGGAAAGGTCATCAGGTGAACTTTCCAACCCATCAAATTTGTGATCAAAGGATCTTCAATTTTTGAATTCTGCCCAGGAAATGGTGAAAATACAAGCAGGAGGAACATGTGTTGAGAGTGGTGAAGCAAAAATAGAGTTCAAGATCATTTCAGTTCCTTTCAAACATGAAATTGGTGCAAGCTTGTGAGCCAGATTTTTATTTTCTTGGACAAGATGTGTCAGGTCTCCAGACCCTCAAGCTGGACAGTAGTGATCGACAAGCAGAACATTGAATAGAAACGGTTGTAGCAGCACTGGATTTTTGCGGGGAAATATGTCCTCCATTTCTGCTCCTGACATGGAAAGTGGGTTGATCCAGTCATCATACATGTGCTTCTTTGCAAAATTTTACTCAAACACATTGAGGTGTTCAATTTTTGATGGATGTCCCTACCTTTGAAGCATAGTTTGAAGCAACTGGGTTGAAAGGGTAGGGTGTGCCAGTCTGAGAGGGTGCAGAAGGTCTTGATGAAGCATATGGTAATGTAATTCTGCTGCGTCCTAAGAGGCAGTTGGTAGATGATTCTGCCAGTTGATGTTGAATCATCAGTGAGCAATGGGTAGGAGTGCTTTGATGATGTCTGCTTTGGCATAGGCAAAGACCTTGCAAGGGTTGTAAATCAAATCAGGAAGCTGTAGTCAGCCAGTAGTGCAATAACTTGATTCCCATACTCATGTAGCTCTTTAGTGTTGCCCTGCAGTCATAAGTAATTCATTTGAAAGCAAAAAATTGTTAAGTCGCATTCATGCAGATATCCCATTGTTGTATGTATGGTTTGTGAGAGCAATCAAAGAAGATAGCAATAATCAGGATGGATGAGGGGTTGGGGAATCAAATGATTGTGGACCACAAATTAGAGAAAGCATCCAATTTGAATGAAATTTGTGATTTTAAGTGTATGTTGGGAAGCCAGCTAATGCAGCGCCATCTTCCAAATCACATAATGGGCAGGGTTAGATGAATGTGCATCTGCCATCAATTACAACACCTTACTGCTTAGCCCAATTGGGTTCTCAATAAACAGCTTCTATTCAGTTGCCTTCACTTTCTTTCAACGTTGTTCCTATTGCTTTCATTTGCTTTCATGCATTGCATAGAATCAAGAAATCCATATACCCTGATCAGGAGATTGCAACAGAATCAGATTTTCTCAGATATGACCATAGTGCGTGTTGATAGAATTAGTTGACAAATCCAGCTGGTTGCAACAGTTCTTTGTGGTTTGAGAGTAGTTGATTCACCAGCTCCAGAGAAAGGATGCGCTTGTCTAGTGTAAAATGATCAGCCAGGATGAACCCCCAAAATTTCTTTGCAATCCCTTTGCTCATTTTGATCTGCTAAGATCTGTAGCAAAAAGAAAGAACTGAATTCCAATAGTCACTGTCACAATCCTCATAACTCATTGTGATGTGTCTGACAGATATTTACCTCAATTAGCTTCCAACTACTTGGCTATGTGATCCTGGACCACAAGATGAGGTCTTATGCTCCTGGTAAGCGCATCATTGGGAGCCTAGTGCAGTCACATAAAGATGGCAATCAAAGTTTGTTCCCATCTTGATATTCAAGGTAAAAAGCATCAGCTGATTTTTTTTCTGTAAAAAGGGCGGAAGGCTGCAACATTACTTTGGCACCATTTCCAAAAAGGCTTCTTCAGAGCCATGATCAGCAACAATAACACTGCTTTTGAACAGGATCCAATCATTGGAGATTACTTGGCAAGAAATCACCAGACCAAGTGGATGATCAGCTAACTCGGCCCTACCACCTTCCAGACACTCCAACAGCATGGTCACATAGGGGAAGAGTACACCTTTTCTTCACAATTCATTCTTATCACAAGCAGCTGTATTTTGAACACACCACATAGCACCTACAAGAAAACACCTGGAAATAGCTATGTATCATACTCCTACAATTCTTGTCATTGGAAGGGCTGTATCACAGATATGGTCAAGCACCCTGATGTTCCACACACTGTTTGGAGTGAGGTCCTAGATGCCTCTCAGTGATGATGATAATCTCAAGAACTTTCACAATTCCTTTCTAGACTTCCTGAATGCCTTGATGGTCTACAATACTCATGGAGATTATCATGTTGTCCAGCTTGAGTATTAATCAAAGACTCTATAGGAACATTTGATATTGATCAACCCAGAATCTTGACTGTTTGATTTACAAACCTTCTCAAGGTTTATGTGGGGTCATGTTCAGCTCATTGATGCATTAAATTTGTCCAGGGGTTCGTTCAAGGCCAAGATGAGGATGCAATGGTAATGGATGGATGATAGGTGGTAAATAGCCATAGGGTGTTGTAGAAGGTCTAACAACCTTGAGATTAGGTATCCTCTTTGCTCAAACTCTCTTATGATGTTGATGAGGAGTATTCTGATGTTTGAAAGTCAGAGGAAGGTATCATAGCTTGAAAATCCACGCTGTGTTCTACAAGCTTTGTCACAAAGGATCTGCCTGCTGAATGATCCACATGATTGCCCCCAACTGATTATTGATCTGATTTCCAGTTTATGGAGTTATATGAAAACCAATGAAGATCTATTTGACAACTGCTAAGGCTCTGTTCAATAACTTGTCAGCCCCTGTTCTATAATCCATGTGAAGACCTTCTGTATGGCTAGTCAAGATTATCCTGATGAAAAGGCAAGATTTTATTGACAACCAGACAGGCTTTGATAACCGGTTGAGATACATCAAAAACTGGGTAACAGAATGCACTAAGTTGGTTGTGCAACCAAGGTACAACCATCTGAAAACACTTGCAAGTCAGTGGGAGTTACTGGCCTGCCAGTGAACGGTGATTGGGGGCTGTGATTGTCCATCACCAAGACCAAATTGCAATTTGGATAGGGAGCCATCACCAGAAGCTAGTTTGTAAGATCATGAGCTTTTTGGAATTAATTGTATTTGAACAATATAAAAACAAAGAACAAAAATACCATGATATGCTCAAGAAAAACTTCAAGTTCTGTTTGACAATAAGCAATGCGTTTTGTGTTAGGTACACTGACAAGAAGCCAGTTCAGCTACAACACTTATATCAAGTAGCCAAAGACCTTTCAATGGGAAACCATCAATACCAGATTGCATTGACAGCCTTAGTTGCTTACTGGGGAATGGCAAGGGATGATGGTAGATAGTGTTGTACACTGCCAAGTCAGCTAAGCCTGACAAGTTGCAGTGGATTTGTGTTTCCTGTTTCTCCTCTTTCTTATGCCCATGGGCTGCCATGAACTGCCTTTTGAAGGAAGCCAACTTACCATTGATTGACACACCAGTGTTTCCATACCCCAATAGGAACTTAACCTTGACCAAGTCAGCTGCTCTTACTATCTATAGGAACATTTGGAATGAATGCTATAAGACCAACGGTTGAACTGGTCATCTGGTTAGAGTAGGAGGTACAACCTTCCAATTGAGTAATGAATAAGCTCTTGCAGGCATTACTCACTTATGACGCTGAGAGTTAATAGCTTACCAGATTCACCCAAGGAGATGTCCAGCTAATGATATAAAAAATGCAAAATATATAAAGAAAAATCAAGATCAAGGGGAGTCAGCTTATAATTGATGTGATAGAGGCCTAACAACAGAAGAGTGATGAGGAAGACTCACATCAATTTGATACTCATCACAGCTTGCTGAGTTTGAGTTGAAATGCTTTGCATTGTTCCTGAGTTGAACTTGGGGCCAATATGTTGAAGAGCTCTCCAGAGTAGTAATAACATCAAAAGTTAGCATTGACAACTTGATGTGCAGATGTGTGTTACGCTTTGGGGGAAAAGTGCCCAGCCCAATCTCAGACCCTACCCAGGTGGCTGAATGCAGGGTCCGGACAATATGTTCTGGGATTTGGTATCAGAGAGCTGACCAGTGGCCTCAAAGCCCCCAAAGTGCCTGTGGAGCCAATCAATAGTGTTTTTATTAAACTCTTATGCTTTTTCTCCTTGACTTGCCTGTGTAAGGAGTACACACATGAGGAGTTTTAGATTTACATATTGTGGGTTCAGATATCTTGCATTATATTTTTCTGTCCTAAACTGACTCTGGTGAGTCCCTACTCTTTTGAGAGCCTCTCAGGGGACTTGAGCACATTTCCTGTATTTCTCTTAGTTTTGGCTGTAGGACGTGTTGCTGACTCTAGAGCCTCTCATGGGACTGACTGGAGTTGCATCATTGTAATACATACTGAAGTTCCAGGCTAGTGTTTCCGAGGGGTCTCCACAGGAGATAAACCAACCATCAGTGAATTTTTCTACTTCATCATTCTTCCTGCTTTGTGAAGTTTCATCTTCATCTTCTTCAGAGATAGGAGTCATTGTGTTTTCAGCAAGAGGGAAATCACTAAGAATAGATGACTTGACAAGTGGAGGGGGTGGGGCTTGAATTCTGAGTGCTTGAAGTCCTGCATTAACAATCAAGGCAATTTTATGGCCTGCACATCGGACTCAATCAGTGCTCTCATCAAACTCAAATTCTTCATGCTTGTTGAACACAATCTTTGATAGCCTTGCTTGCATTGCGCAAGCACAGGTATCATAGTTGCCAGCTGAATCATAAGTCTGTGAATTCATGTATGACTCACAATTTTAAAAACAATATTAGTTAAGCATCAAGATTATCTGAATGAAGACAAAAACTTATCTTTGAATAAAGCTTGTGTTTGACAAGCACATTGATCAGCGGCTCGGCAAGCAACTCACCCTTATGATGCCAGGCAATCACCTTCATTGATAGGTGCTGGGTGAAAAAATTTCATTCACTATTGATGTAAGTGCATGAGGCTGATATAAATCCATGTCAATTGTGAGGTGAAGTCCATGCATCCAGAATGAGACCAAACTTTGACTTGTTTGCCTAAAATGGAAGTCAAAGAACAGATGGTCAATCTTGACAACATGGTATGAAAAATAGAAGATGACATACTTGTAATTCCAATATGATATTTGATTGAAGACCAAGATACATCTTGTGAGCAAAGTTTGCTATCCAAGTGCGGCCATAGAGTTGAGCTTGAGGGTCAGCATATCAAAAAGCTGCACAAAGTTCCGGGTCTTCAATTCGTGCCCAAGGCTGAGACCTCCGGACTGTCCACATTCCAAGTATCTGATTCAATACCAGATTGTAAAATTGAGTTGACTTGGGAAAATATAATTCCATTGCAGTCTGAGTCATACAAATCTTGCTTCAATTTTTGTCAAGCTTTTCTTTGTCCAGCAATAGTCAGGGGAAGATTGCAGTCAGCAGCTATGGATGCTTCATGGTTTTTGCACCCCGGTTGGCCGGATTTCCCATCTTGAGTTGGACCATCTCAATGAGCTTTCAAGTTGGAGGTGTATCCACCACCAGCACAAACCATATTTCCACACCACTTGCATTTATAAGAATACCATGGACCCTCTTTTTCTAAATCCAGTCAATGAATAAAAAACAAGTCTTGCATAGATAAAAAGGAAGAAAAAGAACTTGAATCAAAGATAACTCACATCACCCTTGCCCTGAAGAGGATCCTCAAAATAGTCCTTGATGTCATAAAAGTCCGCCTTGTCTATGTCATTTTCATTGTCATCCTGGGCTTTCTTGCGCTTCTTGGAAACTTTGACTTTAGAATGCTTGTGCTTGGAGTCTTGTTCTAAGTCAACTTCAATTTTCTTCCTATTTGAACAGCACTGTGAGGACTGTGACTGTTGCTCAAAACAAAACTTTGATCTTGGATAGATTACAAAAATCATCGATCTTACTTACCTTAGAACTTGATGATCTTTGAGTGTGGTCATTGTAATCTTAGCACGTTTCTTCTTCTTCCAAGTAACTAGTTGATCAACATCAGACTCAGACAGGGCTTGCTTGTCTTTTGAATGATAGGTAGACTGTTGATGCTTTTGATGAGTTTTTCAACCTTGGCAACAACACACACTGATGCCTCCAAATCTGAGCCAAATTTGGTTTGGGAATGGATACCCTTTTGAGAGTCTGACGGGAGCACAATCATAGAAGAATCCCAACAGAGTAGTGTAGATCAATTGCTTTGACGTGGGCCCAAAAGATGTGCGTGGAGAGGAAGTGGATACAAGACAAGAAGAGCTGATTTGACGAGAGATAGGCAACATGTTGGAGGGAGATTCTGTGTATCCAAGTCAGATTAGGACTGATGAAACTTACCACAACACCATGTCAAATACTGAATGAACTACCTGAAATTTGCCCATTTGTTTACGTACGGTGCTAAGGGAGGTGATTTGTCTGACATGGTCCCTTCTTTGCAGGATAGTTGATTGAGTGATTGATGAGGGTGTTTTGATTATTGTGTTGGTTGCAATTGTTGGACTGTCAAGATGGTCGATATGGGTGAATTTGAACCAAAGGATGAGTGGAATAAATGACAAGCGCCAAAAGCGCCAATGTTGGCTCTTCCATTAATGCTCAATAGTTACTCACCGTTACTCAATACTGACACAGGGCTTGGCAAGTAAAGTAATACCATGACCTGTGCTTGGTAGTACAGTATTGCCAACCCCAAACCCAATATTGTGTTAGGATACTCTTACAATACCAATACAAACAAAGTAAATGAGGTGGCATTGTTACAACACTTGCATCCTATGTCAATCTCAGTCACAAAAATTCACACACACTCAGACACTCTATCATTCAGACACAGACCCCCTCCAAAGCCACCCTTTTATATGTTTTCCCATCTCCACTGACAACTTGGCCTCAGGCCCCTTTCCTGTTTCATTTTTGTTTTGCTCCAACCAACTCCAACCAATTGCTTGGCTTGTCCCACACTAAATCCTCCTTCCTCAACTCAATCTGGCATTATGATTCAAAGTAAGTTCCTGTTGCCCTGTATTTATTCTTCCCTTTCTCATTGTTCTTTTATTCAATTGAAATCTAATTGCTCTGTCTTGTATCCCAATTCAACAAACTGACACTCTATCTTGTTGATCAATGTTTTGCTTTGTTTGCTTGTGGTTACAGGTTGTTTCTAGGTATCAAATTTTGTTGGATTTGACTTTGTCCTGTATCCATCTCCGTTTGGAAGTTGTTGCTGGCCACAAAACATCTTGATCAATTGACAATTCACTTCAACCATCCCAATTCCTTCCTACACTCCCTTCTCAATCTCACTTTACTCTATCCAATTATCATACCATCCCGTTTTTTTAGTAAGTTCTATTTCCTATCTCTATCTGCCTCTCACACCCATCTCCTATCAACTAAATCCTTTTCTTTCCTTTTGTTAGCATCCTTGATTTAGATTTTGAGCTTCAAACCTCCAAGTCAGTTGTTTCTTCTTCTTTCTACTATCTGTTTTGCTTCTTCTGATGAATCTGATTCCATCTCTTGCTTCTTCACTTTGCTTCTAGGTTTCTGTACCCTGTTAGGTTTGATTTTTGCACCCAATCACTTCATATCATTTTTGATTTTGAGCTTTGTTTTGACTTTGTAACCCCAAGTAAGTCATCTTAAATTGAGGTGTTTGATCTATGCTCTCTACTAACATTATATCCATTCTCTAATCCAACTAGGATCACCAAAATCAAAGTTCTTCCTTAATTCATTTTTTTGATCCTTGGTTATCTAAGCTCAAGTGATGGAATTCTTGATGTTGATTTTGACCTTCTTTCTACTCTACTCTTTTGAATAACTTGAAGTGACATCATCAACTGCTCCTCTTGATCTGCTTAGTGCTGAATTTTGATTTTGATTGTTTTTTTACCTCAGACTTTAATCTTGATCTTGATAAGTAAGTCTTTGTTTTTCTTGCATGTATCTGATTGATGGTGACATTATACTGACATGGTGTTCTTTGTTTATTGTAAATTTGTTCCCAAAATCAAACCCTTTCCCTTTGTAATTTGGATGCTGGTCTTTGATTTAGATGTGCATTTGAAATTTAGTTGTTCTCTTACTTGAATCCTTCTGTGAGTATTGTTTTGTTTATTTGTTCACATGTACCTTGAGAGTTGTAATTAAGTAACAAAAATGAAATGAATGGTATAATAATTGATTGAGACTGACTGTGCAATAGTGAGAGGATGAATATCATTGAGGTGCCTACTTGTGGTATTTGCTCAAATATATATATGATCTGTTCTTTTCCTTTGAATGTCAGTAGAATATCATGATGTGATGCAATAAAATGAATTGAAGAATGATTATAATAGTTAATAATTGAGCTGGTAGCTTGAGATAATCAAAGATAAAAGAATCTTGTTGTTTAATTTGATTTCCACACCGGCTGATCTGGTTGCCTCATGGTCACTATGTAGTTTATTCTCAATGCTGCAATCACAAAGTGCACTTTTAAGTTATATGCTTAAGTCTAAAAAGTAAGCTACAAATTCTCTACCAAACAAAATTGTAAAAACTCAAGTTAAAATGCAGAAATTTCACACACAGACCTTTCACAGGTCAAAGAGTTTCACGAAAAGAACTCCCAAAGCTATAATTGTATATCAAAAAATAACACTTTCACCTTTATAAGGGTATTACACTGTTAATTCAACTCAATAACACTTTTTAATACAATAACAAAAGACTCCCACACTTGAACATGGACAAACAGACTTGATAACCGACAACTACCTCCTACTTATATTCTCCAACTTCATCACCTTCCCCAATTCATCCTTCCAAAACCTTTCAACTATGATTTTCATCCTTCCAAACTAATTGATCACTTCCTTGGGTCTCCTCTTGATTTGGTCTCTACTTGGCATAATTTGATCTCGGTCTTTTAGAATTCAATGTAAATACTTCTGTTTTTGCATTCTTTTAGTTTCAATTTATCTTCCTTTTGTTTATATTTATACACTAATTGATCATCTCTTATTTCACTTATTTATCTGATTTTCAGCTCCATCTCCAGAGCCTCTGACTATCTAGATCAATTGGTTTCCAAGGTTTTTAAGCTACTAAGGGAGTGTTTACTTGACGCACTTTCTCAGAAAGCACATCTTGTTACAACACTTTTCTACATGTAGAAAAGTGTTTTTTCAAAAAGAAGTGAAATTCAAGGAAATTTGACAACTTGACAAAAAGAGGTCAAACTGTGTTCAATTAGGACACAATTAAGGGACAGTTTTCAGTTGATTGATCAAGATGATCATTCTTGATCAATCACTGAAATGAAAACTGATGACATGAGCCATTTGCCTTTGAGCCAAGTCCCTTTCTTTCCCTCCCTATTGATCTACTCAAACAAACAGAAGTGATTTGATAATTACCTTGAGAACGCCCCTAAGACCGGTAATCATTGCGCTTCATCTGATATCACCAATCCATCTTCAAGCTCTTCAAACCTTTCAAAGCTCTTCAAACCTTTCAAAGCTCCTCAAAGCTTTCAAAGCTCTTCAATTCTCATCATTTCAATTCTCATCATTTCAATTCTGATCAATTCAATTCACATCATTTCAATTTTGATTAATTTCAATTCAATTCAATTCAATTTTAATTCATTTCAAATCAAATCAAATCAATTTTAATTCATTTCAATTCAAATCACTTCATTTTGAATTCAATTGATCACATCATGTCATCTTCAAGTTCCTTTGATTCATCCTCCACAGGATCATCAAAATTATTTCAAAATGCAGTGGACCTTCTGAAGGTCATTATCAAAGCTGGAAAGGACTATCTAGCTTTCTTGACCACTCAGTGAATCCCCTGTTGCAGATCAAAATTAAGAGGAAATGAATACACAAAAGAAGCTTTAGAACAAATTGATGTATAATTCCTAGAGATATGCCAAATGGACAAGCTGGATTTCAAGGGCTCAATGAAACCTCCTGAAGGCAAGCTTGCCATCCATCAAAAGCGCAGTGTCACATTGGAGGAACAAGTTATGATCTTCTTGTACATCATTGGCAAATCTGGCCACAAAGGAAACGCTGGTGAATGTTTTCAAAGACCTGGTCATACAATCAGCCTTGTTTTTAACAATTTCTGTCATAAAATAGCGTCATTAGAATCAATTTATAAAGTTCAGCCTACTGGAGGAAAAATCTGCCCAAAGGAAATTCAAAACAACCTTTGATTTACACCGTATCTTGATGATTGTGTTGGTGCTGTTGATGGAACTCACATCCCTTGTATTGTTCCTGCTGAGCGTCAAGCAGCTCATCAAAACAAAAAATGACAGCTCAGCCAAAATGTCCGGTGCTTGTTTAATATGATGTTCACTTTTTTTTATGCTGGTTTGGAAGGATCACATGCTGATGCAGGTGTCCTCCACCAAGCACTTAAAGAACAACATTTTGTTGTTCCTCAACATCTGTCAATTCATCTTTTCTTTTGATTGAAAGATTTGTTAATGATGGAGCAGTTTTGATTGACCAATTTGTTTTACCCATATCAATTTCATTTTGCTGATGCTGGATATGCTGGTGTACCAGGTTTCATGACACCATATCACTCTGTATGATATTATCTTCAAGAATTGAAGCATTCAGGTTTATCACCCCAAAACCCAAAAGTACTCTACAATCATTGTCATCCTGCCCTTCAAATTGTGATTGAAGATATATTTGGGCTCTCAAAGATGTGCTTTCCAATATTAGCAATGATGCCTTCTTATCCATATAAAACTCAAGTAATGATAGTTATAGCATGTTGTGTATTAAACAACATAATTCAAATTGAATTGTGGGAAGATGAATTTTATGATGAATGTATGTTGAAAGAGCAATTGGAATTGAGAATGGCCGCTGATAATGGTGAACAAAATTGGGTTCAGCCTAATTCACATGAGCGTACTCAAGTATTGGACAAAAGTATAGAATGCAAGGTGAGTCAAAGTGACAACGCAAAGAGTTGAAGTTTGAAATTTCAGAATCCGCGGGTGCAAAACTGAAAAAACCTGACAAAACTTTGGATTAACCTCAAATACTGGACTTAGACCACCTCTATTTGGGCAAAAACATATGTATTTGCCACTTTTGCCACATTTTCCAACCACAAGTCAAAATTTCACTTGTTCCTTGTCACTTTGACACAAATAATACCATAAAATCTCAAAAAACAAGTTTTGCAAACACACTTCACAAAAACAACAACTCAAAACCTCAACCGGTCCACAAAACACCATGTGTAAATACCACAAGTCAACTGTCAAACACAGCACATATTTTCTTCCTCAACTCTGACATCCCTCATTCCTTATTACAAACACTACTCATTGGCCTTTTCTCACAGCACATCACTCAATACCCAGTTCCTCACTGCACTCTAATCAGAACTATGGACACTGAACAACCAAAGTGTGCAATCTGTTCCTCCAGTCTCCAAAAAGGCAAACACCACATCTGTCAGCCTTGTCTTGAAGCATCTCTCAAGGCCAGAAACAGCCAACCTCAATCTCAATCTACAACATCCACTCCTTGCCCTCCTGCCCCCAAGATAGCTACTGCTAGAGCTGCTGCTCAATCAGTTGCTCGCAAATCCATCTCGACTGGCAGTCATGTTCATGAGCTACATCAGAACAAGTCTGACCGGGACCTTTTTTGTGCTCAAGCCGGTGGTAACCACATGTATAAACACCCAGCAGCCCCAAAACACCCTACATTTTCAGTAACTTCACACCCATCATGCTCAGTTGGATGGATGGTTCAGTACAATAACAAGATTCACACTCACAGCCTAGTTTGTGGAATGGTCAATGTCAACCGGAATCTCTGATCAATCTTAGTACTCACTAAGAAAGCAATCTTTGACCTCTGGGACCACTCTTCAGTATCAGACAAATACCCTCAACCACCTCTTGAATACAATGCTCAATGGTTCAGCTTGGCCAAACTTGGCAAAGGTAAAATGCCACCCTGTATTCTACATGACAACAAAGTTGTGGGTAATCACTTGGATACCACCAAAGGCAAACCTGCTCTGGACATCATATTTCTTGCTCAAAAGTACTATGCTGCCCATCCAAACATCCCTAGGCCTCTCACTTCAGTTACCGCCACTACATCCAATACAAAACGGGGCAAACAGAAAGCTTCTGAAGAAATGATGATTTCTGATTGCGAGCTGGACAATATCTATAGCAGTGACCATTCCTGTAGCACTGTTCAATACTCTTACCAGAGCAGCAAAGCCACTCGCAAGAAGGCCAAGTCAATACCTTCCAATTCCACAAGAGTCACCTCACCTCCTGTAACTTGAAAGAAGGCTGGAACATCAAGGTCAACCTATCCATGCAAGTCAATGAAGAGCAACCCTCGAAACCCTTGCATTTGTCTGCCAGACACCTCGTGTACCTCGTATCCCCGGACCCGCCCCAAGGATACTACTTGCTGTATCCTTGCAGCGTCTGCCTAAATAAGCACACAGATGCATCTTTTGTGACCTCACTCGCCGTAAGTCACACTGTCAAACACAAACTCTAAAAGTTGTTTCACCGCTTTTCACATATCTTCACCTCCGCTGCACACCACTTTGAAGCCTTTTCAGCCCTTTTACACCCCCTACATATGATTTTATTACTCTTAACCTAATGTTCACCTATCACCCCATTCAACAAGTCCGGTCGGTCTAACTTTCATTCACACCTTCACCACTCCTCACCAACAACAACAACACATCTCCTCAATTCACGTTCGTGTATCAAATAGGCCAACAACACCACCCCCACTACAACTACCAAATACCCTAATCCCATACCAGCTCCTCCACTCAATCAGACCTTTCCCAATCACAAAGCAGCCGAAGTCTTCCTCAATGGCTTTGCCTCCGACCATGGCTTCCAGATTGGCAGACTCAGCACTCAAAACCCAACTTCAGTCATCTTCAAGTGCAGAAGACGTGTCCATTCCAGATCACCTCAA
Organism: Melampsora americana; assembly: GCA_022264835.1. Taxonomy (NCBI): domain Eukaryota; kingdom Fungi; phylum Basidiomycota; class Pucciniomycetes; order Pucciniales; family Melampsoraceae; genus Melampsora; species Melampsora americana. The sequence goes on along the minus strand of JAIFHY010000122.1, from coordinate 158,643 downwards.
GTTGTCTTAAAAAGGATCATTCTATCTTTTATCTAGTTATCAAACCTGACAAGTCAACTCACAACCATGGACCAAAAGAAAACCTACCCAAGAAAATCCGTTTCATCACCTCAAACTTGACCTCGGCCACCTCAACCTCAACCTCTACATTACTTCCCGCTCCCCTCATTCAACACACTCGGTCACAAAAATCACAATTGGCTCTCCCTGAACCACCTGCTGGACTCTTGACCCTGCAACCCCAGCAGTTAATGCAAGAAATGCAATCCCTTCCGACAAATACTCAAGCATACCTTCTAAATTCCTTTCTACAAGATTGTCAATTGGCCAAAGGTATCACACATTTGTCAATAACTCAATTTTCATCGACTCGCATGACAAATTCGAATAAATCAAAGACTAATTCAAATCCATCAATTACTAATTCAAAACGATCGATTTCAACAGAAGATTTGCTGATCCATCAACCAGTGATACCTAAGTCAAAATCTGACTCAGCTGCATCCACAATTGACCAAGAAACTGAAGCCGACAACATACCTCTTGAAACCCACAACAATGACCCCCTGATTGACCCCACTTTAGACAAAGCCACTTTGGATGAACCAAAGTATCCAAACTCACCACAAACAAATTGTCAGTCAAAATAGTCTCATTCGCTCACATCAAATTTGACTCACACTCTGATCCTTCCCACTTCACAGACTCATTGCCTTTACCCAAGTTTGATATAGGCCAAATCCTAGAGCCGGACAAGCAGGACCACCATCAGAAAGTCAAAGACAAGGCCCTGCAAGCAGTCGAAGAAGCGCTTGAGGCGTTAGAACACGACTTAGTTCCTCCAAAGTTGACCCATGCTGAAGTCAACATTCCCCGGCCAGATACCCCAGTTACCCCACTCAATGCCCGAGCTGAACCTCCAGTTGCCCTTCCCAACTCACTCACAGAAGGAACAAAACCCCGTCAGAACGGCAAAAAACGCAAAGGGCCAAAAACCCAACGTTCACCTTCAATTATTGACGGACTCACCCCAGTAGCACCTCCAGCACCTATCACCCGAGGCCGCAAGCGCAGATTGCCCAAGGGTTGGGTATACAGTGCGATCAACAAGGTAGAGAACCCCACTGTAGAATCTCCCCAAAAAAAACCATTGCCAAACACCAAAACACTAAAGCCGGCTCCAGCGGTCCCGCCCCAAGAGCTTCAACCTGGCTTCAAGCATCTACAGCAGCCAAAGCACAAATAGGTCCGATTCAGGAATCTTCCATAATAGCTACCCTTACTAACTCAAATGCGATGAATCATACAGCTCAGCGGATTTGACCCACACTCAACTCAACCTGCTTGGCTTAACCAAATCAAGTGTTAACATACAGGCTCAATCACCGCCCCCTATTGCTGAGACCATAGCTAAGACCACCACATACACAAGGCAGAACACAAGGCAGAGCAACCGTGCAGCAAAAAAAAGCCAAAGAGAAAGTGAGTATTCATCTCACCCAAGAAGAAAGCTTCATCAAAATCAGGATCTCTAAGCTTCATACTCAGTGTCAAAAACCACACACACCGGACGAAACCAAAGTAGACAAACAGATTGAAGCCAATGTTTTGAAGGTATTTCTTTGAACCAATATATCGTTGATTACATTCAACACTGACACTCTTCCTTGCTCACATCCTCAGAAGTGGCCATCTGTCAATGATCTTCCCCAATACATATTTCCTTTCATCAAAAAGGCCATCAATGTGCCTAAGGACGGTCTTTGTGCTTTCTCATCGGTGGCAGTGTGTTCAGGATAAAAAGCTGCCCAGGCCCCTACAGTCCAAACTGCGATGTCAAATCACTTCCACTCCAGGTATGAGTGGTACGCCAAAAACTTGCCCAAGTTTGCTACAAACTTCAATATCAACACATCACAAAGATTCTGGACTCGACCACCCTCACTGCCCCACGTGAAGATTGGTTCCCCATGTCTATGGGTGGCTACCTCATTGCCAACATGTATGATTGGCCCGTGATATTCTACAGCCAAAGCGATGCAACCTCAAAATTGATACCATCTTGCTTTACATTGTACGACGAAGAGTCGGCCCGCCATCCTATTGTCATAGGTTACATTCAAGACAGTAATTTTATATCACTAGAGAGTGAGTTGAATGATTGGCTAGCCATTCCTTTCTTACATCCCGATTGGTTGGAATTACGTGATCCAAGCGCTGCTAATTGGGATATAGAATAGAATATGAATATTGCTATGTTCACGGATCTTAAATGGCAACAAGAGTGGATTGCCAATCAAGATGGCACCTTTACCAACATAACCAAGACACCAGTAGAAATTGACCAAGACAATTCGGAAGACAAACCGGTAGATGTACACAATGAGGCTCAGAAAGCCAATCCTTCAACTGAAAAAGGTAACACAAAAATGTTACCAACTGACGACAACCTTGATCAATGATTACAAAGTACTTCCATAGTTCATTTTTGTCATATATCTATACTATGTTTTACAATATATACTGCGATGCAATGTCCCAATTAGTTATGCGCCAAAGTAAATTGTCAAAGAAATGAAAGTCTGGTGATTCTTTTCTGCTGAAAATGAGTGCCTGAGTGATCAAGTCAAATAAGATGATTCAATGAGGTCACTGACACCATTCAGTGACTGTTGCTTTCACCACGTACACTTAGTGAGTGATTCACACTATTAGACTACGTGTCAGACTTCTCCTCCCATGTTTCACACACTTCGAAATAAGTATAATGATCAGTGATCAATATTGCAGCCCATTGGGGGAGTTTGGTGAGTGTTTCACACCAATGGAGTGCGTGAATGTGTTATTCACTCACACTTTTCACAATTTGGACCCATTTCAAACATGGTACGGATGATGAAAGTGTCTAAGCAATTTTGGTGAGTGATTTACACTCATTGTGTAGGTGTAAATGTGCTATTCACACCTACTCACACTTTGGACACAGTATGGGCAAAGTTGTTCAGCAAAGTACAAGTGAAGTGTTTGAGCAAAGTACACTCAATTATCAGTGTCAAGGTAGGACTGGTGTGTGATTCACACCAATAGAGTGTGTGTATGTGTTATTCACACTTCATACACTTTTGACAAAAGAAGGTACATATGAAGAAGGGATTGAAGCAATTGTGGTGTGTGATTCACCCCGAATCTGTAGATGTGAATGTGTTATTCACACCTACTCACACTTTTGGCACAGCTTGAGCAAAGTACGCTTGATTCAGTGTCAAGTCAGGTTTGGTGAGTGATTCACATTGAGAGAAACGGTGTGAATGAAGTATTCACACTTTTCACACCTTTCACACAGCTGGAACATGGGGCACCTGATGATCAGTGTTGCCTGATCATCAGGTGAACCAGATCAGGTGTGTGATTCACATTGATTGGCTAGGTGTGAATTGTGCGATTCAAACCCTGTTGATAATACATATACGGTACATTTGCCCAAAATTGTGTGAAAATATATATTTACAAACATCACCAGAGGTGATTGCTGATCTATGCCTTAAACCAATTCCAAGGTGAGATTCACAACAATCCAGAGTTGTGCCTCACACGTTACGTGTGATTCACAACATGTACCCCTGCTTATAAGACCATATTCAGTAGGTCAACTCAACTGATATTAGCTCAAATATTGCATCTGCATCAAAGTTGCAGAGTCAAGTGATGGCACCTTTTGAGAATCATGTGTGCTGTCATTCTCATGTAGAACACTACATCAGATTGGAACTAACTAAAGGTAAGCTAAATAATAAAGGTAACTTGCTACAAGCCATTACAAGCCATCACTTAGGTAAAAATTCTATTGGGTCCTTTACCATTGCAGCCCGTCTTTCCTTCGCAATCTCCGCCCTTAACCTCTTGCAAATCTTATAACAGTCCATGTTGACACTGTTCTCATTCTCGTAAGTCTTAACTCTGCTGGCCCTGAATTCTTCCCACACAGCTGGGCTCATGGATGCTTTCTCCTTGTGTAGCAATTGAATACGATTGACAAGGGTTTTGGAGATTTGACATGAGGAGCCAAATTGTGTAACCTGACACCGTTTGACCTTGACCATTTTGCCTTGAGCATCATAAGATTGAGAGTTTGTCGTATAATGTGGTATCTTCAACATTGTCAATCATCAGCAACTATTGAATCAAGATATGGGTTTGTTGGGTGAACTCACCTTGGTATCCCATAAAACTTTGTACAAGCCATTACATTGAGACAGGCCCACCTTGATACCAAACTCTGGCACCACAAAATAAAGACCTTCAACTGTTCCAAGCTTTGCCGCTTCTTCCTTATCACAAGGCTTTCCTGTAAGTCTTCCAATCAGTCCAAATAAGCCATATGCATACCAGGTGTGATCTCTATCAACATGAATGTGATTTGCAAAGCCATCACCGCTGACTGTAATGTTGGAAGCAAACACGCAACCGTTTGGCGTATTTTGCCACTCCACATCATCGAATCCGGGAACCTCAATAATAAGCCCTATGTCAATGTTGCTTTTGAAGACATACAGAGAGAGGCTTGCAAATCGGCCGGCTAAGAAGTTGCAAATCTTGTGAAATTGGGTCATTTGCTCTTGATCGGTCAACATTTGATCTAGCACAGTGGCAGTAAATGCACTCATGGCATAAACACCTGTAGAATTGAGGATTTATATCAAAGTGTTGTTCAGTGAAAATATGGCAATATTAACCCCTAGTAATAAAACCTTAACTTACCTAGATATTTGTCTTTGTCGGTCCCACCACGCCATCCACAACATCCCATCCAACCACAAACATGCTGATGATCTTCATCTTCTTCCACTAGTTGTTTCTTCTTTGTCTTCTTATTTTTTTCATGGGAGCTGTTGATAGTGCATTTGTTACGTGCTCAAGCATGTTGAAATATAGTGGAAACTGAATGATCAAAATCTTGTCAAAGATCGGAATCCATTGATTTGAATCGGTTGCAACAAACTGCAATGACCAAGGTTAAGTTGGCTTTGTTGATGACAGCAACTGTGCCATGATATCCTTGAATTCATTGGTTGTTATACAATCGTTACAATGAAATCAAAAGATGAACTTGGTATTTGGTGGCAAACCGAGTTCTTGGGCCAGTTGGCATTTCAACTGCATACACTTCCAATGATAACGATAGAGGGGTCAACCAATGCTTCCTTTTTTCTCACAACACAGCTGATATTTGACATGACAAGGTGAGCTTTGAGATTTATAATTCTTGGGTTTCACTCCTGCATCCCGTTGAGCTTGACGATTCCTTTGAGGACCCATGGCTGATTGATAGAACACGTAACAGTGGTCAGTATTCTAATGCAGTGGAACATGCTGGTAGTAAATAGATAACTTACATGTGATACAAAGAGATGCCTCAAATTGAATCCTTGTCTGGTTTGACCCAAAACACACTCTACCCCTCAAACCAAAATACTGACCAACTGCCGTATGACCTGCCAGTTTGTAGCTCAAAGTCCGACAACGTAGCAGGCCAAGCAGCGACAAAGGTCAATTATGGAGGGAGTGATAGACGTTTATGGGTGCCGGATGGGCCTAGTAAACTTGTCCAGAAAGGAAGGATTGAAGGATTGAACAAAGGAATGGGTCGATATGGAAGTGTTGGTTTGGATGAGGAGGAAGCTGTTGGTCGATTGCAGTCAGGATGATTAGGGTTCAGTTGTGATACAAAGTCAGGATGATTAGCATTCAGTGGTGATACGTAGGTTTTGCGCCGCGTAGCACTTTGACCTACAGATGTGTTAGGGTTAATGTCCTGTCTCATCAACTATACTCTATGGGATGTGCCTACCGACTGATCAGGTCCTGCAATCCAACAAAAGAGTTGGGAGGTGTTGTAACCAGGGTTTGAACCGCAGGGCGCGGTGTGCGCATTCCAGCAAGGTGGAAGAGGCGCACGCTCTACTATCTAGGCCACATTGCCCGTGAACATGCAAAGGGAAAACAAAATAAGGATTTTAAACATACAAATCAAACAACCATTCATTGTGATTGTATCTCTTTAAACAATTTTATAGGAAGAAAAGATTGAAAAAGGTTAGAGGAAAGAGAAATTATTTATGTAAGTTTTGGTTTTTTTAAGTTTTGTGAAGAGGGCTCATCAATTTCAATATAATTTGATTTTATATATCAAAAGACTTTATATTGTTTTGATCAAGGAAATGATAGAACATTGTGATCAATTAGTAGATGATTAACAAAAGAATTTCATCCTTTGCAAGTTGAATGCAATCTTTCAAAACAAAATGAAATTGAAAATTCTTAAGGGAGTCAAGCTAGCAGTGCTCAAGAGTGCAGAACTTGAAACAGGGAGCTAAAATGGTTCAATGTATAGCTGATAGATGTTGTGCGCCTTTTTCTCTTGATCTTTAGGATTGTTTTGAATTATGAGGCAGTTGGGATTCATTGAGGATTGAGATCATTATTCTCACATTGGACCTGTCCATAAGCCTAGAGTGGAGAACTGCCACTTTACCCATTCATTGTCAAGACCCCAAGTCAGAATGTACACCCCCTGATTCAAACATATATCAGGCTTTATGTGGACTATTTTATTTATGTTCATAGGCAATGTTACCCAAGTAGAAAATCAAAAACTGCAAGGCGCCTCAAGATGGGTGAAATACAAGGCAAGAGTTAGGATGCGGTTCAGGTTGTGCAACAAAGCCAGATCGGAGCCTGTAAACAATGATCATTGATCTGGAATACTCTGATACTTAACTTCTCAATAGCTAGAGTTAGAGCTAATCTGCATGAAATGATGATTTATGATTTCATTGTAAGTCTTCAAAGATCTATGACTGACTGAATTGTATGTAGTAGCTAAAGATAATCTTCAGTCACTCATATCAAGACCATACATGAAATGAGTTTTGTAATGAAAAGATGCGGATTCAAGTCAAGTCGTAAACCTGGAAAGACAGGTTATGAAATGAGTGAGTGTTGAATGAATTTGAAAAATAAAACTGACTAGTCACCTCAATCACTTTTACTCATCGCCACCTTTTTACTAAGATCAGATCATTGATGTGTCACTTTGATTGAAATGTAGGCGTGATGGACTTGGAAATATTACCACAACAAGTTTTTCTGAAAGAGGCACACTTTTTCAGGACGGTCCATGTGTACACAGAGTGGTGTCAAGGAGCTAGAGGCAGGAAAGGGAGTCTTTTGAGATTGTTGGAAGTGCGAGTGAGAATAGAAAAAAAAAGATTTGATCCTGTTAACACCACAGAAAAGTAGGTAAGAGGGATCACACACATTGAGGATCGTACAGAAGTGAAATGAGTGAAATGGCATATACAAAAGAGACAGTCTAAAGCTTTCAGGTGAACCAAGTGAATCATAAAATATTTTTGGAGCCCTATATTGGCAATCTTGCAGAACCACATTTGGTAAATAAACCTTCCAGAATTTTGATGCAAACCCAAAATTTTAAGAGGGTTTATCTTTCTGTAGGATCGGGCCATAACAATGAACCATTGTGGATACCCAGACACCACTCCAAGAGCCACTTATAGCCACATCAATGATATTTTGGGTGCTTTTGTTTAAAATGTTGTGTAAGGAAAACTTTTTGGTTTTTTGAGATCAACCCAAAAGAAATTGCTGCCACTAATTTCACATACACCTATGAGATCACCTCAAAATCTCAACATTTTTTTTGGGTCACCCCCCCATAATTTTTCCTACATACCTCTATAACATATGTCATACTCACTGCCACTAACTACACAACATCAAATTGGTAAGCTCACTATATCACTCATCACAATCTTTCAGCTCTCTTAGGTATACTAGGCAATGGCATCATTCACACATGCAAACTCACAAAGAGTGTTAATATATCATATCCAAAGTATCTCCCACTAAGCACTATTTTGTTGTTTTGACTCCATGGACAAGAACTTTCATAACTTTTACATTTATGGCTCATAGTGTTTGATCTGGCAAGTTGGCACATTTATTCAGGACTTAATGGGGCTTTAAAAACATCCTAAGAAGTTACATATCTGGTATGTGGCCAGCTCCATAGGCTTACATGTATTCCCCATCCTGCACCATGACCTGCTTGCAAGGAGCCAATTGTTAGTAATGTTTTTGTCTGTGGTCCAAATGGCTTCACTAAACCCTCAGATCTTCCACCATTCAAGTCACTGAACATGATTTTAAACTCTTGTCCAGCACCTTGATTAAAACAGGACATACTTTGGGAATGTATGTCCCATCTCCTGCTTGGGCACACATTACGCGCTAAACCCTTTGAAGTGTTAGGGGTTAGGGAAAACTTTTTCACTGGGATAGAAGGCCATATTAACGAGTTGAGGGACTGTTGTTATGAAGAGCATTTCTTATAATCCGTATCAAATTCTATTCCAATGCCCCATAGTATGCCTGGCAAGCAGCTATATGGATTTTTAGACTATAACATCAGCATTGTAGAATGGACCAAAAAAATTAGAAATGATCCTTTACACAAAGGATCATTTCTATTTTCTAGTGTTTTGTAGATGAACACTGATTGTGAAGGATTCCACTGCCTTCAGAGAAGACCCGCTTGGAGGGGGTACTAGTTGCAGGAATGGCTAGGAAGGTTCTCGCCGGGGCCGTGGTGATTTGTCTCTTGATCATCTTCATTCGGATCAAGCTTTCCAAATGACGCAAGGCCTTCCTGTGCTACAAGGTTGAAGGTGACCAGGGGTAACCCCTGAACGGCAGGGTAATATTTGAATTGTTCCAAATAAGTTCCAGTCTTCAGATACAGGAGATCTGTCCACAAGTGGCCGTCATCTGCCGTGGCCCAGACAAATATAGTTTTGAATTTCACACAGAGATTCTTGACGTTTTGGCAGTTGCTAGATAATTTTCTATAGAATACACATTTAGTGTCAGCTTGGGACCTTTTCAAAGCGGAACAGTTGCAGGCCAGCCAGGCTTGACAAAGCGTGGACATTCCATTGATGGCAGGACCATTACTTAATTCCAACGCAATGTACGTAGATTTCCACCCTCTTGGAAAATCCAGGGGGCCCCTTGGGGCAATTTCAAAGTCAAGAAGGGCCAACGTTATCAAATCAAGCGATAAGAACATCACAAAAATGGTATGTTGGACTCTTGGCCCTCCTTTCAATCCTATGTTTCACCAATGACTAACCAGCGCAAAAACAAGCCGCAACCGCCAGAAAACCTTTCACGCAGGCCACAGAATCCGTTAGATGCACATATTCTGGCCATGAAGCGCCGTGCTTGGAAGCATGCCAAAGGCACCGTCGGGAATGATGTTTTGGCAGCTGCTGAAACATATGAGCAAGCCCTAATACATGGCCCCAATGCTCCCGGTGTTGACATACCCCCATCTCCAGCTAATAGTGCAGAGGAAGGTGAAGTCGCACCACAAGATCCTGAAGCTGAGGACCAGGAACGCCAACACTTCAAGCCTCATTACCCCGGTATCAACAAAGACGGTTGGGGCCAAGACGTGAGCAAAGTCATTGATGCAACCGGTTTTGCATAAAGACTCAGCACTGGTTTCTATGCAGGTCAAAGAGAAATGGAAGACAAAAAATTGGAGGAGCCAATTCCCTGCAATGTTCCCAGTATTTCTCTCATGTCAGCAAATGTCAGGCAACTGGTCCCATTGTGCTCACAATATTGATTGGAAGGACAAGTGTAGCTGGGTAGGGTTGAACCACACTCTAGATGTCCTTGATCTGATCTGTGAGGTTTTTTCCCTTTTAACTTCGGATACAAGTTAACATTTGCAATCCAAACTCCCAGATCTCAAACAGGTCTCTCTGAAGTTCTGCCCATGCTCCCCAAATGATCAAGTTTGGCTGATCCAGGCTGGATTCATTGGAACAACACCGGTCATGCCCAACGCAGTCATTACTATCCGGCTTCTGCAATTCTTCCATACTGTATGGAAATATTGCAGTTTACGGTTTCTACCATTTGCAGAAGCGTTGAATGAATTCCTAGATGCGGGTAATCCACTATTCCTGAACCATGATGGAACAGCGGTAAGCACATGCATCAATGCCTCAGTCTCATTGTCAATCATAGCTGACATGATGTCAACACATAGGCACCTGAATGGCATCGGGGTTTGTCTTCAGCCATTGATGCCTATGGGGAGATGTTAGTTATGGCAGCAGAGGCAATGGAGAAAAGCCTGGAGCTTAACAGAAGGGACAAACTTGCAGAGATATGTCCTCCCTGCTTTGGACCCAGTGTAGGCCCATTGCCCCTTGGTGAACCCAATCACATTGTGTGTCTTGATGGGAATTTCCAGCACCAAAGGCATTTAACCTCGAGCATTGAGAATGGGGGTCTCATAACCCCAAGCCTCTTCCTAGACATTGATGGAGTGGAAGGCTTCCGAACGAAAATGGGCCAGGGTGTCAATGCAGGAACTAATCCAGGTCTATGTCGAGTTGCTTGGCATGAAGCCAAAGTTGTGAGCTCAAAGATTCAAGCTTCACCACTCATAGTTGTAACTAACCACCTAACCACTCCTAAGCCGAAGTGGTGAGTTCAAAGATTCAAGCTTCACCACTGATAGTTGTGACTAACCACCTAACCACTCCTTTGTTCTGATCTCATAGGACCCATGTGCTGCAAGACATACTGCAGCAGATGACTCTCGAAGAAAGTCCCACTGGAAAGGATGTGACAAGACTGGCTTAATGGGAGTGGGTTGTAGACATGATCAATCTCTCATGTTCATCAGCATTATCCAGAGCGGTGAAAAGTGAGCAATCCCCCCTCCTCTTCTTGTATCATACATATGGCTCTGACTTGCATGATCAATGCAAAATAGGAATGTATATCCATTAGCATTGATTGACTGGCTACTTGAGGCCACTAAGGCTAGACAAGCTTGAGATGGTGAGCTGAGTGGGACACTTGCTTTACTTTACGACATTGGTTGAAGAAAGGTATTATCAAAGTATGTATCAAAAGTGGTAGTGGGGGCAGTCTGATTGAAAGTTGAATGTCTCTCCGTTCCTGCAGCGTAATCAATTCCCGGAGGAGATGGAAGGTGGCCGCCTGAAGTTTGGAACCAGTTTATTCTACTCTTACGCTCACGAGTGGTCTTGCCAACTCGATTACAATCCTCAACTAAACAAAGGGTGGGGACTCTCAGATGGTGAAGGAATGGAGCGGATATGGGCAGCCTTTGAACCTTTGGTCAGAGCTCTGCGCTACTCGACCAAACAGCACAGGTTAAGTGCCCTGAACTTTCAAGCCAAGCACAAAAATGAGCGAGGGCAAGATAAAGCAGGTATTTAGGTCTCAGTATTGATAGCCTAGATGAATATCACACATGATGACCCCAATGGTACCTTCAGTTGTTAACAGCCTGAATCACTTGAATAAAACCACCAAGAAAATGGCAGATTCAAGGGCCATTTTCATGGAGCTCAACATTTGCCATGGACATAGTGAAAAATACTTTCACAATCAGTGGGTGCGGAAGAAGGCCATTCAAAGTCAAATAATTAGCCAAATCAGCAAAGATTACTTAGAGCATGTAGTGGAGCTTATTGATTTGGAAGAAAAACTTATTGCAGCCCAGTAAGCTTCACACCTTATCAGCATTGATTCAATTTGTTTGAACATTCTTTGATTCCCATGTTGCCCAGGGAACAACTTTAAGAACTCAACATACAAAGGCGTCAACGTCGGCAAGGCCATGGACGACAAAAGCAAGCCGGCCTGCCAAATACCTTAGTATTGCTCAAGAAAGCCATTGACAATGTATCTGACAAGCCGGGAGATCCCCAATTGATTGAGCTAACCGGGAGATCAGGTGGGTCCAGTGGTCTCATAAAACCTTTTTAAATGACTCATTGCTTGTTATTGAACTTTAGACGCTCGAGCCAAGCCTCTTGTCCAGATCTGTGTGGCCAAAGGTAACCTCCTTGGTGTCAAAGCCGGTGTTATTGAGCATCAGTGATGTGCCAGTCACGCACGAGGTATGGCCATTGTATATATTCTAAACATGAACTCAACTTAATTTAATGGCCGTATTGAACATGAACAAATGTGCAAAAGAAAATGAATACCCTGCGCAACCTGAAAACTGACCATGTGCGTCGGAAGCATGCAACTTATTGGCGACTGGCCAATGACTTCAATAATGGGTTTTGTCCAAAAACCCTTCTATCCACTCCATCTCTGCAAGAAGTCGAGGCAATGCCATTGAGTGACCCCTTTCTGAATTTTGGAAACCTTGATCACTCACAGGAGCCGTGGGCAGTTGATGAGGCTACACAGGACGGGATTGAAGCATACATCACCATGTGTCTCTGCCAAGAAAAACTGCGACACATTGCAAAAGAGGCAAGGCAAATGGTGTGTTGGGCAGTTGAATATCAAGAGAAAATAAACATACCATGTCAAAATACCATGCCTGATCAGTTGAATCTAATTGCACTTCATCTCATAATCATTATTCACATATCTGTTTGTTAAGATGTGCTGCCAATCTGAGCAACCAGCAAGGATGTCATGATGGCATTGACAGAAACCCTCACACGGCAAGCTTGTAGGAACTGGCTGCGGTGGAACAGCAAAATATTGGTTTTGCTGGACAAAACCGCTGATTACAATGTATGTGAAACAACCAGCAATGATGAACTGAAGGCAAAATGGACAAGTATGATGGAATTCACACTCCAGGAATGGGAGAATATGGTACAAATCCAGACTTTAAATGGTGAACAAGAAGATGATGATGATGAATGGCCTGTTGATGATGATGTGTTTGACAATGATGGCATTGAATTTTATCAGTGAGAGTGAGTGTGATGGTAATGCCTGATCAGTTGAATCTAATTGCACTTCATCTCATAATCATTATTCACATATCTGTTTGTTAAGATGTGCTGCCAATCTGAGCAACCAGCAAGGATGTCATGATGGCATTGACAGAAACCCTCACACGGCAAGCTTGTAGGAACTGGCTGCGGTGGAACAGCAAAATATTGGTTTTGCTGGACAAAACCGCTGATTACAATGTATGTGAAACAACCAGCAATGATGAACTGAAGGCAAAATGGACAAGTATGATGGAATTCACACTCCAGGAATGGGAGAATATGGTACAAATCCAGACTTTAAATGGTGAACAAGAAGATGATGATGATGAATGGCCTGTTGATGATGATGTGTTTGACAATGATGGCATTGAATTTTATCAGTGAGAGTGAGTGTGATGGTAATAAATGATGTTCAAACGTGTTTAAACATGGTGGTTTGTTTGAAACCGTGCTCAATTAGGTTGTATCACACCACTACAATATGATGTATGCAAAGGGCTGAAGGTCAAAAGCCAGGTGGAACACACGTGTGAGTGCGTGTGGATACACTTGGTCTCACACTCAAATGGTGTATTCACATTTTCCTGGTGCGGTTCACAGATGAGTTGAAGTGTGAAGGATGTATTCACACCTCCAATCCATTGCGAGTGAGTTCAAGTGTCAGAGAACACTTGGGCTCACATCTGGAGTGTGTATTCACACTGTTCCAGCCGCAGTTCACACCTTGGTCAAGAGATGTGAAGAATGTATTCACACCTCTAATTCATTGCAAACAAGCTTGTGTCAGAGAACCCTTGGGCTCACACCTGTTCACACTTCCCCAGCAGAGTTCACACATTGGTCAAGGTGTGAAGGATGTATTCACACCTCCAATTCATTGTGAGCAACTTGAAGTGTCAGAGAACACTTGGGCTCACACCTGGTGTGAATACATGGCCAAATATGCATCTCTAAACGAATTCTCTTCCACATGAGCATGCGTGAAGACATCACATTCACACCTGTGCCAACTGTATTCACACATGCTCAATTTGACCAATTGTCTGGCCTCAGTATTCAACAAGGTATATTCACACCCTATTCCTCCTGTTCACACATGTGTGTATACTCAGTAGACACACTCTCAATTCTCATCCCCTTGTTCTACACTTCAAGAAAGCTTCATCACCAAAATTGTTTGGGATGTGTATGTGTGAGGTCATGTCATTCACCTACTGTTTACACACTTGCTCTATCTGCATGATTGTGCATGCCTGATCATGAAATGTATATTTGTCTCTTGGTGAGATTGAGATTGTGTGAGAGTGAAGACAGTATTCACAGTAATTGCACAAGTATGTGTGACATATCCGTCTCACTTTTGATAGTGGGTTGAATCTCAACTTGCTTGGCACAATGTTCTGGGGTTAAATGCGGTTCAAATTCAAATGTGGCAATGCAAGATCTCAAAATGAGATTGAAATTTTGAGTAGGTGATTTGACCAAAGGCTTCATTGGTCTCCTTTACAAACAAAGTAAATCAAATGACAAACAAATGGGCAAACATGATATTGTTCATTACATGATGAGCTTGGTTATGTTGAGAGCTGAGAAGTCAGGAAGTAGTTTCAGTGAGTCTTTTTTGGGTAAAAGAGAAGGCTGCCTCATAATTACTCAGCCTCCTGCTCAGATACTTCTTCATCATCATCCTCTTCCTGCTTCTCATTTTGCTCCTGCGTGGGTGTTTCTTCTTTTTTGTGTTTCACAACGGTATAATGGCCGGCGCTGGTGTCATCAAGCCAGAGTTGATGAGTGTGTGCCAACATTCTTCCAAAGGGTTTTGAAAGGAGATCGTCAGTCATGGTGGAGGCCTTGTCTCGAAAAACTTCAAGTTGGATGTTCCCCTTGAAGCGCCGTTCTTTCATTTTCATGTGAGGTGCGGATGTCTTTGGATGGCAGTCCCAGGGTGACAGTGGAGGTTTGAGGTGATTCCCTAGGCATGCCAGTGGATACAATACAAGTCATGGGCAAGTCAAGAGATGTCAAATTTGCTGAGAGGGTAACTTGATACTTACAAACTAGCTTGTTCAACTCGGACATCAGGCATGACTTAAGCTCATCACTGGCTTGTGGTTTCTTGTGACGGACTGGTTTAGTTTTGAGCTCCGACTGAGCAACATGGCGGACAAAGTGTTCTAGGAGTTTCCATTTGCTGTTTGTCAGTGTGGTCCAATTGTCAGATGAGGATGATTGCATGTTCCACTGTGTCTTCTTGTTGCATGTGTTGGGATTCCAAGAGGTGGCCATGAGTGCATAGTCCACGTGATAGCGGATGTGGATTATCTGAAGCTAGATGATAAGATTCTTGGGTGTTAATAAGTTAAAGAAAGGTGATAATGATTAAAAACATGAATACCTCATGTCCAATATCTTCTATGGCTTCAATACCCTTGTTCTGCCAAGCAGTTGGAAGGTGGGGTCCAAATTTGTGCTGCCCAAGATCACGGGTCACTTTGTCCAAATCAACTAATTGCTTGAAGATTGGGAGGTATTTGGTTTTTTCTTTGTTGTCCAATGGGACAGTATTTGGTTCAGCCGGTGGTTGCTTCCACCCGCTGGCTAGATAGCCAAGGGGGAAGAAAAGACGGTTGTTGAATATGTCTTTCTCGTCGGGTTTGAGATTTGTCCATGTATTACCCAGATGCTGATTCCTCCGTTTGAATCCATCTTGAGGATTTTGGGCAGGCACTGTGAAGTGTGTGTAGTCAGATGAGGAAGTAAGTAACAGGGATCTGAGTTGATGGGCGACTCACTTGTAGTATTGGCACTCTCAATGCTATACTTCAAGAACAACTGATAGAAGGTCTGTTTGGTGCGAGTGCTGACTTCGTGCCTGTTCAATTAAATGGTGTAACGGGTAAGAAACTTGTTTGATTCAAGGAGCAAAAATTGATCTAAACTTACAAGAATTTGTTGATTGTTCAATCACTACAGTGAGCAACTAGCGCCAACATTTTTTTTGCTCTTTGATACATAAACTGTAAGTTTTTCAACTCCTTCTCGACTGCAGTTGGAATTCAATACCGTGTTTGCCAACCAGAGGCAGAGAGGAGGCTGATGATGGTCGGAATGTCCAAAACAAGGTCCTTCTAATTTTCCAGTGCAATCAAGAGCTTCCGTGGCTTGGCCTGTTGAGTGGGGCGAGATGATGTAGATAAGCTTGGTTGGGGTTCATCTTCCCAATTTTCTTCATCTTCATGTTCTTCTTTGTCTTCTTCTAAAATCATGTCTTCTTGAAGCGTCGTCGATTGTGCTGATCCATCTGATTAGTCTGATTGGGGGTTATTTGAGTGATCTGAATCACTGGAGTTGGAATGCAGTACAGGGAGCCTGACCTTCTTGGCAGCCGATGGGATGCTGCCTCGAGATCAGGTACCACACTTGGGATGGTGAGTAGTGTTTGAAGCCTTGGTCTTGCGTTTACAGTTTGGCTTGCTTTTGTGTTTGTCGAGTGGCTTTTTGCTGCTAGTCGACTTTCGCTTTCCAGTTCGCTTGCAGTTGCGGGGTGAAGACACCATGATGGTAGTTGTGTGGACCGTTGGAAGTTGTTTGTTGTATGCACTGTGAACATCAATCAACTTCCACAAGTGGGAAATGAAATCCTGTGGGGAACATAAACAATCAAATTCCCTGGGTTGGGGATTTCAATGGAGAATGATTCTTACTTTGTTCAGCTCACAGACAAGACATATCAACTGAGCAGAGTTAATTTGTAATGGGGTTAGGGTTTGGGGAAGGTGAGATAAATCAATACTCCTGGATGACAATATAAAAAGGAAAGTCAGTTCATGCTCTTCAAGGTGAACATGAACTGCTATTCCCATGATTAGGAATACTAACTTCCAAGAGTTGTTGAGGTGACAGGATCGGATTCTTTCAGGTTCCCCAGCGCAAATCTCAGAGCATGCAGTAGGAAATGGCCATATCATGGTAGGATCAGGGATATGCAGTGATTCTGTTGGATGATCTTGGTGTCGTAGATAGTATGTATGTAGATCTACAAAGGAAAATGCAAAATAGGATGAATTGAGATGAAATTAGCAAGCACATGCTAATAATCAGCCATGTGCCACGGGGACAAAAATACTCACTTTATGGGAGAAAAGCTTATAGAATCATAGTAAGGAAATGCAAGCTGACCTGGTGAATAAACAAGTACAACTAATTATAATTAGTGTCCAAAATGAAGATGGAGGTTTTTGGGTGGATGAATTAAGTTGTTTTTGAAATCCTGATGTGAAGCAGTGATTTGAAGTTTGATCTAGTGAAAAGTCATGGTGGTCTGTCTTCATAGAGTTTAACAAGATTACATCAAGATCAATCAAAATCCTAATAGAGATATCTTCAATGAAAAAAACTAGCTTGGTTAAGTTCCAGTTCAAGTTTGCCGATGTATCATGAACTATATTCCTATAAAGAGGATGGAAGTGTAATCCCATACATGATGGCCTGGAATGCAATCATAACAGGCTTTCACATATACTTCACCAAACAAAACCAACATAACATGCATTCCTTCAACATTAGACAAGTTATTCATCTGATACATCCTGACAATACCCTTGGGTTTCAAAATTTGAGCATCTTCAGTTCTCAGTCTTGAAATGTTATGTTGATTCTTTGTTGTAATTAAATATCTCATAGGGAAGGCTTGCAAGAATTAAAACTGTTGGATTCACATGAAGAAGAACACCCAAACAGCCCTAAGTTCATAGATAAACTTCATTCAAGGTCCTGTGACTATCTTCATCTTCAGCATAGTACAATGAAAACCCAAGTTACCTTTGGGAGTGGATCGATGGCGATTTATCATTGATGATGTGCCGCCTAGGCCAGAAGAGGCTTATCCCAGTTCATATATGTAAATGAATTGAATATCTTTGATAAAAAAATAAGATAGATCTCTCTTTGAAGTTTACCGCTGTAATTACAAGGATAGGTTACTATTCAACAATAAAGATTGAAATAATCATTCATAGTTTCTTAGCTTTTTTTATGACAACCTTTTTCCTCTCATCCAGTAGAGAGTTGACCTTCCAATGAGTATGAGGTACCTTATCACTCATCTTGGCCCTCTTATGTGTTGTCTCCTGCTCATAAGACTTAACCTTTGCTTCAACAAAAGCTAACCAATCCTCTTCTTTCATGTTCTCCTTCTCTTTTTCTAACATTGCTATCCTTTTCACCACCAATTCAGAAATTATGGTGACTCATATCATGTATGTGAGCTATCACAGTGCCTGTGCAACACTACATGAAATATCAAGTTGGTATTGATTACATCACTACACATGTGTCATCACGTGTTTGCACAGGTTACATATGTACAGTAGAATTGTTTCTGTCACTACACATGTAATATTGTGTGTTTGCATAGGCTACATATGTGTATCCCAATACTGTCTGCCACCACACATGTAGTATCATGTGGTTGCAGATGCTACATATGTATTTCAAAATGGTTTCTGTCACTGCACGTGCAATGTCCAATGATGTAGATGTTACATATGTATAGTTGAATATTGCATGTTGCTACAAACGTAATATCATGTGTTTGCAGATGTTACATCTTCATAGCAATACAGTTTCTGTCAATACACATGTGATACCATGTGATTGATGATGTCTACAAATGTATAGTCAAATATTTTCTATTTCTACACATGTAGTATCATGTGCTGGCTGATGTTACATATGTATATTCAGTGATTCTTTCACTAAACATGCAATATCTTGTGCTTGCTAATGTTGCATATTTGTAGGGCTGTGACCTGGCCCTGGCCCCGGCACTCCAACTCTTCCTGACAACTTTCACAGAGCTGACAGTACACACCCTGGTGTATCTAATTGTGGCTTGATTGTAGTTGGATATGGCCCATGGGGTCTTCAGGTGACGCGGGCGCCCAACCCAGCCAGGGTGCCAACCCTTTCCTCGCCACAAAAATTGCCTCACACCAGTGGCCTATTGGCCCTGAGCAGAATTCAGATGTCATTGGATTTATTCAGGGCTGAATTTGGGCCCAAGCCCAGGGCCAGCCCAGCACTCACGGGGTCAGGTCGCAGCCCTACATATGTGTAGTTAAATAATCACCGTCACTGCGTGTGCAATATAGCACATGTTTTTTGATGTTATATATGTATAGACAATATTTGACTATGCATACGTAAGAATCACCTGTCACTCAAAAATGGAACTCCCAAGGTTTGAAGGCACTATAGATGTGTGAAGTTCCATTGCCCTGCATCACCCCAACCTGGGAAAACGGATTCCTTCATAAGAACATTGTTTCAATAATGCTACATATACATGCTATGTTTTTGAATAGCATGCTACAATACAGGAATTCTTGAAAGCTTGATTGTAATGTGAGACATGTAAACCCTGAACCTGCCTTGACATATAGCACAGCAAATTTCATGTGCCTGTCCTTAGGATCATTATGAATTCCTCAGCTAAACAATACCATGTTGCTCACAACATCCTGTGGAGCTCAAACCACTCAACATGACCCTCAACCTGTTCCTCTGTAAACCAATTTTACCTCTGTGTTTGACTCAGGATTCAGCTCAACAAAATTGTTGTCCCCATATCTAATTGAGACAAATATGCAATGTCTTCTTGAATTGAACTTTACGTATTGAGTGTACATCATTTTGGGGTATTCATGTCTCACAGTGACCCTCACCACAGCCTTCATATGGCTCAGTCTGCATATCTTTTCTATACAACTTGAAGGGAATTCAATTTCCCCCAACATGCCCCAATCACCCATATGTAGTGACATATAACATGTCAATTTTCTTCTAGTTTTTTCAGACCCAAACTCTAACCAAACCAATCACTGCTCAGTGAATCTATCTCCTCCCCATCCTTGAGAACATCAGTGTCAGCCCTGAGTACTAACCAGTACTACCAATGGGCGACGTATAATAATACATAAGCATAAAAACAATAATTACAACTCATGGCTCAGTTTCAAGAGTCAAGTACATATGATTTAGCATATGTAACATGTGCAAAACTTACATAAAAGAGTGTGTACGTACACAACTTT
The DNA here is from genome assembly GCA_022264835.1 of Melampsora americana. Lineage (NCBI taxonomy): Eukaryota > Fungi > Basidiomycota > Pucciniomycetes > Pucciniales > Melampsoraceae > Melampsora > Melampsora americana. The sequence goes on along the minus strand of JAIFHY010000122.1, from coordinate 138,668 downwards.
TATGTGAACCAATGCTACATATATTTCACAGCCGTAACAAGGTTGTAACAAATGAAATGTATGTTCAAACAGTTTATAACAATATAACTGTAATAACCTAACCACGCAACCACAGATTGTGCGCACTTCTAGTGTAAAGATTCTCAAGGTTTGGAGTATAGAAACCCTGAGAATCCACTCCTCCTGATCACATCATCACATTATTATTCAACAACCTTTACAAATAAATCTTATCAGCTTTCTTTAGAACTTTCAACTTTGTGTCTTGTTGAGTGTTGTGTGTTTACATCCAACCTTGTTTCTGCCTGATTAGACACCATAATCAGTGAAATCAGTAATATCCATCAGGTGGAATTACTTGAAAGGAAGTAGTCCTTGAGTAAGGCTTACATCAGAATTGGGATTAATCTGATATAAGAAACTCTAAACCTGCGGGGAACCTCTATCAGTCACAGTATAAAGTTCCCAGTGTTAAGACAGACATCAACACTACCCTTATTGATCATTCTGTGTCAGAAGTGAATCAATTTGGGACTGAGAACTGTGCATCAGTTGCTTTCATCATTAATTATTGTAATAGACAATAATTAACGCAAAATCCCTGGGCGAAATGTTTTGTTCAAAGGTCATCTAACTGGAGTCTTTACTTGTGTAATTCAAGTAAAGCTTTTTTCGCCCAAGTCTCATTCCATTTGTACTTGTGGATAGCAATCCCGACAAGTCTAGTAGAAGTCTTAACAACTTCTACTACCCTTTTTATTGACTCTACTAGCCAGACAGCAGCTAGTAGGCTCACAATCAGAATCATTTTCCATTCAAATTCCAACCTGGGGATCTCTGTTGATTGTTCTCCCAAGAAGAATTCATTTTGCACTTGTGGAAGTTGATTAATGTTCACAGTGATGTAAATAAGATGGAGGAAGTGGAAGTCAACTTTGATTTTTAGTTTTTAATCCAACTTAGTACAATTAGCCTTGCTGGAGTTGACTTTAAGTTGACGGGTGTGGGCTAGTGGGGCCAACACCAGTGGGTGTTAGAGGGTGTCAAGGGCGGGTGTTTGTTTTCTTACTGGCGTTCTTGGTATGTCAAGATTGGATGTGTGAAAACCTCTACAGTAGTGTGAATCAAACCAAAACCTTGGTGTAATTTGGTGTTTGGTAAGGTACTTAGTGCAAGTGGGGTCACCAAAGATGCATCTGTGTGCTTATTTAGGGAGACACTGCAAGGATACAGCAAGTAATATCCTCGGGGCAGGTCCAAGGATACGAGGTACACGAGGTGCTGCCAGATCCAATCACTCCACCACCAAATGTCAAGAACTTGATGGCCAATTCACAAGTTAGTAGAGCACAGATGACTGAGGTTGTACCACCAAACCACACCCATAAGTGACTCCTTATTGCCCTGCTTGATCAACAACAGCTGATTTTGGAAATTGTTTAACAGTTCAGAAGGTTTATTTCTGAGCCCCTACGGACATTTCTGCCTTTGGTTGCAATTTTCCCATGGCTAACGCACTACCTACCCAGGCATCCAATGGTTTTATTGATCAAAAGAGATTACATTTTCAGTCTAGTACAAACGGTAAACCAGAATGGAAAGCAGTACAGTATTACTTCAAAGTGGACAAGACTCTAAAGATTGGGGAAGGCGGATTTATGGTTTGCTTTCAAGCCTTTGGAAAAGATGGATCAGGTGAGGTTGTACCAATGGTAGCTAAGAAGCAAATGCAAGTGCCGTTGCAGAACAGTGCTCTGGATGTGCATAAAGCATCTGGTGAGGTTTATGCTGGTGTTGCAAGTGGATAGAATCAAACTTTCACCGCACCTTTCCACCACAATTCCAAAATTCCGAGTTACTCATGTCTGTAGAATCAACACTGGAAAGACATTGACTGTTTTGTTCTCTTCAGATTGTTACCAACTTTCCCGTCTACTCAGGTAGAAGTGTCAATCCAGATGCAGCATATTTCTTTGAAGAACTACTTGATGTTGGGAAATATTGCAAGTATACTAGAAATGTCAATTTTGAGTCTTGTGGCCCTGAAGGGGACCTTACTCACGATGTTATGCATGGCCTCACACATTGGTCTTACGGCTACTATGGTGGGAAGAGGATTGGGGCTGACCTTCAAGGGGTAGGCACTTTCCTCACTGATCTTTTGATAGTAGATGTCAGTCTGTAAGTCTCCAGTTCCTTTGTCTCAAGGCAACACTCGTTAATGATGTTACAATTTGCTAGGATGAGCTGGAGCAAAGGAAATACAGGCATGAAAGGCTTGAGGACTTTCAAGAATCAGCAGAAGTATGGCAAAGTATGTGAATACATGGGTTTGGCATGGCTGACTGACTCCAAACAAGCACACTGTGACAATGAGGTGGAGGTGTAGTACAGTAAATCTGCTCGGGAGACTCACATTCCACACTGACTTCTAAGTATCAAACAAAGATATTTGTATTCAAATTCAAGTACTGTTAATTCAAAAAGGGTGTTCAGATAGAAAACCATTATAAATATCTTAGAGCAGACCCATGGATTTCAAAATACAATTCTATTTTCCTTTCTAGCTGCTCATCATAGCTTCCTGCAATTGTAGGATAGTATCTTTCCCAGGCTTTGTCATCCATATCTCCCCGCATATCCATAATACTTTTCATTGCGTCTACAACTGCTGTTGCTATTTGAGAGCTGCAAGCATAAGCAAGCACATATTGGCCTTCCATGGTAGGGTCCCCTCCACTCTGGGAATTGCCTTGAGACTGTGCTTTGTTGTTTCTCCTGGTAATCAAACCCTGTAAGCAAGTCATTTTCGTCACCTCGTGTTTGGAAAAGAGATGACAATGTGTGTAATGGGTAACATCAGTAGCCCACAGTAACTCTTCCAAATATTAATATCTATCTTGAACTCAAAGCTATCAACTACTATGATAAATTGAGCCCAACTTGTGGATGTTTCTTGTCAACATGCTTCCCAGTTTCTTTCTCTTTGACAACCTCTTCTTCTCGTTCTGTTTTGAGTGCCATTCTTCTTTCAGGCAAAATGATATTGGCTGTAAAGAGACAAAGATCAGGACTAAGAACTAGATTGATTCAATGAATTACAAGACTCAATATGTGTAGGCATCAATGAGACAGAAGAACCCTGAGACAAATCCAGTTGCATCAAAGTCACAATGAGGTGCATTGAGGAAACCTCCAGTAGTTAGTATTGAGCTTGAACCAACAAAGACATGTCCATTAGGTGACTTGGTCCATTCCTGTGTGCCTGGGACAGGCTCTTTTGATCCCCAAGACGGTGCAATAGTTTTGATTGCCAGCTCCCAATTACTTTTGTAAGCATGCAAGGATACGGAAGATGTTCTTTCAGCATGAAAATTATACACCCAAGGCAGGTCATTTTGGCAGTCCTCATCATCTTGTAGTTTACAAAGGTCATGGATTTTGCTTGAGTTTTGTGGATAAGGGCCTGCATACCAGAGCATAGGTTGTGAGACGTGGGGCTTTGCTTCCAAAACAGAATATAACTGGGTACTTACTGATTTTCTTCCCATACTTGTGATTGCCAGCTTGGCTCATGGACCTGAATCCAAATCCCTTCATCTTGCCTTGCCTTTTGTCTTCAGGCAAAGCCACAACAGCATGATTGTCAGCAAGTTCTCCACGACAGTCTGAATGCAATTGCATTGTCCAGATAGCTCTACAGAAGTCTGTAAGACCTACGGTCATTACACAACTATGCACACATTCACTTACGTAACACTTAAGACTTAGGCTTAGACTGTTCCTTATATTGTTATTTTTCACTTTCACTTTTGATTCTGGTTCCCTAGAGATACCGGACTGATCTCCTATCCCATATCCTTTGGAACCAGGTAAAGTCCATTTCAACTCTTTTTCTTATGCTTTTCTTTTGTCATTATATTGTATTGAGAGTTACAGGACTGATCTCCTATCCCATATCCTTTGGAACCAGCTGGTTATTGTTGATATTGAAATAAAAAATCTGATCTCTTGGGTTCTAGAAACTCTTTGCTGTGTCTCACGGCGTCCCGGCTGTCGATCTGAGTGAAGGTTTCCCAAACCTTACAAAGTCCTCCCAGAGCTGGATGGATTTGGGATCAGTACTAGATGGATCCTACAGATGTTGTGGTATTCATCATACCACGGTGTTTGAGTTAATCAATCCATTCCAGAGTGTATTTACGCATCAAGGACTTCCGGTAATTGGAATCCTGAACATGTTATATTGAGATCAAATTTAAAGAATTCTATTACGAATCAAGTTGTGAAAGTATGAGTTGATAATGAAATGATTATATGAGGGTCAATGGTTTCTGTTTTGTGAATAAGTCGTGTGTGACTTGAGTACTTCTTTTGTTTTTCTCTCTTTGTTATCATTTTACTTAAATAGTCAGAGTTGTTGGTCTTGCAGACTCTTTTTCCTCATTGAAAGAATCTGTAAGTAATTTCTCTTTAATTGTATAAACTCAACAACATATCACTTTAATTGTTATATTATACATCCTCTAGTATTCATAATCTTTTGCTCATCTTTTCTAATTGATCTCATTTGTGAAATCCTGTTGCTTGTGCACAGATTTGTGGTTTCTATTTTCTTTTTAATTTTCTCTTAATCATTTCTTTACTAATTGTTGTGGTGCAATAGGTGTGTTTATTTCTGAATAGCTCTTATTGCTCCTTTGAGCTATTTGATACTCTATCATCTCAACAGAGTCCAAGTTTCAGTTCTTGGTACATGAACATGGTAAGTAGAGCTCAATCACCTCATTATTGAATCTAGCTACACATATCAATTTGTTTGCTGCAAGATTCACCAAAACAACTGTCCCTTTGGTTACTGTCCTGTAAGTATGCTTACCATATGCAGGTACTTTGAACACAACACAATCCTCTGGTAACGCAAACCTTACCCGGATATCACCATCAATTCTCTTATGTATCACATCCCTTGTTTGACTTCTCCAGCTTCACATTCAGCATCATGCAACTCATTTTTTTTCTCTTCTTTATACTTGGTAGATTTGCCCTTCTTATAATGGACTCTCTTGACAGCATGTTTCTGCTTCTTTGTTTCAGATTTATGTTTTGCCATCTGTTTAACAAATAACACATCAGTGTTGGGTCATGTACCTTACCCAAAACTAAATCGAGGAGCTCACCCTGTGCAACAAAAAGCTGACAGTGACAGAAATTAGTCAGTTTGGGTTGAATGCCTCAAGATAATGACTTGCATAGAAAGAGGGTGAAAGGGCAAATGACAGGACATGATAATGTGTGAATCAAGAGGCTAGACAGGTAATTGGGGGTACCCTGAGTCACTTATTCCAGCCCCTAACATCACACATTGTCCAGTCACTGGCAGCTTCCCTGACAACCTCTCACTATGGGTTCACTATCTTCTGAAGTAGAGGCACTGAGGAATTGATGAAAAAATATACCTGTGATAAATGTTTGAGCAGACAAAAAAACGGAACTGGGGAATTAGTTTGATGGATCTGCTGCATGAAGAGCAAAGTACTTACAGAAATCCAAACAGGTTCAACTTGTGGTTGGAGATGATAGGTTTGCAAATGAAAGCACCCTAGGTGCAACTTGTGGTTTGCAAATGACAGGTGGGTACAGGTAGGCTCAGCTTAGTAGGAGGTTGCATTTCAAATGGGCCTACATGTTCAGCACAGGTCACATACTCCGCAAAAAATTGTAAAAAACACTATTATTGCTGCTCAGCACTAGAACAATGGACTTCTGTATTTAAAAGAAAGCCCTTGCATGTTTTCAAAAAGGAAAACAATGAGAGAAGAAAAAAACAATCATAAGATAACATTTATTGATAAAGAAAGCCCTTGTATATTTTTCAAATAGGAAAAAAATGTGAGAAATAATAACAGCAATAAGATAACATATATTGCTTTTGATTTCAATTGTAAATCAATAGCAAGGTCTATTTCATCTTGCCCATTACCTACAAATGCAATACTTCCTCCTCCATTCAGTTTGAGTGCTGGAAGATAAGGACAAGGACGTCCCATAACAAGAGAAGTTGGCACCTTCATACTCCAGTAATACCCAAGGTCATAAACCAAGCATATGGCCAAGTGACCCTTCTGCACATAAGCAAAATCAGCTGCAGATTGAGGAGCAGAGACTTCACCTTTGAAATAATTGTAGTTTTTTGACAACAGCTTCATCATGTAGTCATGAGTCCGTGCCCATATAGTTTCCTTGAAGAGTAATTTCTCCTCTTTCTGTATGTCTGCTGCAGCCTGCACCACAGCCAAAACAGTTACAGCCGGACCATTCTTGCAGTTGTCTGAAGTGAATAATAGGCCTCTAACCCCGCTGATTAAAAAAGACCCCAACATTCCCCATACAAACTTTACATCTTTTATGACTTTGAGTTAAGTTGCCAAGAGTCTCTGACTTGACTTGACTTGATCCTTCAAGCAAGCTAAGTCCAACGGAACCAACAGAGGGGCAAACTTTGAAGAGTTGTGTAACTAAAGCAAACCTCTTCTCCTATTCAGTTGAGTTTGTGTTGATTAAAAATTTCCTCCTTCCTGGTAACCTTGTCAGATGCAACTACAATAGCATCACAAAAGACACAACATGATTTCAATTGGTAATATTCTGAGGGTTTTGCAATAGGCCTCAAGTATTGATATATTTGAAAAGTAATTGAATGTTCATTGTCCTTTGGGGGATCTTCTTTAAGTTCAAATAACCAAGGACTCCAGAGATCTGAATTAAACAGCAATTCACCTATGTAGGGTGCAGCAAAATCCAAACCTGCAAGTTGGTATTATCATGGCATTAATATGATGGATCAAGTAGAAGAGGAAGAAAGATGATTGGCATACCTTGTTGGTTGAGTTCAGAGAGCCATGTGGTTCCTGTCATGGTTGTGTCATGAAACTTGAATCCCTTTGGAAGTAGATACTTTGGATTGATGATTGTTGGAATATGCTTTAATCTCAATTCAAGTAATTTCAGGACTAGATCACAACCCTTGGAATATTTAGCAGGGGTCATGCGGATTGGAAACTTCTTGAAGGCTGCAACAAAGACATCCCTTCTGGTTGAGAAGAGGTTCTGGGTATTTGATTCAGTGCCCGTTTCTAAAGAAGGATCAATTTCAGGAAGCAGACAGGGCACTGGTAGGTCAATATCCATTGAGTCCAGGTCCAGGGCTGCAAATTGTTCTTCAGGAGTATTCTTTCCGGTGGACTCTTTGTTGTTTGAGGTGTTTTGAGAGCTACCAATTTGAGGTGATTGCTGGTTCTGAGCTGGTGGGAAAGTAGAGGCAGATTTGTTGGATGTAGCAGTAGTATCCTCAATTAAAGGCTGACAAGGTGAAGCAGGAGGATTTGGAGACACAGAAGCAGCACTGCTCTGAGGAAGAGCAGTCTGAGTGAGTGAAGCAGGATGATTGTTGGGTGGAGGAGTAGCACTACAAACAGCGGAGCGGGTAGGTGAAGCTTGAGAATAACTCTGAGTATTAAGCTGAACTGGACTCTGAGCAGTGGAATTGTCATGAGATGGAGACAAAGGAGGGTTGGAGATGTTGCCAGTGTTGGGGACTGGGTTTGGCTGGGTGATGAGGGCAGGATTGATTGCAGAGGGAGAGGTGACAAATGAAGCCCAAATGGGCTGATTGGTCAGGAGTTCCGCTTTTTTCCTTTCTTGAAGAAGCTCATCTTCTAACTCAAACAGGACACTTTGAGATGATATCTGTGAGGTTGGTTGAATGGGATTTGTGCTGGGAGGTTCAGTTTCCAGTTCATCATGATGATCCCCAGTAACAAGGCTGTCATCATGTTCAGCTGAAGTAGCTCCATGATGGTCACTGGTTTCAAGAGGTTGGTCATCTGAGAGATTGTCTTCTTCTTCTTCTTCCTCTATGTCTTCTGCATTCCTTTTGAGTGAGAGACAAGCTCATTTCTTTGTGGATGATTGAGATCTAGAATTGTCCAAAGAAGACCTACCAGGGCGGCTGGATTGGTGTGGCTGTGTGGGAGCAAGAGTACCTTCACCAGTGAGATCAACGACCTTGACCCCATCAATTGCAGGGGGATGGATTCCACGTTGCAAGTCTGCACACCACCCAGTTGATTCAGCATATGAAGACAAAATCTCTGGTCAGAAAGGATGATGAACATACCATGGATTCTGCTTTCACAAATCTGAGCTGCCTTTTCCATCAGTTTCCTGGCATGCTTTAGAACATTAGGCCCAAGGACATGAGCTGAAGCAGATATGTTGCGCTCAAACTCCTCTTTGGTGATTTCCTCAAATTCCGCTTCAGACAATCCGGATTCTTGGACATTTGATAAAGGGACAGAAGAGGTAGGGGCTTGTGCAAAAGCTTCAAAAGTAGGAGCTGCAAAATGAGCAGCTGTTCTGGGAGAAACATCTATTTTCAGGGTAGGGTCAGGCTCTGGAAATCCACGAGGTGTCTCCATAGCCACAGTTGCAGGAGAAGGAAAGTCTTGCGCAAAGCTGTTTGAAATTTTTTGTTGAGTTGAGGTGTGTATGGTGATGAGTTGTGTTGTGTTGTGTGTGGAGTGTTGAGATGTCTATTGAGTAAGTAGAGTGTTATGGAGAATGGAGTGGATGAAACTTTTAAAATGTGTAAAAGTGTGATCTGGGGTGGGAACAAGTTCCCATTCAGTTCACCATGATATTTAAAATCATCCGCATGAACTGTCACATGTAATATCTCACTTGACTTATACATGCAACAGTTATGTCCTACAGCCAACAATTAGTCACTCTTTGATTGATTGTAAAGCGGGTACCTAACTTTCTAGGTGGTCTTCTTTTTAAAGTTGACCACCCCGGAGAACAGATTATGACCCATGTCTGTTGTCCTAGGTGGTCCACCTTGAAAGGAAGACCCCCTAGCCAACCTACTACAGTTCACTATAGTAGGTTGCGGGAGTTGTCATACTGGAGTGGGCAACCACCTAACAGGCTAGGTGGCCTTCCTTTGAAGGTTGGCCACCTTGCCTGACCACTGCAGTCAAAACAACTGTAGTGGTTGCTGGAGGTGTCACAGCAGAATGACACCTCCAGCCACGGTCAACCACTCAGTGATCAACCATGGTGGCCACCTAGCAGGCTAGGTGGTCTTCCTTTTAAGGTTGGCCACCTAGCCTTACCACTACAGTTGTTCTGACTGTAGTGGTTGCTGGAGGTGTCACATCTCCAGTGACACCTCCAGCCATGGTCAATCAGTGTGTGATTGACTATGGCATCCACCTAAGAGTCTAGGTCTAGACTCTTAGGTAGGCTATCTACGGTGGCTCAGTGACTGATTGATTGTAGTAGGTAAGCTAGGTGGCCAACCTTAAAAGGAAGGCCACCTAGCCTGTGAGGTGGTTGCCACAGCCAATCACTCACTGATTGACTGTGGCTGGAGGTGTCCATTGCTGTAACACCTCCAGCAGGCTATCTACAGTTGATCAGTGTGTGATTGACTGTAGATTGGTTGCCTAGGTGGTCAACCTTAGAAGGAAGACCACCTAGGCTCTTAGGTGGTTGCCAGTCACTGATTGCCCATAGATAGGCCGCTGTGACACCTCCAGCAACCAATCTACGGTTGATCAGTGACTGATCCACCGTAGATAGGCTACTGAGAATATGGTAACAATTCTCTTCAAATGTAAGAATTTGGATGCTGGCAAGATTAAGATAAGAGAAAAGAAACACAAGACATATTTCCATCTCCTGCGGGAAGCCCACATCTTACTTTGATATATCCTCTCTACAAAACCAAACATCATAAATTGCCTCAAGATTAACATCATTGATTTGCACAGTTTGTTTGACACAAGACCTTTGCATACATACTTTCCCCGCTTTTGAAACTTCCCCCCATGATCCCCTGCAAGTCAGAACCTTGCCCTTTGCATATGTACTTTCCCCGCCTTTGAACCTGCCCCACATTATGCCATGTCAGTCAGCACCTTGATATAGTATCTAGCACAAGACTCACTCAATAAAAAGGTATATCATTCTGCCTCCAGCCCATTTCAATTCCCACTTTTCAAATATACTATAGAATAAATCAATTCATCCACCATTGCCTGAATATCAAGATACTTTGAACTATCTCTCAGCTCATTATGAATTCCTTCAATGCATCACCTCAATTTGTTTGTGGTGTTCCCATTCAATTGACTGTTGGACATCCAACCTCAGCCTCCACACAGTTGAGGCATCCATTCTCATAATGGATTCATCTTTTCAAACCCCACCAGGATGAACCATTCCCTCAGATATTACTCCTCCTGGACAACGGAAAGACCATAGGCTACTTACCCGATTATCTCCAACCCTTCTTTCTAGATATTCTTGGTGCTCAAACTGGAGTGTATAAATTGTTGGCTACTGGTGGATGGAAGCCCACCTATCCACCTCATCAGCAGCTCATTAAAAATGTGTCAGGATTCCGACATGATTCAACACAAAGTGACAAGACTGATATTAACCAAGCCATGGCAACAAAAAGATCTGAAGCAGTTATTGGAAAAACACAAAATAACAATAGAAACACCTGACTCTTACAGCCCTAGTGAGCACCATCACCTCAGGCTGATCCCTCTGGCCAGCAATTTGCTGCTCAACTGGACAGCCGCCTACCCTGCCCTGGTTTCAATTTCGGAAGAAGATTCCACCAAACTCAAACTATTCCTAGTGGATCCAATTTGCAACCAGTTACTCAATGTGGACTTGTCACCTCCCAGCTCAGACCACATCAGCAGCAGGGCCTTGCCTTTTTGCTTGATTGTGAGAATCCTCAAAACCCAGAATACCAAGCTCTATGGCAATCAAAACATAGTGGTGGCTTTAAAATCTGGACAAACTTGCTACGTGGCAAGGCATTTATAGCCACTGCACAACAACCTTCTCCCTCAAGTCCTGGATCATCAATCCTAGCTGCCAACATGGGCCTTGGAAAATTGATTCAGACTATAGCATTGGTTGCACATACTCTAGACAAAGCCAAGGCCTACAAACTCAATTATCATCACAATGATCCGGCCAGCACATTATGTGGTTCACACACAACTCTTCTGATTTGTCTGAAGGGGCTCTTGGATAACTGGGAAAACAAGGTGAGACATCATACAAGACAAGGCGGACTGAAGCTTATGCGTTGGCATGATTCAAAAAGAGAGAAGGTGCCAAAAGAAAATTGGTATTCAGCAGATATTATAATCACAACTCTAGGTACGCTTCAGAATGATACTGCAGCAAGTCTTATGTATAAAACAAAGTGGTACCAGGTAGTAATTGATGAGGCACAGTGAGTACATCTTTCTAGTAGTGGTCAGTCCAAATGGTGACACAACAGCTGAGTCCAATATTTGTCAGTATCATTTGTAATTAAACTTTCTCCCATCAGTGTGTCACTAGTTTCAAAGCTGTCAACCAACTGTGTCTACCTGGATCACCACTCCACAACAAACCTGGTGATCTTCATATGCTTCTGAAGTTCCTACGTTTTGCCCCCTTCCACATGGATTTGGTCTGGGATACTCATATCTCACTGCTGGTGATGCGGGGAGATCTAGCCCCTTTTCATCAACTTTTAAGATACATAATGCTCAGGCAGACAAAAGACAGGCACATATTCAATATACCACCAATCAATCATACAACAAGTGTTTTAGATATGCAGCAAAGTCCTAAAAAAGTTTACCAAGCTCACTATCAAAGGTTTCTGCAAGAATTTGGAGTTGAGAGAACAAAAAAATTCAAAAGAGGCAAATATTTCAAACAGTTAACAAATCTCTGAATGGCCTGCAACCACCCCCTTTTTCTATTGAACAGCTCACAAGGATGTTCCAGACAAACTCCAACCAATCAATGAAATGGAGCAAAAACTGGGCATCAAAATGCCTGATGACCGGGTACACCACTGCAAGCTGAGGGATGCAGTCATGACTGACTGGCAACTTAGCAACAAGCATGGATACTTGGTTCACCAGCTTTTGCAAAAGAAAAAAATGGTGGTGGTAAACGTGTAATAAACACTCAGTGGACGTCCTTCATGGAATGGTGAGTGCAATCTATCTCTGTTTCCCTTGCCAAAATAGATTGGTGCATTGGCTGATTTCACCTACCCACAGGATACTCATTGCATATGATCTCTCTTGTATTAAGTGCTGTCAGCTTCATGGGGACATGTCTACCTTTGAAAGAACTTGCCAACTCAACAACCTCACCAACAATCCAGACATTGACGCTTTTGTAGTGTCAATAGAAGCAGGTGGTGTTGGATTGAATATGACTGGTGCTGATGAGGTTTATCTGATGGTGAGATGTCTCTTGACTTGCTTTCTGGCCCAAGCTGACTTAGTTGGATGGTTTTGTAAATTCAGTATGCCCACTGGAACCCTCAAGTAGTGCAACAGGCAATAGACCGCCCGCACCAGATTGGACAAACCAAGCCACTCAGAGTGTACCATGGGGTCACTGGACAGTCAATTGAACAACATCTTTACAATGTGAGCCTATCCTTCAAATCTTTTGGGGGGTAAATGATGTGAAAATATATCCAAGACCTTTATACTACCCAGGTCCAGAAAAGAAAGGCTCAACTGGCTAGACAAGTGATTACATTAACAGTACCTTCAGACCAATTGGAGGAGGCTTCAGCACTCAGAGTGGAAGATTTTCCTAGAGATCATGTAGAAGATTACGGTGATCCCAACATTTGTTACAAGATGTGATTCAATAACTAAATGTTTTTTTGTTGTCTCAACTGTTTTCTCTGTCCTTGAAACACAACCTGTCAAACTGCTTCTTAGCTGTTGTTTTTCTCTCATAAATATACATACATGTTGCTCCTGTTGTTAATGGTCTTTTGTTCAGCTCATAATGAGTAGTACATTTCTGGCTCATCTTTAATACACGTAGCAATGCTAGCCATCTGATTGAATTAGTGTAATCCTAAGACCAAAGGAGAGAACAACAAAAGGGAAGAGAAACATAAGAATTTGTTCAGATACCATGATTGAAACCTGCTACAGTTGGAGCCAAAGGAGTATCTGTCCAATCATTATCTCTCAATATTTCCAACACAATCTCCATCACTTCCCAGACATTGGAAGTAGTCAAGTCATTGTAATCAAAACCTAAATCTGACATGACACCATCAACAACAGGCAAAAACCACTCAGGTGTCCTAGTCCACAATCTGTCTTGGTCAGGATAATCCTCTTCAATAATTTGATCAACTGCACTCTCAGGGACTTTGATCATCAAATCAGTACCACCAAACTCCTCATATGGGTTGTGAAAGCAATAGTCAGCACTACATCCAGTTGGCAACCTAGATCGGTTGTCTTTGTGCTTTGGATAATTGTTGATGAACTCTGCATAGGTCTCAAGAGCCAAGAGCTTTTTGAATTGCCGGAAGGTAGAGTTGAAAGAATAGCAGCCTTTTGATACAGGTGACACACCACATGTTAGTACAGAGAGAGAGCAACATGCACAACTAAGAATGTGCATTACCTTTCAAGCTCATCATCTTTATCATAACACCCATTTGCAATCTGGTGATGGATATCATCCTTCAAGTGGTCTGTAACAGCACCACTCATTTTCTCCCAAAAAGATTCTATCTTTGTGTTGTGAGTGGAGGGAACATATTGGTGGTACTTGAAGCCAGGTGGTCGGGTTCCATAGGTCTTGCCAAGATACATTTGATGGCCAGTCAGTTCCTTGATCAGTAGTGAGCTTCTTGGGTATACCATGGTACTTGTTAACAAGTCCAAGATACCACAAGTCCACATGCCAAGGGTCACTGTTGGTGACATGATCATAAAGACTCATTATCTTTTGGGAGCAGCAGTCAATAAATCCATAGATACCAATGCCATATGTGATCAGTTTGTCGTGACTGTCACAAGCCCAGACATGGTTAGGACCACCAGCGTAATACTGTTGTCTCTTGAGCTTATGGGCAGCTCTCACTGCTACCATCTTAGGGTTAATCACTTTGAGAATGGCAGAGATGACATCACTGAGGTTACAATGGAATACAGATAAAAAGATCAGGGAGAAATGATGAATAACAAAATCAGGGTAACAGAATGTCAGCATACAGATTCAAGAGGTTATGATGGGTAAAATTAAAGCAAATTAATCACCGGTGAATGTGGACATTATTGTCCTGCATAGGCTTTCTCTTCACAGTCTTCATTCCTAGCACCTGACCATATTCTTCTCCATTGTATTGACCAATCCCACAAGTTTCTCATCAGTAATTTTGTTCAAGTCAATATTGTCTCGTTGTTGGTCAAGCTGGAGTCTCTTCTCATAGCAGGTCAAGGTCAAGCGGCTAATGTTGATCTTGTTATCATTATTCAAAGAGATAAGGGTTCTTTTCTGATTATAACTTTTACTGTGCTTGTCTAACACAGCTTGCTTAACCATCTCTTCATCATACTTGCCTTGGTGTTTAAGTCCCCATGCTTCAATACGGTGACAGATGGTGCGGACACTAATCTTGATTTGATGGCTTCTCCGGATGTTGTTGGAGACTGATTGGGTGGTCCACTTGTGGTGATGAGCTTCCTCAAGGATTGGATGTCAGATTTCATTGCAGATGTCAATCTTTGCAGGCATGATAAAGGAGAAGTATGTTGAATTGATTGACAAAAGTTTGTTGAAGTGACAAGCTGAAATGTTGGTGTTGCACAGTCAATGATGGATGCCCAGTGAGGTAGGATGTTTTCAATGTGATGGGTGATAGGGTACAATTGATGAGACTGTGAGAGTGTGTGGATGTTTTCAGTTTTGTGATAGGTTTAGGTTTTGGCGGTTGAGCTGGAAGTATTTGTCTTTACACATGGTGTTTTGTGGATCAGTTGAGGTTTTGAGTTGTTGTTTTTGTGAATAGAAGAGTTTGATATATTTGATTGGCACTTTTGTATTCATTTCAATTTTTATTTATTTTTGTATTTGTATTGTCATCACATGCAAAAAATAAAACTTTAATTACTCAAAAGCAAAACACAATTTTCAATTTACTATAATATACATGTTTCATATTTGTTGTTTGAGTTCTGAGATACAAGATATGAAATTGAAGTAATATATTTTATTGCTTTTTAACTATAAGATAAAATAAGATAAGAAAAAGAAAACATATACCAGATGTCCATATGATGAATTGGAAGAATAATTGAGTTATATTACATAATTCAATTTCCTCTTCATCTTTCTCTTGAATGTTTTGATAATCTTGTAACACATTATCTTCATTCTTCAAACAGTCCCATCTATAAGCTGGGTCCATGTAATAGAAGAATGAAGCTGTGTCATCCTTCTTTAACTCATTTGCTACTTGAATTATATGTTGAGGCTTGACGTTCTTGGTGCATTGCTTGTTGAAGATCTCCATAGCTTCCTGTTTCATTGGATGTTGTTCAGTTTTGATCTTAGCTATAGTCACCTTATCACTATTGTTCTTGTCCTCCATTCTTGTTACTTGACCAACAGCTTTGTTGATTGATTCAGCAACTAACTTTGGTCCACTTAGTTGAGTTTGTTTTGAAGCTGAAGGTGAGGATCTGATTGGACGTCTTTTGCTACGTACAAACCATGCTTTTGGGGTCTCATTGTCATCAGTGTTGTCTAGTGCAATCTTGGGTGCTGTGAGACTTGAAAGAAATAGAAGAAAATAAAAAGGAAAGAAGAAATAAGTAAAAAGAATCAAATGAAAAATTGCAATCCAGAACTTACAGAGTGCTTCTTCTTTTGTGAGGAAGCTACCTGAGTAAATAACTTTTCCTCAATGTCCAACTCCTTTTTTGAATCAGCAATGTGTAATGGATGTTGATCTAGTTGATCTGAATTTAATTTGTTATCAGATATAATGTCAGCTTATGTTAATCAATTTCAAATAAAAGAAACAATAAAGTAAGTACCTTCTTGATCCTTGTCAAATTTGTTATGTAACTGGAGATTGGTAGCTTTCTGCTTCTTGCTTTGAGTGCCAAATCCCTTGTTACTGTTGGCTCGTAATTGTTTCTCAGGCATGATTGTCAACACAGCTTGATGTTCTGGGAATCCGTGGTTTTGGATTGGTTTTGCATCCTTGTTACCAGACTACAATCAATGATACATTAGATTCAGATAATTCTACTGTAATAAAGTGTTCTTTTCATACCAATACTATCCATTGAATCCACCAATCCTTATCAGCATGAACTTCTCCTGTAGTTATATCGACTCCAGGAGCACCAAAAGATTCTCTTATCTTCACAAAGCCCTTGAAGGTAGTCTTCAACTACATAGGAATGCCATCATTGGTCAGTTTATTTGGGAAAGATGATAATTGAAAGATGAGAGTTCAAACCTTCTGAATGTGATTGGTCAATTGAATCAAAGGCTTGTTGACTTTAAATTTTGAATTATAATTTTTCAACACTTCCTTCCATTCTTTGGTCTCAAGGCCACCATCATTACCTTTTCCAAGCTCCATTTTATGCCTTACTTCTTCAATCAGATATATTGTATTTAAATGATTGCAATGACCACCGCTAGATCATTTATCTCCTTTGATCATATCTTCTTTTGAATTTGATAATTTGAATTTTTGATTAGCATCATCAGAAGGCATGGTCAAAGTCAATTGACCAAAGAGAGATTAATCAGAGAGGATGGTTGTGAGCCTACTAGCTTATGTTGGGCTAGCAGATCACTACATAAAGGTCTGGGATATGTGGATATCATAATCTACAGAGTTAAAAGATGAGTAGACAAGGTTTGAATTCTGTACTTGTAACGACAAGTACAGACTTCAGTTAAATCACCTTGAAAGAAGGGCTTTTCTAGGAATTTGAGCGTAATCTCTACAAATATTATTGTAGACATGATGCACTGAATCTTCAGTGACTTCCCTTAATCAATTATCCTTCTAACTAAAAAATAACTAATTAAGAGCCCTAATTTCTTCTATAGTGTTTAGTACGTTATACTCTGACTAAAAGAGGTACTACGTAGATTTAAAGTTTCTTGATCTGATCAAATCCCAATCAGATCAAGCAGCACTTAAGGACTACCTTCTGGATAGTCTGATTCCCCAAATGGTAATCAACATTAGGAAAATACTAGTGACTAGAACAGTACTAGTAGCAGAGAGAAATTGGAACCACAAGGACAAGGCAACAATATCACAAATAAAATTAGTGAAGTTCACCTTATGGAAAACTTTTAATCTAGTTGGTGAAATGGATTTATTGGATGAATACAGTTAGTCAAATCTTAATGTGATGATGTGATCAGGAGGAGTGGATTTTCAGGGTTTGTATACTCTAAACCTTGAGAATCTTTACACTAGAAGTGCGCACAATTGGTGATTGGGTGGTTAGGGTATTACAGTTATATTGTTATTAACTGTTTAAACATATATTTCATTTGTTACAAACGTGTTATAGCTGTGAAATATATGTAGTTTTGGTACACATATAAAATGGTGTATGTACCCACTCTTTTATGTAAGCTTTGCACATGTTACATATGCAAAATAATATGTACTTGACTCTTGAAACTGAGCCATGAGTTGTAATTGTTGGTTTTATGCTTATTTATTATTATACGCCGCCCATTGGTACTACTGGTTAGTACTCAGGGCTGACAATGGTCAATCAGAGAGGAGTGGTCAAAGGAAGGGATGTGATCAATTGAAGAGAGATCAATTGGAAAGAATGGTCAATTGAGAGGAGTGGTTGAAGGAATAGAATAGTTGATTGGAGAGAATGGTTGAAGAGATTGGTCAATTGGAGAGGGGTGGTCGAAGAGGAACTTGTCACAGAGTTGACAGCTTTGTACGGTGGATGAAAAAAATATTGCACTTCTCCAATTTGAGATGAGGGAAGAAATCACAAAATGTGATTTTTGATTATGAATGCTCTACAAGAGCATTCTTGAAAAAACCCAAAAAAGTCTTCTTATAAGCATTTTGATTTACGAAATGCTTGTAAATGAAAAAACAAACACATTTCACAGAATGTGATATCTGTAATTTACAAAATGCAATTTTTGGCAAAAAAAAATTGCTTAAGTAAGCGGGCCCTAAGTCTTTGTGGCTCTTAGTTCCTTGTTTTCTCATTCATAGCTAATTATTGAGTGATCTTTTGCTTGACCATAGCTCTCTAGATTGATTGATCTTTTAATTAATCCAAGTAATTTCAACTTTCTAAACTGATACGTTCATTGAATTTGTCACCTCTTTGAATTTAATTTATTAATTCAATTTTTTCCTTTCCATTTCTTTGCTAGCTTCCATTTGCTCTACACCACAAACCCTACACAATGGTTTCCCCACCTGTGCGCAAGCGCTGCTGCTTGCAGGGCATGCAGCATTCAGAAAACGCTGGGGTCCGCACCCGTTCTGATTCTGCCCTTGCACCCAGTTGACAAACGGCGCGCTCTCCCCAATGGTTGGCAAGCGGTGTACCCACGTCAATTGTGCCAATCACCTTAGTTTTGGGTACAAGCAAAATTTGCTTGAATGTGATGATTTGCCTCCAGCCACACTGTGCACATGTTATGATTCTTTTGAGCCTTTTGCAATGGAAGCTGTATGCATAGAACTTCACATTTATGATCAATAAACACTTTGAGAGAGTTCATCATACAGAGAAACAAAGTGGGAGATACAAACAAGAGGCTCTGAAAGGAAAAGATAGTACTGACAAATACAAGAGACACTGAAAGATCAAATTAAAGTAAAATATAGATGTTCTGAAGGCATGAATGAGTGACAAAAAATTGACAATGAGACACAAAAGAAACAAGCACCTAACATGTTCAAGGTAAACAAGAGACTTTGAAAGACTGTCAAAAGGAGATAGAGAGACAAAACAAAGCAGTCAAATATTTACACCAAAGAAAGGTCGAACAAAACCAGATACAGAATACAAAGACTGAGAATAAAAAACACAGACAAATAATATACAAAACACAAAGAAGAGAAGGCAGGAAAGTTTCGGAAAACAGAAGATAAAGATACATTACAAATAAACCACTTCCTCAGATTCAAGAGTTCAAAGACTCAAACTCTGCTTCATTTCCCCTGAGATCATCTGTAAAGGTTTCTTTAAGTTCATTCATTGTATGCACAATTCTGTCCTTGGTAGGCAGCGCAAAGGAAGCTTTCATTCTCTTGAGATGTTCAAAGCTCTTCTCAGCATGAAATTGCCTGACAATGTCTTGCAATACAGTTAAAAAATACCTATTTGGGGAAATTGAATACATCAGACAAAGAACGCACATGTATCAATTTTGTGTGGACTGAGTGCGTAGGAATTCTAAACAGCTGTCCTCAAAATTCCAAAAGGTTTTGGTGTCATATTTAGCAAGGTTTAAGCCCCAATGCACTGCCTGCATCCTCTGAGACAATTGGAAAGGAACAAACTTGAGGGGCCATTGCATCACATCAAACATAAGCAGTTGACTTACAAGCCACACATATTGAGTTTTTTGGAGCTCAGTGACATCCCCCACTATCTCCTCTCTGAACCGGAATTAAACACCGATCAACCCTTTTTCTTTCTTCTGAGCTTTTGATAAGCATCCAATATATTGGGTCAGACATGTGACCACAAGAGCAACAAAAAGTTAACTTACTTTGAGAATCATAGTTTCAAGCTTGGGAACTGTTCTGGAAGAGTGTGTAGCAACTTGGTTTGATAAACTTATGCCTGTGAGTAGCTGTTAGACAAAAGACATCAGGGAACACCAAAGCAAAATTGGTCCAAGGCTCAAAATGGAAAACTTGCTATTGATTCAAACACCTTTTTAATTTCTTTCAAAGCAATATTGATTAATGACTGAAGCGCTGTGGCAGTTACAGGGTCTGGAGCTTTGCCGTAACCAGGTGGTAAGCTCTGTTCTTCCAGTCAGAGGTAGCTGAAAGGATTTTGGTCTGTAACTATGTTCAGCAAATCATTGGCTTGGTATAAGTTGGGTTTTGGGCACTTGGTCAGTTACAATCACTTTGGAAAAGAGAGAGTGAGGGAGCTCCTCTTGCTCCCCTTCTTTGTCTTCCTTGGCAGTGAAAGCTCCCACACCCCGGGAAAGATACACTGATATGCTATCTGTTTAACACATTGCTACATGGAATTGATGTTGAATCAGTTTGAGGGAATATGATACAAACAGATAAAATTGTTTTATCTTACTTTAAGCTTGGTACCACCCTTCCAGGCTGATGTGTATTTTTGAATTAAATTCTTGAGCTTTTCAGCTGCTTGCAAGGTATCATTGCGTGCTAAGGCAATTTCTTGCCAAGCAGAGAGGATAGTCACCATGCTCAAGATAAATTGGCCTTGTTAATTGGTGGCCTGGTGATAAATCAAATAGGTCAGCATAGAACAGTATAAAGTTGTTTATGCTTACATTGCATAGCTTCTGGCCAATGGTTTTGTGATTTTTATCAAGATCTTCACCTGTTGCCAAACAATTGAAAGACCTCAGCAGGTCTACTGGTTGTCGATTGACGGCCGGACAATTGACTTTGGGTTGATTCACTGTTGAACTTACTGCAAGCGCAGGTGAGGTAGATTGTTCATTAGAGTCGATATATTTCTGATGATTGTTACCATAGCCGCTATTGTTGTCTCCGTCTTTGTCTTTGTTGGTAGCAAATCTGTCACCTTCATCTTGTTGGCATATGCGTTGTCATCATTGTCATTGTCATTTGTCAAAATTTTCTGTTTGATCGATCAGAACAAAGAAATATCACCGTGCTATCACAACATTCCAATATTACTGTACTGCAAAGAAATTGAAACTTACAATTGTCGGATGGGTCAAACTCCTCAAGATTGATTGCGGTGAAAAGACAATCCGGTTGTTGATTTGATATGTCAGGAGACGTGTTATTGCGTAAGCAACAAGTGGTAGGCCTGTGTTTGGTTTGTGATTGAGTGATTGAGTGATTGAATTTGCCTGTAATTAATTTTTTTCAGGATTGACAAGACATCACTGTGAGTTGCTGGCTGGTTGAGTTCTCAAAGCAGGGGGAGAAGTAGGACGTTGCTGTGAGGTGTTGGCTGGTTGAGTGCTGAAACAAGGAGGTGATGCTGCAGGGGCTTGTTTACTGGCCCCCTTTTGCAATTGGGCAGTGGCAGTGCGGGAGTAGGTCACTTGGAGGGTCTTCTGGAGTGTTCAGGACTGGTTAGGGGAGTGATGTCTTGAGGGTGGTGTGAAGGTGAAAAGAAGATGGAGATGGAGGATGGATTGCAAAATACAAGGTGACATCGTCTGAACATGTCACCTGCATTCCATTTGTGAAACTTCACTCAGAGTCTCACACAAATCCCATTAATCCATCAACGTGCTCAACCCTTGACTCCTTACACAACCACCAATCACATCCAGTCAGGCAAAAATGCTTCATACTTTTCATTTTGTGTATCACAAGTTTGTAGCTTATATAGCCAGTTGTTAACCTCATTTTGGTATTTTACTATCCATCTTAACTATCTCTCTCAATTTATTTTGTAAAAAATTCACTTTGTGACATCAAACCAAACTCTTGCAAATTCACTTGGTGCAACCAGAATAGAGACTAATGTGAAAATGAATACAAGTCAAATAAATAAGATGAAAGATGATGGTTGAGAAAGATGACAGTGAGTGATGGCAAGACCGTAGATAGAACAAGAGAAGTGATAGCAAGAACATAGATCAAACAAGAGATCACATCAATGAGCTTGAGCAGCTATGACAACGGACCAGGAAGGGAAGGTGAGGGGTATGTGGACTGAGAATTTTTGGGATTTGGATTCTGAACCTTTCTTTTCTTTACCGCTTGCTGACTAGGTCCCACGCAAAGTACTCATGATTTCTGTTTTTCTCTTTTTCTCATTTACATCATCTTTCTCCATGATTGATGTTGTCCAGTTGTGAAGCCCGGCTTTAATTGCCTTGGTCCATTCACGTGGGGTAATTTCATAGATTGGTGGCAGGGCCCAGTCATGATGAAGCTGAGCCAAATAGAATGCGGCCAAGGTCAGGACAAACTGATTTGTTTGTACATGAACAATCTCAAAGTCCATAGCTTTGGAAATCTGCCTCTCAACTAAAGTCGGCTGAGTATTTTTAACAGAGCACAGGCTCTTATTGCAATTCACCTTGAATGGCTGTCAAACGTTAGAAATGAATGTAATAAATATCAATCCATTCATAACCAGAAACATGAATGATTGTTCATATATCAGAGAATACACATGACTCACTTCCCACTTCAATTTCATTCTCCTTATTCCATGGGGAGTTGTATCCTAATGCCCTTTCAAATAGTACATTAGATCCAAAAACATTTTGGACCTTTGTGCTTGCTTGCACGTAGGTTTGTTAAAAATTGTTGTATGAAACAGTACCTGCTATGAGTGCTTGCATAAGTGGCCTGGTTGCTGCGCAATCAACCAAAGTTGTTCAGACCCCTTGATTGTAGCTTCCCAGTGGCATGCAGGTAATGAACACTGAATCCAAGAATCCAGAGTGTCTCAGTGTCAGTATGATGTACAAAATTTAGAGAAGTTTTCAGAGAAGTCTGACCTCATTTCCTTTCTTGTCATGTTCAACAAAGCTGGAGAGATGCTTTTTGCACTTCTTCTCAAACATTGCCCAAACTTTTAACTGGCAAACTCAGCAAGGAGTGAGGGAGCTTGTCGGATTCATTGTATTTGAAACCTCTGCATGCGTGGGAGAATCCATTAAATGACAGAGGAATATTGGTACAACAAGTACTTTGCTTCCAGTCTTGTGATTGTATCCGACAAAACCCTCAGTGCCGAGATCACTTTTGATTGAGTCAGCCTGGCTGAGCTGAATTGCCTGCAAGATACCAAAATCATACTTATACTTACTCGAGAGATTTTACTAATGGATTGGCCAGTCCTAATGCGCTGGCAGTGTTGGATGTGGATAAGAAATGGCAATTGTATTCTTGGTTTGCCAACTTAGGTGGCAAACCAACCAAAGTGAAGTAAAACACCATGTGTTTATTTCATCTTTTGGATACATTTCCGGAAAGATTGTTGCAGTAAAGTACCAAAGGCATGTGTCAAATGATCTGGCCAGCTGCCTGTTTGAGCCAAACACTTGGAATGGGAAAATTGGTAATAGTCTCTGCAGCAACCTCTGAAGGAGAGATAATTTTTATCATAAATTTAGTTTGGACTTGTGATGAACCACTGTCGGAGGAGGTGCATAGTTTATTTGCGTGGACACACTTTTCAAAGGTCTCTGGGCCCAAATGGTAAAAGAAAATTGGAACAACTAACTTGCCTGGACCGGCTCAGAAAGATAAAAATGTCCATCTGTACTCGTTGATTGTGATCCATCCCCTCTCGCGACTTCTTTGATGACACAAAGCAATTAATTTATTCTTTTGCAGTAGGAAGAATTGGAATGAATTCAAGGAATTCCCTCATGTAGGGATTCCCAAGTTCCTGAATAGAACAGAAGTGTTCAAGATTTACTTTGAACTTTTAGGTCACTCAGGAAATGCACCTGTTTCAAAATTTGCTTGACTTTCCGGGCAAAACACTGTGTCCCTAGTGGGCTGGAGGTCTCCAGGAGATTTAGATGGTACTTCTTCTTGAGCTTGTGGCAACAGTTTTGCAGACTTTTGTAGCCAGTAAGCTTAATGTTGAGGAGTCCAACAAACAATCTTACATTTTTGTATTGCACCGAGGACATCATTGTCCTTGCAGATCCCAATATCAATAGATCAACAAGTTGCTGAGAAAGAGTAGAACCAAATGCCAAAGTCTGGTTGATGTGTGACCAGTATTAAAACACAGACAGAGACAGACCTCCAGAGATGAAAAAGGAGCCTAGGACAACTCTTCAGTGTTGATAACTAGAGGAGGATCCTTGGTGCTATCTATTTCCAATGCTTCACTTGAGTGATATTGATGACACCCAATTCCAATTGGAGCGTCTTGGCTACTGTTGACAACCCAACAGTGGTGTTTGTAATATTGAGGTGTGGTCTTGTGTCCTTATATTGATCAAAGTTTTACGCCGGCTGTCTTCCTGGCCTGGATCAGCTCCAAGTTTACTGCTGCGTTGTTGTAGATCTCCTGCTTGACTGAGTGGTTGTTGTTGGAGGTAATACATGACATATCAATGTTATCAGAAAGTGTAGAGGTTGTTACGGCTCTGCCTGGTACTATATCTGATCATCCTGAGTGATGTTTAATTTGTTTTTTACCTTTCTATTGTCGTCTTGACAAATCATCCTGCGTGACAATATTATGATGTATTCTTTCTGATTATTTGATTATCATGTCGGCGTATTTTTTAACTCTCATCTCTCATCTATCTATTTTCTTTTACTATAAAGTTATCTATGTGTTGACACTAAGCTAGAGCTTCATTATCTCAAATCTCTATCTTTTTTGATCACAAACTTACCATTGACGTTTGTTGATCTGTGTACGACTCATAGGTTATGAGCCATTTACCCGAGTAAACACGGTCTATCAATACGTCATCAATATATTCTTTATATTACTATTTCTTCATTTGTCTTGCTTCATGGCTTCTTTGCCATTTGATTCTGGATCACCTTCTAGATTGCCTCCTACGCCTTCATCTCCACCTTCCGACTCTGTTGTGCTTTCTGGCGCTGCCGTATCTGAGGCATCTTCTTCCCCTTGTCTTGTCTTTCTCCGGGCGTTCCCATCTCTGACACTTTGTTTGCACCTATGGCTGCCGTATCTACAAATTCCGTCAACAACCGTATCACAATTCCCAAACTACAGGCTGGTCAATTTCCCCACTGGAATAAACGTCTCCATTTTGCTTAAAGACTAGAGGTCTAAATGGTTTTCTCACTAGCGATGTTCCACCTACTGATCCTACCAAAATGGCTCTCTACCAGCGTCAGCAGGGACGGGTTATGGAACTGATTTTGAACTCTTTGGATGCTACAAACGATGCTTTGGTGGGAATCACTGATATTCCTAAAGTTGCATATGATAAATTGTCCAAGGCTCATGGTAGTAGTGGTGGTGTGTTAGCTGCTGCGACTATTTGTGAGATTACAACTGCTTGCTTAGAACAGGGTCAATCTTTAGCGGATTTTTTCACTAGAATTTGTAACCTTCACAACCAATTGGCTCAATATGCGGCTGAAGACAAGGACATTGCTCTATCCTCAAAGTTGCTGGCTATTTTTCTTTTGAACGGATTGGGCAAAGAATTTGACTTCATTACAGCACCTTTCTTTGCGGACTTGGCAAAATTGGGCGTTCAACTTGTTTTGGAGACAGCCAAACAGTCTTCTTCTGGCATTTTGTCTACCTTGGCTACCAACGCTTTTAGGGCATCTGCTCCTGTGGCAAATCAATTGGCTGCTTGTAATACTCGACGCATTGGTCCTGGTCCCAATGATTTGTGTCAATTGTCTAATCATCACGGATTGCCTCACTTGAACAAGCAATGTTATGCTTAGAATGGTCAGAAGGCTCCAGCAAAGTTTTCCAACACGTTATCTGATGCCGAAATGGTTAAACGATATCTTGCTATAGAAGCGGCTCACTCTGCAAAGAAAAATGCTCCGTCTGCTCCTGCTTTTGCTGTATCTACGGCAAATCAATTTAGCGCTTTGGACTTGGTGGACAATTTTCCTGATGAAGGTTTTGCCACTCATGCCTATATGGCCACATCCGGCTCTCAAAATGTTGGCACTATTCTGGCTGATAATGCGGCATCTTACAATATTGTCTACAATAGATCCTTGTTCTTACAATTGAAAGAAACAACACCTGTCAAAGTTACCGGTATCTCCAATGTCCCTCAATATGCAACTCACATTGGAACTATTATGCTTCCAGGTTTTTCGGAAATTACACATGCGCCTATTGATATCTTGATACCGGATGTCCTTTATGTACCTTCTATGTTGGTGAATCTGTTACCTGTTAGCCAGCTGTGCGCGGATGGTGCTTTTTTCTGTGGGTCTAGAGATAGTTTGACTATTGCTGGCTTGGCTGGAAATGCTTATTTGGTGTGTGGAAAAACATCTGACAATCATTTGTGGGAATGCAAGGTCACCTGCATTATGAAGCAATTCAAAGATTAGCCGCCAATGGTAGCATCAAAGTCTCTTCCTCTTCTCCATCTTGTTCTGCTTGTCTCACTTGTCAGCATGCTAAGATCTCAAATCTGCCTTTCAAATCTCACTTTCCTGCGTCAACTACTGTTCTTCATTGTATCCACTCAGATGTAATTGGTCCTTTTCCTACATCTCTTGGTGGTTCCAAATATACTTGGTCACTTCCATTGATGATTGTTCTCAATTTGCCACTATTTTTCCAATTAAATCTAAATCAGATGTTTTTCAATGCTTTGTGAAATTCAAGACAAATGTAGAACTGCTATCCAAATGCAAAATCAAGATTATGCATAGTGACAGGGGGGTGAATATAGATCAAACACTTTTCTTTCTTATCTCACTGATCATGGTATCAGTATGGAACAAGGTCCTGCTGAGACTCCTGAACATAACCCTATATCTGAAAGATACAACCAAAGTTTGATTGAACGGGTTAGATGCAACGTACATCATACGGCTTTACCAACTAGCTTTTGGGCTGAAATTGCCTTGGCCACAACTTTTACGCTCAATCATTCACCTCATTTGTTTCTAACTTATAAGACGCCTCTCGCCAAATGGAATAGCTTTATACCTGGAAATGGATGCCATGGCCCTGATCCCAATTTCTTGCACAGCCTAGGATGTTTGAGTGTCTATCTGGCTCCAGGGATCTCAGGAAAGCTTGGTTTGAAAGGTCGTGATGGTGTACTAGTCAGTTATGAATTATTGGCCAAAGCTTATAAAATATGGGATCTATTGGATAGAAAGGTCATTGTCACTAGATCAGTAATATTTAATGAAGACATCTTCCCTTTTTCATCAATTCCTAAGTCCTCTGATTCTCCCAAATTCATAATTTTACAAGATCCCAACGATCTTTCTCCATCTATCACATCTCAATCTTTTTTGCCACCTATTGAGAGTTCATCTATAAATCCTATCACTCCTCATCATGTTCCTGAAATTAGTCCTATTCATGATCCTGTTCTCAAAACACTGCTTCTCCCTTCTATTCAATCTCCTTCTCCATCTCATTCTCCTTCTCAAACATCTGTTTCTTCCGGACCAGGCCCTGAAGCAACTATTGGCAGTACTCAACCTGTCCAAAGCACTTGTAAGCCACAGCGTTTGGGTAATTTTATTGGTCATGCTGGTGTTCACTCAGATGATGTACCTACTTACAAACAGGCAATGGAAGCACCGGATGCTGAAGAGTGGAGAAAGGCTATGCAACTTGAATTTGACTCTCTCACTCAACATAAAGTTGGCAAGTTGGTTGCTTGTCCTGCTGATGCTCGAGTCATAGGTGGAATGTGGGTATTAAAAAAGAAGTGTGATGAGAATGGGGAGGTCTCCAAATACAAGGCTTGATGGGTGTGTTTTGGAAATTGACAGATTGAAGGAATCAATTATAAAGATACTTATTCTTCTGTTGGCAAATCGGACACATTTCGTCTTCTCATTGCCATTGCTTCATATCTTAAATGCTCTATCATCCAATTCGACATCATGACTGCTTTTCTCCACGGTTTAATAAAGGAGAAAGTTTACATCCAACAGGTTTGTGGTTTTGTGAAGCCTGGATCTGAGGGTATGGTGGTTGAGCTATATAAATCTCTCTATGGTACTCGACAGGGTGCTTGCAACTTTAATGATGATCTTTGCAAGAAACTTCTTGCTTTTGGCTTTGTTACTTCCAATGCCGACAATTGCCTATTTATCTATCGACGTGGATCTGATATCATTTATTTACACATGCATGTCAATGATGGGTTTCTTGTTTCCAACAATGATTCTCTCATTGGTGAATTTTGCTCTCATCTTACAAAGTTGTATGAGGTCAAATGGCAAGTGAAGCCTTCTTTGCATCTGGGTATGCGCCTTCAATATCATCCCAATGGTGTCATCTCCATCAATCAAACTCATTGTCTTCAAGATATGCTTGAAAGGTTTGGGATGGATAACTTGAATCCTGTGAAGTTACCCTTCCCTGTTGGCATGCGTTTGAAGCCTGGTACTTTCAAGGGTATTTCTGCTGCATCTCACTTACCATATCAATCCCTCATTGGATCTCTGAATTGGGCTGCCATCAGTACGCGTCCCGACATTGCATATGCAGTTGGACAACTTTCTTGATTTAACTCTAGTTACACCTTTGACCATTGGAATGCAGCTAAGCACCTGGCTTGTTACATTAAAGGATCTTTATCCTGTGCTATCATATATTGAGGGACTTTACCGGCTGAGCTCAAAGGGTTTGGTCATGTTGATTATGCTAATGACCCTATGGATCGTCGCTCTATCACCGCCTATCTCTTCACCTTTGGAGATTCTGTTATCTCGTGGCGCAGTTGTTGACAAAACTCTACCGTGTTGTTGACTACTGAGGCCAACTATATGTCAATTTCAGACTGTGCTAGGCATGCCATTTGGTTCAGATTGCTCTTTCAAGATCTAAACTTACCAGTCTCTGTGGTATCAATTTCTTCTGCCGGCAATGCTATTCAACTTTTTAATGATAATCATGGCACTGTGTTTTTATGCAAGGAACCTGTGGTAAATGATGGATCTGAACATATAGATGTTTGTTATCATTTTATCCACGATCACGTCAAGCTCAAAAGCATCATTCCCAGTCATGTTCCTACTACCTCTATGCCAGCTGATTTCTTGACTAAACCACTGCCTATTGACGTGTTTGAACGATGCTGTGTGCAGGTTTCAAACATAGAATGCTTGAGTTAGGGGGGAATGTTGGAGGTAATACATGACGTATCAATGTTATCAGAAAGTGTAGAGGTTGTTAGGGCTCTGCCCGGTACTATGTCTGATCATCCTGAGTGATGTTTATTTGTTTTTTATCTTTCTATTGCCGTCTTGACAAATCATCCTGCGTGACAATGTTATGATGTATTCTTTCTGATTATTTCATTATCATGTCTGCATATCTGTTAACTCTTGTCTCTCATCTATCTATTTTCTTTTACTATAAAGTCATCTATGTTTGACACTAAGCTAGAGCTTCATCATCTCGAAGCTCTATCCTTTTTGATCACAAACTTACCATTGACATTTGTTGATCTGTGTATGACTCATAGTTGTCAAATGGTGTGTTACTGTCAATTTGCCCATTGTTGTTGTTGATATTTGAAAATTCATGATCATTGGAGCTGTGTGGAAAAGCAGCCGCATTTTCAGAAGTGCGTGCGGCAGCTTTGATTGCCTTCTTGTGAGCAAGCCACCGGTCAAAATGCTTCACATGAGCCGGTCTGACTCAATGCTTCCAAATTGAATCATATCTCATCATCCTGCCGCCAGGACAAGTGGAACACGTGAAGAGAGATTCACCATCCTTTCCTTGGCGTGGACACTTGACAAATCCAGTGTCAAAGACACAAGATTGGCCTTGGCATGTGAAGTTCAGCTCAATGACTTACATTTATTGGCCATTGGTGACACTGATGGTGTTGGGAAGACAATTCAAGTGTTTTGAGTGGGAGGGCCAGGGTTATAGATGAGACCACAAAAAATGATTGATCCTCTGGTCGAGGGGACTTTGCAGGACCTGCGCTGGCAACCAATTTCATCAGAAGTGAAGTGGTTGTTCACCATCAACTCATCTGCTGGTGAACTAAACGAGTGGGAGCGTTGATCAGCAGTGCAGCTTTGCACACGTTACTTTAGCATAAAGCTGCTCAGCCAAAAAGGTAATGGTTGGGCAACAAGGGCTCCTTCCATGGCTGCATGTCCAGGGCTTGCATTGGTGCCCACCCAAGGCTTACCCAAAATCTAGCGGCAGACTGTCACAACCCCGTAACAGTAGAATTTTACCAATAAGTGACCTTGTGGTGTAGGCGCTCAATATGAATTAATTTGACTTTCAATTTGATTTTTCTAGATTGATCAACTTGATTTGAATCTCAATTTGTAAGTTCTTTCCATTACTTCTTTTGTTTGATTTTGCTTTCTTTCAGATGACACTAACTAATCTCTTTTTTTTGCTTGCTTGATAGTAATACCTTTGAATCATTTTTGATTGTTTTTCAGTTCCATAACAATGGTTTTTTATTGCCACCCTTCTATTCAAGCAGTTTAATTGTTCGATGTGATGCAGTTTTCTGCCTGAAAGGATGAGTGCTTATGGAATGATATAAAATGATGTGATCTTCATTTGTCCTGTGTAATTTTGATGTTGGATTGATTATACTGAATCCCTTAGTGATGAATGATGGATAATTTTGAATTGAATTGTATAGAGTTTGATGAAAAATTTAAGACTGTGAAAACTAAAGATGCGGTTTGAAGCGATCTGAGAAATCAAAGTATAAGTTTTGTAAATGATCCAATTGAAAGTGATACCAAAGTAAATTATGAGTTTAACAGGAGAAAATGAGAGGTATATGAAAAATGAAGGGTAGAATATTTTGTTTTTGTGTAACAATTTTTGGCTTTTCCAGCCAAACAGGCCCTTTTTCTTTACTTTTCTCTATATATCACCTATGAGGCCCAGGAAGATTTGATCTTCATCCATACAAACTTTTCTCACTTCACTTATACTTAGAACATCCTTTGTGTCTGTGTGGTGGACTCATAGGTGACTCTACAGCTTTCTTTCTCATCCTGAGAGTCTTTCTATTTCATAAGTCTCATTTTATAATGTGTTTTACACTATATTTGATTTTTCATAATAAACATTATCCATTCAAATCTTTCTCACTTCACTTATACTTATAACATATTTTGTGTTTGTGAGGTTGACTCATAGGTTATGAGCCACTTTGTTGAGTAAATCCACCAAATCAGTGATATACATGATTCAATTCTTTTCTGGGTGTATCCTGCCTCTTCAACTTCCTTTCAAATGTTAAGTGAGAGACAACCTTCATCACCTTCTTCATCTGTTGATGCCATTGGCTCCCCTGCGTCATCTTTGGGCACCAAACACAGTTCTTCTACCATCACCCCTGGAGATCTCTTCAGTGCTACTGTATTGCTGGACGCCGCCTTCTCTTGCCCATATTCTATGTTACCATAAACTATGGCTATGAATCAGACTGTTGACTGAATCAAGATTCCTTAGCTTGAAGCCAGAATGTTCTCAAATTGAAAACTCAGAGGCTTGTCTCCCATCTTACTACTGATTTTGCACCCACTGACCCTGCTGAGCTGGATGCTTATCAATGCAATAAAGGTTGTCTCTTGCAGCTGACTTTGAATTCTGGTTACACATCAAACAAGTCACTCATCAATTTAACTGACACTCTGAAGGCTGCTGACAAGAAATTAGTGAAAGCTCATGGAAGTAGTGGTGGAATACTCCCTGCTGCTGCTATATGTGATATGCCATGTCAAGATTGGAGCCTGGTCAATCTTTGTTGTAATTTATCACACAGATTTAAAATCTGCATGGTCAGCTGGCTCAATATGCAACAGAGGACAACAACATCTCTTTGTCTCCCAAAGTCCTGGCCATTTTCCTTCTCAATGGTTTGAGATGTGATTATAATTTTATCACAGCACCTTCTTACACTGATCTGTCATCATTAACTGTTGAGAAAGTTATGGATAGACTAGTTTTTGAAATTTCAAAGATGTTGTCATGTGAACCTTGTCCTGCACTGTCTGCTTTCCATGCTAGGTCTTCTACTACAAGTGCTTCTTCTCATTCAACTTGGAAGATTGAACCTGGACCATGAGAAAAAAGGAAAACAACTTTGTGAATGAATCATTCATTCTTATATACTGAATAGTACCCGTAACACCAAGGTACAACAATGTGAGAAAGATCATAGTTTGCGGAAGGAAGTTGATAATGATGTCAGATAATGAAGCACATCTTAAGAAAATGAAGTATGACAAATTCATTATCTTAATACCCCCCTGCTTCAAAAAACTATTGATGTTGATCAACACAAGTCAATCCCATGTTTTCACAAAACCTTTTGTGAAGGATGTGAGATAATAACTTGGTAGAACAGTCAACAGCCATATCTGATGTAGGTTTGTACGTAAGTCTGAATTTGCCATCATTGAGTTTTTCTCAAATCCAGTAATACTGGATTTTGATGTGCTTTTTGCGAGCTTGAAAAACAGGGTTTGTGGCCAACAAGATACACCCCTGATTGTTGTTGAAAATTGTGATGGAATCATTTGTTGGGACTTTCAGGTCTTTGAGAATTGTCTGTAACCACAATAGCTCCTGTCCTGCTTCTACAACCGCTTTGTATTCCGCTTCTGTAGTAGATAGAGAAACAACAGGTTGCTTTTAGATCTCCAGCTTATGGGGCCACCAAACAGCATAAACAAGTACCTAGTATTTGATTAATGTGTTTTTGTACAACCGGCCCAATCTGCACCAGCAAAGTTTATAGGGTGAGAGTGTGATGACAACCCCTCCACAGGCGAGGAAGGCCCGTAAGTGATGTGATATGAAGAAGTGCTGTGCAAATATTGAAAAAGCCAATGAACAGCTGCCCAGTGCTCATTACCCAGGCTCTCAAGGTGTTGAGAAAGTTGTGAGCGAGTAAAGGTCAGATCTAGACAAGAGCATTGCACAAGGTAATTGATAGAGCCACCAGCCTGTCTGTAGTTCAGACCACTCAACCAAAAAGCTTTCAGTGATTTGGGGGAGGCAGAGACAAGCAAGGTGTTGGGAACCACAGGGGTAGACACTGGAGAACATTGGGACATGCCATAGTATTCAAGTAAGGTGTTTATGTAATGCTCTTGAGAGATAGAAATAGTCTCCATTTTTTGATTGCAAGTGATCTGCATACCTAATATATCTTCCATTTCAAATGCCTGAGAGATGAGAGTTTTGAAGTTGGAAATACCTTCTTTCAAACCTGTGATGAGCATGTCATCAACATGAACAGCCATATATCATGGTTGGTCTTTGTTAAGACTAATAAAGAGGCACAAGTTGGATTGAGAGACTTGGAAACCAATTGATATCAAGAAATTGGTGAGTTCACATCTTGGAGACTGTTTCAAACCGTAAAGAGACTTGTTAATTCAGAGCACAGTTTGAGAAGGTGTACCAGGAATGTTCATGCCGTTCGGAATCCTCATGTAGATTTTCTCATCCAGAATAACATTGAGAAATGCAGCAATGGCATCCACACCATGAACTTCATAGTCATTGACGCTAGCAACCGCCAGAACAATGCAAAAAGAAGTTTTGCAACCATTAGGCGTGTAATTTTCATGATAGTCAATGTTGGCTACTTGAGAGAACCCCTGAGCCCACAGACAAGCCTTAAACTTGAAAAAATTACCTTCTACATCATTTTTGATTTTGTAGATCCAAGCGCAACCAACGGCATTGCAACCCGCCGGTAATTCACATATTGTAAAGACGTTCTGGCATTCCATGTTGTCTAGCTTGCCTTGCATGGCTTCAGACGATTCATCTGCAAGACGACCCCTCATCAACTGTTTAAAGGTTTTAGGTGAGTTGGAAACACAGTTTTTGCTAGATGAGCATGTTGCCTTTTGGAGCTCAGTATGTTATTAGGATTAATGGCAGAGGAGATGTCTGAAGGGGACAACCATCGCAAGTTGGGAGGAGCAATTGGAGGGGAGATGTGCCTTACGTCAGAAGGAGGGGCATGAATGAAATAGTTGTTGAGTGTCTTGTTTGACTCCATGTCTGGATCAGCATTGTCTTCAAATGCAGGAGATATTATAGTATCATCTTCAGTCACAGCGCTACTAGGAGAGTCTTTATTGGGAGTTAATCCATGAGATGGGATATCGGACAAGTCAGGAGAGCTAGCAGAATCAGAGGGAGTTAAGCCATGCTCAGGAACAGACTTGATGTAAGGACTGGAATCTCTAGGAGGGGAATCAGGCATTGGTGAAGAGATACTTTCAACAGCTGACGCAGGAGAAGTAGGATTGCCCATTTGTAATCCCACAAGCAATAATTAGAATTTTGATCTGCAAAATCTCTTGGGACCAAAGGATACGCAGCACGTCTGAACACGCAAAGGTGATCAAGGGTGGGTACCTTTCCTGTCCACAGTTCTCAAGGCAACTTGAATCTGATGCTAGCCTCAGGACAGCAATTTTCAAGGTAACCTGTGGTGGCTATGGCTTCTCCCCAGGATTTGGTGTTCAAGAAGCATACAACAAGCTTGTTCAGTGGTAGTCCAATTACCTCCTTCAGAAATGGGATTCTGTTGAGGAGTGTAGGGAGCAGTAAGGTCAGATTCAACTACCTGTTCACAAAGGTATGTAGTGAATTTGTTGGACAAATTTTCGCCACCGTTGTCATTGACTAAACATTTGGCAGTTAATGCAATCTGTTGTTCAACCATGTTTTGAAATTGCACAAAGGAGGAAAATGTCTCAGATTTGTGCTTCAAAATATATACATGCTTGTATTTAGTGAATCCATTGGTAAACTTGAAATAGTAACTGGAAATGTCTAAGAAGACTGTATCTGATGATATAGTGCTACTCATGAGCACTCTTCTCCTAATGAGGTATGCAGACCTTTACTAACCTGATGATATAGTGCTACTGGTGAGGACTCTTCTCCTGATAGGGTATGCAGACCTTTACTTATAACCTAAACAAGATAATGAAGTAAGAACGAAAACACAGACGATATTGTTAGATAGATAGAAATGAATAAAAAAGAATAGATTAAATAGAGTACCTAAGTTATAGGAGGAAAAAGTTGAATGTGAGAAATAAGTTGTATGAGTTATGGGGGACTTGTGGCTGAATGATCTTAGGGAATTCTAATAGTAAGGATAATCAGTCATAATAATAATAATAATAATACTTGATAAGATAAAAGGGGTAAAGGAACATACTCTCTTTCCAAAAGATGAGGAAAGAGAGTCAGTCATGAAAGGGGGAAATACATATTTGATCTGTGTTATCATTGGTTGAGCTCACATGTACAAAACTAATCTAAAATGTAAATGTTAAGAAAATGAAAAGACACAATAAAGGACCACTACACACTACTACCTGTCTAGTCTTGATTGTATTTTGACAGTAACATCCACCGCCAATGGAGGCTGCAGAGATATGTCCACTAAGGTTGCTGTGTATGACTTCTAAGGGAGCTGAAGGACGGGGAATCTCCCGGAGAAAGGCAGACAGTGGCGTTTACTTGAGATAGAAGTGGAGCAAGCAGACAGCAAAGACAGAGAAGAATACAAGATAGACATGTATCAACAATTGAGGTGACCCAGACGTCTATGCAACAGGGTTGTGTTGTCAGGAAATGAAGGTTTCCAAACAGATAGATCAGATGACTTGCCGTCAGAGAAGTTCAAAACAAAGATCCTGTTGGAGATTACATCATTGAGAGCTGATTGGCTGGATTTCTTTATCTCAAATGTGTTGTTACCAGAATTGGTGAGTTCAATACCCTTCAAGAATAAGTAAGAGAGGGAATGTGGAGGACGTTTGGAAAGGATAATTTGGCGTTCAGGCCTTTGACTATCACAATTTTTTTGCCAACAGCTTGAATAGAATTTCTGTCTGCTAGATATACCTTCTCCAAGCAGTCAGAGTAGGTTTTTAATGAAGATTGATCACAAAACATGGTGACCGAGGCACCGCTATCTAACAAATTGGGTACCTTACTCCATTTCTTCTGAACAACAGCAAGCAAATATGACGAAATGGCAGGAGTTTTGGGAGTAGTACTTGGCTCATCTTGTGGAGCCACTAGACCAGACACGGAAGCAAGGGTTTTAAGTAAGTTGTCTGCTTTTGAACTTGAGGTGAGGGTGTAGTTGGAAGCATTGATCTGGGAAATGAGCTGTATCTGGATTGTGTTCTCCTCTCAAACAGACAGGATAGCATTTCAAAGGACCATTACGTTGTACAGTATAAGCAGAAGTTTGAGCAGAGTTTGAGGACACCTTCTTGTTGTTGCCGTGTTGCTGAATGTGGTTTATAACAGAGTTGACAGATATGTTTTGTCAACCAACTCAGCACCATGGGTAATCATCATTTTTAGATTGTAGTATTCTTCAGGAAGCAGGTGAAGAATGAAGTAAGCAATCATTTCATCATCAGTCTTAACACCATTAGCTGAAAGATCATGCAGGGTCTCTTGAACTGAAGTCATGAAGCCTTGTAAGTTGGATCCGTTGCAAGATAAGGTAGATAATTGAGCAAATACTCAACCTCTATTACATTGGTAGAGGCAAAGTGACCAATAATGGTTTCCCAGAGTTCATTAGGATTTTTGCGGTTAGATTTGTTTGCAAGAAGTTCAGTAATTTGATTGTTGAGTTTGGAACAACGTAGGCCGGCAAGAAATTTCCATTGCATATTGTAGGTAGGCAGTAGAGAAGGATTTGTGGGTACAGACTCAGTGTTGTCAACAATAATATCAAGATTTTTCATCATCATGTACAATTCAATTTTCTGATTCCAAGAGGAAAGATTATCCTCAGTGAGAATGGGGACACTGGAATGTGATTCAGTAGAAATACTTATTTCAGGAGATGAAGAAGGGTTATCGGGAATGTTGCCAATTTGCATAGGGGTAGAGGATCTAGATGAAGGATCTTCAGGATGGTCAGTTGGAGGTTGACCCATTTGATTGTCTCCTGGTGAGGAAGAGCCTGATTGATCAGTGTTGTCAATGAGAGATTCAGGAGTTCCTGGAAGCTAATTGCTTTCAGAAGTGGGACTACTCATGAGAGTAGGTGATGATCTAGATGGATGTAATAACGGTGCCGCCTGGGCTTGTAACCTATAATTGTACAAGCTTTGAAGAACACGAGTGGTTCTCAGTAAGTTAAGTGAGATCACGAGCTGTGATGAAAAGGTAAGTATCTAGTTGGTACACAAAACAAAGGATAAGAATGAATTGCCCAAAGAGAACACAACAATGTGATGAAAACAAACCTTTGAAGAACACAAGTGGTTCTCAGTAAGTTAAGTGAGATCACAAGTTGTGATGAAGAGCTAAGTCCCTAGTGGGTACACAAAACAAAAGATAAGAATGAATGAGCAAAAAGGAAAACAATTACATAAATGAATCATGCATTCTTATATACTGAATAGTACGTGTAACACCAAGGTACAAGGATGTGAGCAAGATCATAGTTTGGAGAAGGAAGGGAATAATGATGTCAGATAATGAAGCGCGTCTTAAGGAAATGAAGTATGATAAATTCATTATCTTGATAGTTGGGAGAGGAATTAGCTACCATGACCTTAACTGATTTTGTATGAGTAGCTTCTTGGTCATCTTGGGAGCCATCTTACCCATTGCTTAAGTTCAAGGCAACAACCAATTTTGTCCCAGATTTTGTTGAAAAACAAGATGAGCCTTAGAAGAAGATTTGCCCCTCCTTCTTGACAAGCTGGAGGAGTATCAATTCTTGTTGGATGCTTTTCACCAACAAGTGCTGATATCATCATTTGTTCAATTTCAGTAGGTGCAGGACTTGTAGTTCCTTCTAGGAACTGATTTAGGTTGACCGCCAGGGTGACAGTTAGACAGGTGTGATTGTTGAGAAGTATCAGCCCTGAGTACTAAATCATAGTACCAATGGGAGACAAAGAATAATATATAATACCATAAAAATGATAATTACAACTCATGGCACAGTGTCAAGAGTTGAATTACATATGAATTAGCATATGTAACATATGTCAAACTAATCTAAAAAGAACTGTGTACATGCTCAGCTTTTAGATGCCTAATATTACACACATTTCACATAGGTAAAAGGTAGCTAACATAGTAGAATTGTTCATAACTAATAATAACATTACTGTAATACAGAATAAACCAAAATCAAAACTGTGCGCCTTGGATATTCCAGAATCCAGAATATTAAAACTTTAAAAATGCAAAAATGAGGATATTTGCATAGTTGTTGATTACCATTTGTGGAATCAGACTATCTGATTGGGAGTTGATCAGATCAAGAAACTTTAAATTTATGTAGTACCTCTTTTAGTCAGTGGCTAAAGTACTAAGCACCATAAACAAATTAGTGTTCTTAATCAATCAATTTCTAGTTAGAAAGATAATCAATTAAGAGAAGTCACTGAAGATTCAGTGGGCTACTTGTACAACAATCTTTGTACAAGTTTACACTCAAATCCCTAGAAAAGCCTTTCTTGAAAGGTCATCTAACTGAAGTCTGTATTTGTTTGTTACCAGTACAGACTCTGAACCTTGTTTTACCCATCCTTGAACTCTGTGGATTACAATATTTACCAATCTCTCACCTTTATTTGGTGATTCACTAGCCCAAAAGAAGCTAGTAGCCCACATCAAGACAGATACGCACTGGCAGCAATTGCCTCACAGGTAGTTAAAAGATCATAGGATGTTTTACAACAAGTACCTCATTCTTCAGCACTCAAATACCAGTTTCAAAGTTGACTGAAGACTTTTGCATAAGAGGTGCAACCTGACCAATCTTTTGAAAGAGAAGTTAGGATAGAGGTGGTGAATATCTCATCAACAGTTAGAGGAGCCTCAGTAGCAACAAGTGAGTCAAGTCTTTTGAAGAATTTATGCAAAGACTTGATATGAGATTTTTCATCTCCCGCCATACAAGTGGTTATTAAATGGTGAAGCAAATTCATCCAGCCACCCAAAGTTGAGTCTTTGTGAGCCAAATGCAACACTGACCACATGCCAGCCGCATCATGCCAATGAGGTTTGATGTATTTCAGGTCACTGTCTTCAATTGAACAGGGCATCAGGGTGCAGGATTTTGTGCCATGATCCTCCCAGCCCGCAGGACAGTCTTATGGAAGAATAGGTTTGAGAACATAAAAATGCTTTGCATCTAGGAAAGCAAGTTCAATTTTCAACTCCCAATTGAGATAGTTGGAGTCCCTGCCAGGTGGAAAAAGGGGAGTAACACCAAACATATTGACTGATTCATTGACATCTTTCATGATTGCTCCTTGGACCTTCTCAAGTTGAGTGAAGCAGACAGTTCAGTTGATCAAATGTGGAGTGGTGTTTTAAGTTGAGTAGACTATAGAAGGTTTGATCTAGATAAGATCTGACTTGAGTTGTAAGCGCTGTATTCAGTCCAAAGAATTTTGAATTGAATTAGAATTGTTCAGCTGGCTGTATTCATGTGTTAGCAAAGGCTCATAACCTCTTGAGATCTGGAGCAGACACATAAAAAGAACAGAGGAAAGGCAGAATGAATTTTAAAATAAGAGAAAGACAAAAAAAGATAGGTTGAGAAATCCTATCCCAAGCAGACACATAAAAAGAGGGTTTTGCTAGGGGCTGTCTCAAATCCAAACTTTGAGGCGCTCCTAAAAAGAGGACCCAATTGTCTTTTGGCAGTATTAGGGCCCATTTGGTAGCCACCAATTATTGTACACAATGGTAAAAGTCTACTGTATCAAGTGACCTGAAAATGCAGTAGACTGTGAAAACTACTTATGAAATTGTGGTACAAAAATAACCACAGTTTTCAGCTATAAGCGTCTGGTGAAACTAAACCAATCTTTCATAATCTTAAAAAAATCATAATTCATATATTTCCCCATACCAAATTCTTTCATAAGACACATTTCTAAAATTCAATCTGGTTTTCTACCTTTTTCACCTCCAATTCATCATATCAACATTCAACCTTAGTCTCAATGGGAACATGTGCTTGATCAAGCCCAATGTCTCAAACTTGGTCTTGGTGAAGCCCCCAATTCACATACAGCTAATTGGCACAATTACATTTGTGTTGAACCTCCAAGCATTTCTGTTGATGATCAACTTGCAAATGTTCTACCTCTACTTTGTAGAGCTCATCTTGTATCAGGCTTTTTTCTATCACAACAGGTAAGGGGCTGATAAAAGCTCTGAGCTGTTTTATGTTATTTCAAGGATTAGACAAAATTGATGAAGCACAAGTGATTATAATGTCTCCTCATTTCATAAACATAAATCATATCTTTTGTCTTTGGCCCTCTAAATGCAACTGGAGCAGCATAAGGAAAGACATTCTTCTCATTGCCTTTCCATGACTATTTGTTTAGCTACTCAATAACTCAACAGTTTTACCCAGTATCATACTTAACCTGACTAGTAAAGTAGCCTATCCAGACTGCTTCTACTGGACTGGTAAGGAAATCTTTTAGCCATCCAATTTCAACCTAAAATGCTTGAGCATGATGAAACATGTTTTCTTCCTCTGGTCTTATCACATTGGTTATGATCTTTTCTCTGTAGTGATTTGTATTGTAGGATTTGTAGTCATTTGAGAGAACAGCTCATAGATATTGAGAGTACAAAACATTGTCACAAGATAGCTTTATAAGGGTAAAAGTCAAGAACAAGGAAACTCCAAACAATCAGCTGTTTTTACATGCAACAACCAAGACAGAACTAACTCTTTGCATCACAGTATTGATCCAGTGTAAGAGTAAACTATCGGGGGGAAAGCGCATTTGCAAAACCAATAAGTAGGAAAACTGGACCCAAAAGAAAGAAAGACCGTACATCAGGAGTTCAAGTCCCTAGTAGAAGTAGACGCAATACACAAAACATCCTAGCAGAACGGACAATCACATCAAAGCTATGTTTCACCTTCACTTGATTCATTCAGGTTTAGCAAATTGCAGA
This sequence comes from Melampsora americana, assembly GCA_022264835.1. Lineage (NCBI taxonomy): Eukaryota > Fungi > Basidiomycota > Pucciniomycetes > Pucciniales > Melampsoraceae > Melampsora > Melampsora americana. Next base: position 97,920 of record JAIFHY010000122.1, on the reverse strand, counting down.
TGCTGGTGTATGTGAATGTAAGAACATAGTGGCGAAAAATCATGAGTCAAGGGTCGTACCAAACTTTCTATCTTGAATTGAAAGAAAAGTAAAACACACCTTTTCGTAAAAGTCCAGCATCATCATCGGGACCTTCTTCCTCGCAGCGGCGTTGGGCACCCAAGCTCTTTTATTAGATTTACTGTGGCAAAGTGCGATCAGTATGTGAAACGAAGAATACGGATCGCGTTGAGATGAAAAAGCAAAGAACAAACAGCTGCAACAGTACTCGGATGTCACCGGAACGGCTCTCTCCTGTCTTTTCAGAGTTCTGGTCGTGTTCGCCCTCATATCTTTCAATGGTTATAACATGCTTAACATGATCCTGAGAAAGTTGAAGAAAGAAATATGAGCTCATCTCACAAAATCGTGAGTCAATAAAACATCAAGCAAGGTGAGAAATACGCACTGCCCAAGGTTCGTTTGGCTCACAATCTTCCTCGATCTGACTCGAATCAATCAAATTTAGCGCCTAACTTGCACAATGCTTGGGTTTTGAACGATTTCGAATGGGCACGGACCTGAAGCGATCCACTTTCCTCAGAGGGTGACCCAGACAGTATGTCTCTTTTCTTACTCACGAATCCATTCTTACGCAAGGGGGCGATACTACCTTTAGTCAATGCTTCATCCCTTTTACGTTTCAATGTGGAGCTGTTCTTTGCAGCCGAAACAGGTTGCGTATCTTCATCAGCATCACGAGCTCTCTTGCTAGTAGATTTACCAGATGTTGTAGAGTTTCGTGCACTATCCATCAAAATCGCCGTACAAGAAAATGAATTTCAGACGTCAATGCGTGTTAGAGATCAAAGGGATGCAGTGAGACTAATCCCTACCTCTTGGGTTTTGATCCTATGTCATGCTCGATCTTATACTTTTTCAGTAGCTCTTTAGCACCAGCCAGGTTACTTTCCGGTTCCCAAGTATCGTCATCGGATTCATAATTTTTCCAACCAACTCTGTACTCAGTTTGACCTCGCTAGAGTCGTGTAAAGATTTATAACGTCAGCTCAATCAACGTGAAGCAATCAATGAGTCAGTCCATACTTTGAGGCGGTGAGCCTTGATTTCGGAGACTTCGTATTGTTCCTCATCTTCTTCTTCGTCCTCCTCTTCCGTCTGCTCCGATTTGAGAATTTGATTAACATCAGGCTCGTCGTCGGCCTTGGATCTTCGGCCACCTTTTCTTTTCGAGGGTCGTACTGGTTGGGCAGCATCAGATTCATCGTCAGAGCTGATCAGTAACGACCGATCCGCGTCGAGATCTGCCCGTTGTGATTTCTTTCCATAGGTAGATGACGTTGAATGTCGTTTGTTTTGTGATGACATCCTGTGATACTCGCAGAGATATTGATGACACCTTAACGAAGAGATAACGATGGGTGGCGATCGATCATAGACTATTGGGGAGGAAATTGTGTGTAGTCACAAAAGCGCGAATACAAATACTGACACCAGACTGAACTTTGAATGAGGAGCACGTGTGGACCCGTGTCAGCCTGAGCCCCGACCCAGGTTCCCGACCGGGGACTCGACGGAGCCCCCGATCGGTCGGGTGTTCGGGCAGGCGCTTTGAGATCCCCGTTATTCGGGAATCTCCGAGGGTCGGGGTCCGGGCAAGCCATCACTCGACGGATGACCTGCATTGTAGGTTCAGCCTGAGCGTTGAGCCGGATCCCCGATCGGGGACCCGTCGGAGTCCCTGATAGGTCCGGTTCCCGGGCAGGAGCCTTGAGGTCCCCGCTGCTCGGGGAACTCCGAAGGTCGGGGTCCGGGCGAGCCACTACTCGGCGGATAGTGATCGGGGCTCAGGCTGAGACCCGTGCTGGCGCGTGAACTTGAGTATCAGAAATTGTACACGCTTGTTATTCATACACCCCCATCACTCTTCTAAAATCCACTTGAATATCAACAGACAGCTCAATCAAGCTCAACCTTTGGCTGTTCTGGTTAGTTGGTCTGGCAGAGTTCTATCAGTTTCATTTCACTTATTTATTCTCTTATGGGTATTTGTATCACATCTTATTTTTGTGTGATTTAATTGCAAAACTTTCTCATACAAGCTGTTGAGTTTCTATTTTTTGTTGTTCTAGCTTTTCTTCTTACATTTTATTTCTTGTGGCCTCTAGCCACCCTGTGGGGTGGTCTTTTAATTTGTGTGATTTTATCACCTGGGACATTTGGGCTTGGGTATTTTCACCCCAATTTTCTTTGTCTTTGGTATTGTAGGGGCTGATTGTTAAACATGAAATTCAAATATTAAATCACCAAACAGTTGACCAAAAAACTCAAAATTGAAACTCAAAAATCAATCAATGCCTTTTCAATTCATCCATCACAGTCATCAACAACCACAATCATCCACTGTGTCTTCATCATACCTTGAGCTGTAACACCTTACATCATGCAATTTGAATTGCCATGGAGCATTTTCCTCATTCTTCTATTCACTTGAACAGTGTCAAAAATCAAAAGATGCTGAACCTTCAGTTTCTCAGACAGCTCCTTGCTATTTAAAAACAACAATTCCAAATATTAAGACAGTGATAGAATAGTAGAACAAGAATCAAATTTAGAAGACAACAGTCAATCACTTGATCAATGATAAAATTTTGGGATGATCACAAAGAAAAGTTGATAGAGATAAAATGTGATGTGTAGAATAGGAAGAGGGATGTTGGAAGGGAAATATGAAGGAAATAAAAGGTTGTCAGAAGAGGTAGATGAACAAGTACATTGATGGGTGGATGGATTGAAATGAGGGGCAAAAACAGTTTGTGTGTGAAACTGTTTTTCAAAATTGAACGGTTTTGGTATCTGAACAAATGAAATTGCCAAACACCTACTGTTGCATCAAGGATTGGTTCCCTACAAAAAGAAACACTGCAGGCAAATCCCCTGAAGGCCTTTCTTTGAAAGTCATCTGACTGAAGTCTATATATACTTGTTTAGAGCATCCACAGTCGTTTTGGTAAACAACCTCGGTACGGTAAATTTTACCATACCGAGCCCAACAATCCCCAATCGTGTCAAAAACACAATTTGGTACCTACCGATTTGGTAAAAAATCGGTAGAAATCGGTAAAGGTCCAGTAAATTTACTGGACCTCTACCAAAACTTTACCGAATTGGTAAAGCCCTCTGTAGACAGAATTCCACCCTCGATCTCTCACTTCACCCTATACAGATCACACAATTGGGGCAAAGTCCGTTTTCTGTACAGTACGTACTGTACAGAAAGCATTTTACTGAAACGAGTGTGAATTTCCTCGTTTTGGTACGTACTTTTACCGTACTGCACCAGTACGTACCGTACCGTTACAGTAAATTTACTGTAACGGCTGTGGATGCTCTTATAAATAGTACAGTCCATGAAACCATGTCGATGATAATTTCTACAAGGTAATTATTGGAAATGTCCAAAACTTAGTATCACTTACAGCAACCAAATAATAACCAAAGCAGTGTATTTGGGTTCAAAGCTTATTGGCGTGAAAGCCAAAAAGAAAAACACACCCTACAGGGTGGCTAGGGCCAACTAATAACTAAAGAATTGTAATAATACTAAAGATATCTTGAATATATATATATAATGAACAAGAATAACAGCAAAAACTGGTGACAACAGTATAGATCAGACAAATAACAAAACAAAAAGAATGAAATAATCTAACAAAAAAATAACCACAACAAAAAAATAAGTAAACTTAAAAAATGGGAAGGTGAGTGGGTTTGAAGAATTTCTGTAAGATGATAACTGGAATGATTCAAAATAGATCATTTATAAATCAATGAGAATAGAATGGCAAGAGTGGTAAACAGCCAAAATGGTAAATAGGAAATATTGTCACAGAAAAGCACAAACTAAATTTCAAACCAAAATGTGTAATAAGATTTACATAAGTAAACCTATAATTATCATAAATTGCTGTTTGTTAATAAGCCAGTTACCAACCACTACTTGATATTCAGTGATTTACTATCTAGTCTAACGGAAGCTAGTACCTCACGCCAACTCAGTAACAATACTGTACTAGTACTGCTATAGTATATCACAGTACAGTACCTTGCAGGAAGGTACTTTACTACAGGTCTTGAAATAATTTGGTTTTGTCAAGGTACTGTACCAGGTATAGTACTGTAAAATTGGTACTATACCAATACTGGAAAGGCAGGTATCCTCATATCAGGTACTGTACCTGGTATAGTACTGCTGTACCTGTCCATCACCATCTTGATCCTCTCCACCAGATCTAGCTTACCCACTACACAAATTCCCTGCTGTTTTGGTCAGGCTTTCCCAACTTGATACCCCACCTTGGTACATCAATCTGTTTTTTTTCTTCATTCCATCCCTTTTCATCAAAAATCCACCACCCCTTGGGTTTTGCACTGCTAATTAATACTGTGCTAGAGGTGATCTTGATATGAGTCTATGGAAACATGTTGCCTGGTCAATGACTAGATTTTGTTTAATCCAGCTATCTATCTTATCAATTGGTATGCCCCCTTTTTGTGCAATCAAACTTCTTTTAAGCCACAGCCCATCAAACAATTGGTCAGTGGGCATATGTGGGCAGTGGACGGAGTACAGATGAATGGGAAATTTGTGAAAGCAGGGCAGATCATGACTCAATTCATGGCTAATGATGCAGGATCTCAAGTGAGGGTTACCCACCAGTGATTGATATTTTGACTTCAATTTTATTTCTCTCTTTCATCATCTTAATCTTCAGTTGTATGTCTCTTCTCTAGTTCTTTATTTTCTTCTACTTTTCTTCAGTAATACATATATCTTATCACTTTGGTCACTCACAAACTTCAGCATGTGCAGTATAGTACAGTAGCTATGTGTGACCTCAGGATACTAGTATTGTATATAACCTACTGAGGATGGACAGTACTGTACTGGAGGGAATTTTACAATACTTAGATCTTTGGTACTGTACTTGGTACTGTATCCATTTTCAGGTATGTTAGTGAGTACTAATTTTTCCAGTATTTCAAAACAAGGTACTGTACCAGTACTCCCAATACTTTGCCAAGTACAGTATTATTGCTGTGTTGCTCACACTGACTTGATTGAGTGGTTGGATTAAACTTTTTTTCAACAAAGGAGGCCATTGGGTCATGTGATTGGTCTGCTTTTTGAACTAAACCCTGGTGGCTGTAGCTGTGGTCAATCCAGCAAATTGAGACCCATCAGTGTACTCCACCCACTTTCTATGTTATAAACTTTGAGATTTTTTGAATCCAGACAATCAATTGTGATTTTCAAAGTCATGTTGGGATAATCCTATGTAGACTCTGGCGTTGTTGTGACTAGTCCTGTGTGACAGCTAGATTGATGTGTACTTAGCAACATGTATAACATGTGATAGTGGTACAATGAATTTATCTATATAATCTTACTGGAGCAGCAAAGGAAAGGTGTCTTCTTTTCACCTTTCCTTTGATCTTTTCATCTACTGCTCTAGGTAAGATTTCTCTTTCTTTGTTTCTCTCTTCATCTGATATTATCCTGAAATTCATCTTCACCTTTCCTTTGATCTTTTCATCTACTGCTCCAGATCTCAACAAGTCACCCCTTGACATCGCATTTCACACAATCTATAAGTACAAAAACAGAGGGGAGCGCTTCATATTTCACGGTATGGAGGAAATCAAGGACACATGATGGTCCACTTAATACATGTCAATGTAGGAAAGATACTCTGCTCACAGCTATCAACAGATATCCCACTCTCATCGATCTTTTGGACATATCATACGGTCTCCTCTGATCAACACATAAACATTGTGCGATCCTTGATACCTTTGGAACCCAGTACCTCCCAATCGCTTGACCGAATCCATAGATCATTCGCTGCTTCTAGCCTGCATAACAGTGAGACACCTTTCCAGGCGAGTAGTCTTGGGTCGATATCTCGAGGGGGTGGTATTGTACTTGCCTCACCAATGTTTGGGTAGCGGGCCTCGAGTAAAGGCTGAATCCTGTCCAAGTCAACACACAACGTTGGATTCAGTTGTTATGTATGACAAGAGCAACTATGAAATAAACAAACCGTGTTGTGATCGCATAGCCGACATTATGTATCAATCCACCTCCACCAACAATGATGATAGCACCGGCCATCCTTCGACATTTTTCTTCAGAGTTACAAGCCAAGATGCTATGAAGGACTGCTTCTTGAAGAGGTAATTTACTTGCCTCGATTATGGTTGCATTGCGTACGACTGAAGGCATTTCAGCATTCTGTGTGACTGGTAATCCACCGGTTGCCTGCTTGCCAGTAGCTGGGCTTGGACTTGGTCGGCGGGTCGGTGCACTGGAATCGACGACTGTTGGTTGCGGGGTGCCACTGTACGGGGACGCCATATCCTCCAATGCTGCGTTGACGTCCTCACAGATATTTTGACTAGTTTTAGTTTCTGCTCCTTGCACGTTCGATGCAACGTTCGTCGCACTAGGCTTCACATAAGCAGCGTGACCCGTGGAGCTACGCATAGCGTCTGTAATGGTGTTCCCACCTAAATCAAGCACGTCATCCACACCGTCTTTACTGAATAGTGGCTTGCCCGGCTGAAATTTACGACCGAAATCGATAATTTGAGGTGTAAACATGATCTTTTCAAAGCAAGACGTAGATATTTGAGTGACGCCGATCAAATTAATCAAGTAAGCAGATATATTACGACGTACCATGGGAGCGAGAATGACTTCGTCATAAACACGAACAGCCCATTTTTGTGTTGGGGCATTTGGATGTCGGGAAAAAAAAGTATACACATTCAATCCAACATCGCCTTCACTCAAGACTACCATATCCTCTTTTAAGCGTTCCATCATGTGCCAATCCCATGTACGATTCAAACTTAATTCTTTGTAAGGAAATTTCTGTCGCCGGAGCATCTCAGACAAGACTAATGTGATGTCGTCCCCGCCGTAAGCCATCTGTAGCCGTGTCTCTGGTAAGACCCAACCCTCTTCGACACATGAGACTGAGGTTTTGGTTGCCCCAATGTCAATTACGCAAGCCGTGCCTAGTCCCGCACCAAAGCAAGCACATAAAGATTCCTGTTGCAGACAAATTTGTTTGAATCCAACTGTCCGAAACATGAGATCGACCATTTCTCGAAGATAGAGATGATCGTATAAGTCAGGAAGGATGAAGATTGCAGAGTACTCCTGTATGTGACAGACGAATGTAAGTACGATCAGTCCTATATCTGAAAACTCGAGCTAGGAACAATAATAGTGAGTACCTTTAGCTCTTGCTCCTTGATACCCAATCCGTTCGACAAAGCGTAGAGCCACACAGCTTCAATGTCAGCCAAGATCTCATTCTTTGAGTCATATCCTGAATCTTCCGCGGTATTCAATGCACCCCTATGAATCGGCCAACGAATTGCGTAATCATGCTTTTCGGGGTCGGCAATCAACAGAGCATCTTCGCCTATATATAAATCTCTGGCCTCAGGGCCAGTTACTGGTGGCCAGATAGTCCCGAGAGGATCTTGATCCTCGCTCAATACAAGGGGAACAACATCGGCATTGTAATTCGCGGCAATGCCTTGGCCGTTAGTGATTCCACGGAGTTTTATTTGACGCATGCGGCTCCGAAATTCAGCGCGAATAGACCCAATCTTTGAGTTGAAGGTGTCAACCACTTGGGGTTCAGAAGAAAGCTCAAGATTTCGACAAACACCGTTGGGTGAAGATTTAGTTGTTGATGATCGCCGACGAGCCACGACGTTTGGAACAGAGATTGGTAAGGGATCAGAGGCCCGACCGATGCGCAACATTCGCGAACCAGGATGGATGACAATGGTACGTTGAGCGGGATCGATCGGTAAGTTTTGTGAGGGAGGATGAGGATGACCGGATGGCTGAAGACTACTCGGACCCTGAATAGGGCTTGTAGGATCTTGTGCGATCAAAGCTTCATGACGAGCCAGATCAGGAGAGCGAGCTAGGAGTGCGGTGTCGTCTCCTCCGAGCATCACTGTTTTTTTCCAATTCCGCTGACTTTCCCATGTGTCCTCATCGGCTCTCCGAGTCCACCAAGATTGATGATCTGCTTTGGCAAATGATGATGCGACATTCTTGCCATTGATCGCTGAAAAAGGCTGAAAACCTGTGAAGGAAAAGGGTTGGAAAGTAGGACCATTGGGTCTTGTTGATGCACAAGTGAAGATTGGTACTAGTTAGGATTGCGAATGAGTGCAACGCAAGAATTTGATTTGAAAACTAACTGTAGAGGAGGTGTGGGTCCAACTGTAGCAACAGGTTGTTGATCTCGGCGAATACCTTTTGGCATCACACAAGGTTGATCGATTGATTAAATGATCTGGGATGTTGAAGAGAAAGCGCGTCAGATGAGAATCAAAATGAATATGTACTACCGAGACTTGATGAAGGGTTTGATTTGATTGAGAAGAGCATTTCGAGCAAAATGATGAGTAGATCTTCAATTTCCATCGACACTGTGAGTCACCACTGAGATCTGCTGTTTGACTCTCAGTTCAATACAGCTTCAATATCAAACACTAACATGCGGGTCAGCCCAGTGAACAGGGCAGGACTGGTGGTGTGCATCCCTTGTGCATCATCACACCAGCTTTTTCATTTGATCAGTCTTTCATTGTTACACACAAATACTTCATATGAACAGGTTCAGTTGCCTGAACTGTCTGGACAGTGAACAAATTTGGAGTATCAAATGATTATACTCAGTAATATGATCAAATGATATAGAAGCTTCCTGCACAGGAAAACACTTTGGGTATCTTTCCAAGAATCCAAACCAGTCTTCATAGTGCACATTGACTCACACTTCCTACTCAAATCACAAAGTCACCTGTACAAGGAGCTGGAGGACACTTTATAACTCAGGCTATGGTTGGTAGTGATTATTTTGGGGCAATTATTTTGAATAATTGTGATGATTTTACAAAATTATTGTTTTTGGAAATGTTTGTTTGGTACAAATTATGGTATCATATTATAATCTCCATCCCTGTTCCAAAAAGGACATTGAACGGTACTTTTGGATAATCAACAAAAGGGAGTTTATCAAGCCAATAAACTCCTTTTGGAACTTAGCCAAAGATCATCTCAAAGCCATCATGACTTTGAAATGAACCACCTACCACCCCTCATTGACATCAGTATGCCAAAAGACATCAAAAATGAAACCAAATCAGAAGGAACTGACCAATTCCAGTTCCTTCTAATTGACTCTTCCTGTCTCTGTTTTTTTTCTTACTTTCTTGATCTTTCACCAGCTTCTTTTGTACCTTGGTTAGTTCTGAATTTGCCCAATCAATCTGGTGTGTATTGATCAAGCTTTCCTCAGTTCAACTTTGAGTGGAACAATAAAATCACACAATTGCATTCTGACTTGTACTCTTCTTTCAAATTGTCATCATAAGTTGTGTTGCAATTGTGACTGGTTAGTGTACATACACTATTGACCCAATTCTGTGAGAACATTAGCTGATCCCTTGACTGTCTTTCTCCTATGATTCATTCTCAACAATTTACATCTATAGGGGGAAACACAAGGAGGAAAGTTGAAATTCAGTACAATTGAAATTTTCTTTACCAAACGTAATTTGATATAATCTAGCCAAAAAGGTGATTTTCAAAATTAGTTGTAAGAGCATTTGCAATGGTTAGGTCAACTTGGGGGATTGGTTGAATATTTAGCTAAATATTTCAAAAATTCCACAACAGTTCAACTTTAATGAATCCTTAGGTAGCTTTTTGTTAAAAGATTGCTAGGCTGGGTCAAAGTTAACCCAGCCTAGCAATCTTGTTAGCCAAATTTCATTGCCTTGACAATTACACCACCACACCCTCCATCAATCATCTCATCTCATATCACTCTTCTTGTACCCACTTCAACGCTTCAGATGGATCAACAACCTCCACCTCAACAACCAGCTCAACCTCAACAACCCAGTCAAAGTCAAACATGGATTGGTTTTATTCTCTTTATCTTCCTTTTTAGATTCTAAAATTGGAGGAAACATGAGATGGTCTCTTTTTCTGTATCTTATTTTTTGATCATAACCAAGTAGGAAACATGCATGAGATAGTTTTTGTCTTTTATTTTCTTTATGAATTCTATCTAATTTCATCAAATATACAAAACATGTTCTGGAAGATTACAAATTGAGTTCTAATGACCATGAAATGGTGATCATCAACAAAAGTAGTTAGATGTCAAAGAGATGTGATGGAGATTGATTTCTATTGCATCCATCTTGCAGATATAAAAAGTTCAAGTTTATGGATGGGGAGAAAAATTTAGAGAAAATTTAACTCTTGCCTGTTGCCACACCACTGTGGACCCAGGCTTCAAAGTGTGGTTAGCTTTAACTAATACACATTTAGCTCCAATGATTGTGGGATTTTGCTTGGGATTAGTAGACCCCAGCTAAAGATCTTTAACCTAGGGTTAGCTTATCCCATATTCTACACAAACTCCTTTGCCCCAGGGCAATGTACCGGTGGTCAAAAGGAGTTTACCAAATGTAATTGCTACCAAACATAACCTTAATCAGAGCTGGGGTACTATAGGATACTTACTGCAGATATTTTTGTTCCAAAAGCTTCTTGGTTCTGACAAAATATCAAATCAGATGCAAACAAAACTTTGGTATATGAGCTAATTTTAGTCTTCAGGTCTAAGCAATTGACAATCTTGACTTTGATTATGATGGTAAGATGATTCTTAATTGCTAGGCACCTGATTTTGGAGTGGGTTTGTAATAGTTTATTTCTCAATTGACCATGAGGAAAATATGTACAAAATCTAATCTTTGTACATCACAATCTCTCTGAGGATCTGATGGATTAGGCCAATTTTGATAAAAATGTTTTGTGGTTCTGTGCATCAACTCTGACAGCCATTGTGATCTTGCTTTTCAGATCAGATTGAGAAGAAGAAGGTTTTTGAGCTCAAAACCTACATAAGTCTTTTACCACATTGTACTACAGATCTGGTGCATTTCAAGATAGTACAGTCAAAACGTCTGTCAAAACTTGGGTTTCAAGCTCACTTTCTTTTTTTCTTTTTCAATAACCAAGCAACAAGTAACATCAGAATGGTTTAAAGTTATATACTGCATAACACTGTGTGTAAGTAACAGATATCTCTATTGTTGTGTCAACAAAAGTATTCAAAAAGGTTGGTCCTAATAAGCAGCTGCCTGTATATCTTGATTAGTGGAGACATGGTTCTATTTTTAAAATCATTCTTGTGTTCAAGTCTTTTCCTGAACTTTCATTCTTGAGAAAAAGATGTAATCCCTCAACCTTCTGAGATGGCTTATGACAAGGTTTGAACAAGACTTTAGGAGTCTCTTCAGTCAGTTTTTTAAATAGCTATAGGCATTGGTCAATGGGAAAGGGCCATTATAGGACAGATGAATATTCACTATTTCATCTTGCTGCTGGGTAAGATATAAGAGGGGGGGTATTTTTCCATCAATGCAGATGTTGGTCAGGTATGGTGACCCTTGCAGTCATACTATGTACAACCTCATGTGGTGTACTAGCACACTCCCAAATGCTTTTGGTCATGGGTCAGAACATCCTAATGTCAACCCTTAAACTCACCAATCTGTGAGCTTGTGGCAAAACTTTCAATGAGAAATTGTCAAGTTCTTGAAAACAGCAGTGGCAGCCTTATTGCAAAAAGACCGGGTAGTTTCAGGGAATATTTTACTGGTGATCCTTTACCATTTACTTCAAGAAGGCAATAGGGTGTCTTCTTTTGAAAGGCCGAAATACAACATAGCCATACTCAGTCCCACTCAGTATCCCTTGATCATGGTCATATAGAATCTCTGCAGTTGATTACTCATGGATTACTTTGCATATTGTCAATTGTGTTCAACACTCTAAGATATGATTACTGATCAACTTCATTGGTACCGTCTGTTAAATTCACCACCGATACTGAAGACGACTAAAAATGATCGAGTCTGTTGAGTTTTCAGAGCTGGAATAACTCTTTGAGAATTTTCTGTTGTTTGAGGATGACATGCAGTGAACAGAAGAGGATGGAAAAACAGATCACAAATCGTCAGCCAGAATACATCATCTTCATATCCTGCACATAAGATATGAAATGGACAAGGAGAGTCATGAGCAAATCATCAAGATGTGAAGAAGACTGACCATGGTATCATTTGGGTTGGTGACTGGATGCCCGATAGTTCGAGAATCTTCATAAATCTCATAATCATTTCCACCTTTATATGTTTTATCACCAAAGAAATGGATTTCTTTGAATCCTTCTTTTTCTACATGTTTAAGTGCATAAGTCTTATCCCATCCTATATATCAAACCAAATCATGATTTAGCAACTATGAAGTAGAAGTTGATATGACCTGTACAATCCTATAGGAATAAACACTCACCGTTGGGAAAGACATCGAATGAAATTTGACCTCCGATCGAGTAAGTAAGACCGTAATCAGCAAACTCTTTCCTTAATTTCTCTACAAACTTGGCTCGAACTTGAGTCTTTTTGTCGTATTGCTCAAACTCATCTCTTTCCTGGACACTATAATACAAACGACATCAGAATATATTGACCCTTCCCGTTGAATTTGATCGGTTATCAGAAATTCAACATACGATGCGTTACGTCCGATAGGTGACACGTTCTGATGTTGAAGTCGATCGAAAGAAAAAAGTAAAACATTAGGATAGTATCGATAGGTGATTTTGTCCAACCAGCTCAATACTAACAATCATACCGTTCCTGAACTCGATAAAGGTCCCTCTAAACTCAGCCCCAAAAGCAAACACCAGGAGGATCAACAAGATGTCCCGCAAGCTAGTCCTGCTGTCTCTCAGTCAAATTGGTGAGGAATATAAGAATGAGACTCAACCGTTTCACCGGAATATCGATCTCGGACATCTCCTTTAAACAAAAGTTAACTAATCTCTTGTATTTGTCCTCCCCTAAGAATTTAATAAAACTTTGACTTGAAAGTTCTGATCCGTTTTTATAAGCAGTTAACCCATTTTCTGCAAAACAGTAATCAAACTTTTCCAAGACTGTTTGGGTCCAATAGGAAAAGTGAAAAAAGATAGCAAAACAAACAAATCAGACTTCTCGCTCAAAATCATACCGATCTACGATGGAATTGAATTCACTTACTATTCTCGCCAGTGACTTCAAGTTGTTCCCTAATTTTCACCAGATCACTTCCACCCACAAATCCAATCACTACCTTTTTCCTCAAGTCCGCCAACAATTGGATCATTTCAGGGGAAGCCGTTCGACGAGCCGGAGTAAGTGTACCATCAACATCGAATAAGACTAGTGTAGAGCCTAGGATGATGAATTTCGATCAGTCTCAGGGTTTTATTCTAAAACTGTTGCGAGATATGCCAAAGGAAGACCGAATCCTGAAAGATGAGAAAGGTTCGGAAGATAAGACTTACCAAGCGGGCGTGATGAAAATTCAGATGCCATGTTTAAATTATTGGTGTCAGTGGGCTTTAGAATTCTTCAACAAGTTTATTTAGTTTGTCGAAGGACAAGTAGCCAATCGAAATGAATGACCTTTAAGAACGGTTATATCGGTATCAGGAAATTCAATGGATATGGTGAACGGTCAAGAGATAAAGTTGAAAAGTAAGATTTCACAGGACCGAAAGTCAGTGGCTTGTGATAGAAAAGCCTCCTGACCAAAAAGATACGCAGTGTCAATAGACGAAAGGTCCTTAATTGACACTTGAAGCAAAGTAAAAATAAACTTTGATATTCTGAGCTTAGTCTTAATTCTTCAATTTTCCCCCTAGAAGAAACATGAGGTCATCAAGGTTAACAACGGGCAGTTGCACATACAAAACTGTACGCAATTGAAAAGGATGTATGAAAAATGCAGAGGTCTCTTGCTAATGCTCCCGATTTTGATCTGAAGATAGATTTTCTGAATGGTACTCATGACGCGAGTGCCACTGCTATCTTGAGCAATGAGGATTGTGGACTGATCACCACATGCATGGGACCAAGTATAGCCATCTTGAGACGCGGGCAGACATACATACCCTAATTGACCGGCAGATTTACCTGTCAATCGCCTGTCAAATGATATGACAGTTTGTTTCACCTCATGTCACATGAAAACAAATGTGAAGTTGAAAGTGTCCATGCAGGACATACGCAGTACTTTGGGGTAAGCCCCACACCGCCTCAATCAAAGGATTGAATGGCAAGACTGTGTTGAGTGGGAGTTTAAGAATGTTTACTTGTACAGGACGCCTGCAAGGTTGCAAGCAGGGCAAAGACAGCCTTCACGCTGATGTTCAAGCTAGGACTCCTCACAAGAGTCACAATTAAGCATACTGAATAGACCATACGTCTGATCAAGGTAATCAAATACAAGCACGGTGCTTGCATTGCATATATAGGACGACCTTTTGTGGATACGGAGATAGGAAGCTGGATATCTCTAGACTTCATTATCAAACTAGAAAACAATCGACATATAATTTCATATAGGTAGAAAAACATGGCTTATGCAGCAGCGTCAAGGATTGTTGAGTCACCAGCATCGAGACTGATTATCATCCAAAAGTACATGTGACATAAGTATCAAGTGAATTCAAGGAGGAGGCAAAACCAGGCACAAACATTGTCATAACCCCGACCCGAAAGAGTTTACCGGACGCAGTTCCTAGCGCGACATTCGAACCTTGGTAAAGATGGACGGGTGTCTGGGTAAAAGATCTCAAAGTGAGTATAGATTCCACAAAAACCGCGCTGGAGGACATTATTCTACGTGATTTTGCAAAACTGGTTATAAACTGACCTTGGAAAGCATGGCGTAGTATTCGATCTCGGATCGTCGAAGAGGTGGGGTGTTTCCAGATACAAGAACGAGCTTTGCTGTGGTTGTACAATGTCATAAGAATGCCGTCAGATTACTGCATCTTCATTATTTCAACTAGGGGCGTATTGTGACGGGGTAGGAGATGTGGAAGGTTGTAAATAATTTTGATTGCGGTGGCTTCTAGGTTCTGATTCATTGATTCGAGCTTTTGTTTTAGGCGGAAAGATGACTTGAAGTGATGTCGATTTCAAAAGTTGGTCGTAGTTGCTCGAGGTGTAGACTAGGGTTGTTGTGAGATTGAGAATAAGGTAAGACTGAAATTTACCTTTTCCATTTCGCATTGTCTTGAGGGTACTCTTGTACCCGAGGGTGTATTTACCACTCTTGATAGTGAGGGCGAGCCTTGAGTTGATGTTCTCAGCGGATTTCTTTGCTTTCTTGGTGGGGGCCATTGCGTATATGGGGCGTTTAGTCGAGAGTCGCTGGAATGGATATCAACGGGCCTTGTCCGCTGCGATCAATGAAGGCCAGACACCCTATAGAGTGGATTAGCGATACTTGCTGCGCAGCTCAAATAGGTTTCATAATTTCCATTTCGATGCCATCTCTCTCTCATCATCTAGGTCAAGGGCTTTTATTCTGGGGGTTTTAGACATACCAATACAGCTCTGGGATCACGTGCTTCGAATCAAGTAACATGTGATTTGATTGATCCTTAGGCCCATCCAACCTGAGCACGAATTGTCACCTCAACCCCTCCCTTGATTATCGGTTTCTTGGTCGCAATCAACTCTTTGGTATTGGCGGAAATAGCCTTCCTCGAAGCTCGGATTGGTGACACTAAATTCCTTCAGATCGGTGGCAATACTTCGTTCCCAAGACCTGTACCGAGCACCAAGAAACCATGTCATCGGATGAACCAGTCTTCAATGCGGCTCGCTATCCTCACTTGCGCACGATTTTCACCGATCGACGTCCGCTTTCGCAGCCCTCGTCACCATCATCTTCCACGTCTTTTGATCTTGATCGTGAATGGGTCGAAAACATCAATCAACTACATCTCCTTGTGGATGTCGTCCTTTTACCTGTACTCGGAAAGTGGCTCGGACGCAAGTCGGCTTATTGGATTTATACACGCTATCAACGGTTCGGGCTAGACATATTCGCCTACTTTTTCGGCAGAAGAACAATTTGAAATCTAGCAAACTGATCGAAGCAGCAAGACTGTAGGGCCTAATCTTACAACAGTGGGGAGTGGTTGAACCTGATCGTCTTGATGTAGATGTATTGTTAGTCTTCTCCTTAGTTTGAAATATGCCTCTTCTCGCCAGATCATCGACCTCATGATATTCCTGTTCACGTTTTCAATGTTTTGTCTAGGGCCTCATTGGTCCAGACGTACGGCTGTCTGACAAGATCAATCATTATGTCCAAGGAGCATTCTTATATTTGCTATCCATTTTCACATTCCGCAATCGTTTCAACTTCACAAACTCATATCTGGCCTGTAAATGCGCCTTCCCCGCTTTTTGGCTGCCTTCAATGTAGAATTTGTCTGGGTGTCCTTGTTTTGTCGGTACCTCGTGCAAAATGTATTTTCTGTTGCTCGTTTGCTGTTAGCTACAAGTGATGTTAGCTCGAAAACCATTGCATGTTCTGCCAGGATGACTCTTCAAAACTCCGCCTCGATTTGTGTCTCTTCTACATGTCATGACCTCGACTGATGTGTATACTGCAGGGCATCAGCAGTGCTAGCAGTGTCATTCCAAGCTCATGTCGACTTGCGTTGTTTCTCTGCATTATTATGTAAGAACTACATCCCATGAATCCGTATATTTTGTTTAAACCGACGTTGCTCCAGAGTCCAGACTTTAATCAGGTCATGATTCATAACACCCCGAAACTGCCCTATGGTCAAACAAAGCCAAAGATATTCATTTGTTTTGTTAAAGAGTAGACATGCTGGTGCGTTTGGTAAATACAGAAGTTGAGCAGTGGGAGAGAAGTGTTGATGTCCAAAAACAAGAAGAAAGCAAATGATCACAGTTAATGATGACTTGATGATATTTTTATGGCTTGATTGTCACTGAACTCCAAACACATCTATAGTTCCTGTTTTGACAGGAACTCGAACAGGAGCTCGAAGCTCATCAAATTGAGTGATTAGCAAAACAACTCCATGGCTTGAAATGTAATGGCCCACAGTGGGAATGGATGATGGATCACTCTTTCACATTCATGAAGCCAAAATGTGTCGTGGGCTGAAGTTGGAGCTGCTCAGCTGTATGTTATGGAGTCAATCTCACTCACTCACATGGAGCAAATCCACTGGTATGCGAGTTCTGTGCTGCTTGACTTCAGATCGCTCAGAACTCGGGCAGTTTAAAAACGTGCACAACCCTGCTACGTACAGGTACAGCTGAGTGAATGCAAGGTCACTTGATTCACTCTCGTGCCGGTCTTGCGGGCTTTTGCGTGTCAGACTGTCTTGCGTCTAAGATGAATCCACATGCAATGATGTCGACTACAAAAATTCTCATCTGCAAGATATATACGTGATGTTGTCGAGCTCCCAGAGTGCATGATGAAAAGCTATATGTGTGTTCAAAAATTCTACATCGAGTCTTGCACATGCCTCCTTGCTGAAGTCTACTCCAAAGGGATGATAATCAAGATTTTACGAGAGACTTGTAATCACTTTGGAGTAAATGGCTCTCAGCCAGCAGTTAACTGGTAAATTCGAGATTGATGAGATGGATCGATTGTGATCCAAGTGACGTCTCATGATAGATCAGGCCTCCCAAGATCCAATTCTAGTCAGGTGATCTTGTTTGCGAGATGCAGGGGAAGAGGGCAGGTTTTGCCTTGAGACAATGTTATGCTAATCATGCTAGATCCTTTAGTCGATCTCGGAGGCGAGAAAGGCAGGGCTCTCGTAGACCTCTACCGCCCCATTCTGTTTCTTTGCTTCACTTGATGGTCCCAACGTGTCCGAGTGTACAGCCTCAGGCCCTTGTTAACCCGCCGCCTGCAGTAAGCTGAGCGCTTCGAGTAGCGAGTCAAATACACATCAGTATAGGAATGCGTTCAAAACTCTTGCATATGCTATGATACCTAATAGCTGTGCGTCACGAGTTGCATATTCAATGCCGGCTGAAATGGACGCGGTCAGCTTCGGTAGAAATCTCGATGGAAAGTTCAAAGGTGAGGGCGCTGAACGTTGTGAACATCAAGAGCTAGATCGGGTTCGCACTTCAGCGCAATCACAATGATGGCTCCAAAAACGTCAATTTGCTTGAGGCCTACTGCGAATGGATGACAAGGCCGAGCATGCCGACCGCCAAGATTTCTCCTCTTTAGCATCACTATACTGGCGAAAGCGCTAGCATCTTCATTCTTACCTGCCTGGTTAACTTCGCTTACATCTTTGACAGCGTTAGCAGGGATTACAGGTGGTAGTTTACTTCTATGGATAACAAAGGTATTCTGGTGGAAAGGACCACACTTTAAATACCGACGCCCTCGTGGTCCTTCATGGTTCCCCATCGAATTGTGTCGCAGCCATTCGTGCTTACATCCTCATCCAATCTTCATTCGAGATCAATCACCAAGGAAAATGTATAACTCAAAGCGCCTTTTAAATCTTTTATTCGCTGTTTCCATTGCTGTTCATCTGGCTGCCGGTTATGCCATTGAAAACAAAAGACAGGTAGAGATACTCCACAAGGTATATACCAATTCATTTTCACAGTATCTCGTTGGACCACCATGCTCATCACCTTCCTTCTCCATTTCCTTACCTGATATCACCGCCAACCAGGAACCTTCGTATCACGGGCCTGCCCAACCCCCTTATATTGTACAAAGTCCTCTCAATATTGCATTTTACCACCAGGAGGATACACATGGCTAACATCTAAATCCACTTTCTTGCTGGTTTCTTTGGTCTATTCGCAGCGTTATGAACGTCCTGTGGAGCATCATGCAGACATGCTTCACAAGGGAGAACACCCCAAGAAAGAAGTGAGTATCATTTTCCTCGCGTCCGGCCTATCTTTATAAGCTACCTCCCAAAGCTCATTGAATGATACTATCACTTTGTCGAAGCATCAACACAAACATCACGAGGGACCGGCTGAATCGAAGACTGGACACAAGGGACACGAGTTATCTTACGCCGCAAAACCGGGTCCTCAAGAAGGCAAACCTCACCCTAATCCACCTCCAGTCCATGACTTAGAGGTTGTACAGCCAAGTGTACCAGGCACTCCCCTCCCTGAAGCTCCCTTGACGGACCCCGTCCCACCTCAGTACTCTGGCCCCAAACCCAAAGGGCCACCACCACCCCGTATCCCCGGCGCTTATCCCGTGAAGGAATTGAAGCCCAAAGTGCCGGAGGAATCTAAGCCTCTTACCAAACCCTCCCCCGAGCCTGTCCCGCCCAAGTACGTCTCGCCTAAACCAATCGAGCCACCTACTTCCGAAGGGCCCAAGGAAGTACCTTTCCCCGCCACTAAGATCCCTGTCCCCCCTGTCAAACCCATTCCAAGCGGATCGCTCACCGAACCAAAATATTCCGCTCCCAAGGAACCCAAGATTTTGCCTGTGATGCCACTCAAACCACCGGCCCCAGAAATCCCAGCTCCTGACAAGAAACCAACCCCGCCAGTTGAAGTCCCTAGCTATAAATCCCCCATCATCCCAGTCACCGTCCCGGAGAACCCAATCAAGCCCATGCCAGTTGCTCCGATCGAGAAACCAACTCCCGACCCTGTGGAAACTAGCCCCGTGAAAGAAATCCCATCCTATGGTACTGGGCCTCCCAAGGGAGCTGGAGTTGACCATGAAATGTAATTGGTACGTAATGTTTTTGATCCCTACTTTTTAACTGTTGATATGCGGCTAATTTATTGATCCGCGCGTCTTCGTAGACATCGACGCAAACGCATTTCAGTCAATTATATCCTGATTGTCCTCATTCAATGAGAAGACTAGATATCCTTTGGGTTACATTTCCAAAATATTCTACATGCTCTCCATTCAATGTTTTTGTCGAACTCTTATTGTCTTTCACTATACTTCAATGAAGAGGTTGACAGATTTGATTTATTTGTGAATTTTTGTTTGGCTAATGGCAAGCTCATATGAGCATGCGACTGTCTTTATCTGTGTCCTGCGTGTAATCAAGCGTATCTTGATACTTCACAACAAATGTTTAGCACCAGCCCCTTGATTTTGCCAGAGACATCTCATTGCCCGATCTCATTTCCAGTCATGTGTACCTGCGAGCCTCTAAATTCCTGCGATTGAAGAATCCCTGTCATTCCCGATTCTCTTGATAATCATTTCCGGAGGACTCCTTCTCAGTTGCCAATCACGCACATATTCATTTGACCATATGGATAAATCTCCCTCTAGAAAAAAGTGAGTGTCTTGTCTTGCATCTCAGCCGTCTACTCAAGGGAACATTGGCCAATTTCAGCTTAGGAACTCGAGATGAACAGTGGCGCGCCGTTGACACTGGTAGTGAGACCGTTGACCGTGATTCTGATGAGGGGACTCAGGCGACGTTTTGGCCCTGGCAATTCCCATCACGACAAGGCGATCAGATGATATATACAGACTTGTCATCTTGGGTTATCAGCTCTCCTATCTATATAATATATAATCAAAGTTCATCAAAGCTTGTAAGCTCAAGCAGAATTACCGACAGCTCTGGAGCCACTGTGACAACAAATGATGCACATGTTCCATAAAAGAATCTATTCTGCAGTCGAACATCTGTGCAGTCACTTGGTTTATGTAAGTCGCTTGGACATGATCTCGTAATCAGCAGGATCTGCACCCTCAACTTGAGAAGGCGAGATCTCATCAAATTCGTAGCTATGTAGTAAATGGCGAGTAAGCCTCGGAAAAGAACTTCATAAAAACGGATCACTGACTTCATCTTGCTCAAGTAGAAGCTCAAAGCTCTCGTATTTGCTGTGGATAAAATGAAGCCGGTCAGTGAATCCTGATCTACGATTGCGTATTGTATGCCAAAGTGAGACAGATATGAGACGTACCTTTGTGAACGGTGAGCATAACTTTCTTCATCTTCCAACTTTTACCAATCTCTTCCAATAGATGCATGAGAGCTCGTCCTAGACCATTTCCACATACGTCTTTCTTAAATTGAAGCTCGTAACTAAAAATGAATCAGAGGTAAGTATTGTAAAAAGTCGAGAGAAACCATGAAGGTTGATCAGATTGGAAGGAATTTACTGACCAATAAGCTACCTCCACATCCTTACTACACATCGTTTCCTCCCAATCAAACCTCCAAATCAAGAACCCTACCACCACATCGTCCTGTCCTAACAATATGATGAACCTTCCTTCAGGATCCCACATTTCTTCTATTTTTTCTTCAGCTGAATAACCTGATTCACTACTTTCGTATCTGTCGTTTTTTTTACGTTTTTTATCATTTGGCTCTTGAAGTCAATTTTCATATTAATCTTTCGAGCGTAGTTTAATACAGTGAAACAATCGTTAGGAATGTTTCTACTTACATTTCCTTCATGTTGTCTTCAAAAATTTCAAAACATGTCTTCATATATGGTTTGATCGTCAATTCTAGCGCATGTGCCAAAATAACATCGTACCTGGTAATTTTTCAAATAATTTCTTAAGATATGTATGAGAGATTACTCAGAAAGATGGCTCAACTCAGTTCCCTCAAGTTTAAAACGTGAGCTTGACTTTCCAATCTGCTTTGATATCTCCATAGTGGAAGCCTATTGATATACGTTATGACGATAGGTGGTCATGAGTAAAATGTGGGAAAGAAAGACGCGTTTGAAATGAGCATTTGAGTTTGGAGCTGGATTGAGACTGTTGATGTATGATGGTAATGGACCTTTTGAGCTAACTTGACCAAGTCTTTCATGATGGATTTCTCAGTTTTGATAGGTCAAGAGTTGATTATACGGAAGCCGTGACGTGAAGTGACCGCCACGCTGTTTTCAAATTTCGGATTTTGGATTTTGGATTTTGAAACTTCGAAATTTCGAAATTTTTGTATCCCAGAACAAGAGCCCCTCAGGCTGCATACTACTAGAAGGGTGCATGCCATACCGCACGTCGTGGTTTGAATCCATCGGACCTGCCAGGATCATCAGCTTATTACAACAACTCGGCTCGACATCAGACGAGACTTCCGTATGCATGAGGTTGAATTTCCTATATTATCATTCTGATTTGATACCTTTGATCAGGAAATCGCTATAACGTAGTAGATCAGCGTGGAATCCGTCTACCAGCAATCTTATCGTGTACTTATCGCACAGAGGTTTCAATCTACGTCAAACTCTGGAAGTTCTCAAAATATCCAGCCAAATAAAACCTTTGGAGTTGTAAAGAGTGAGACTCGAGATTCATTCAAAACAAATCGATCCCGAATTCCTCTGGACTTTGACTCTACCCATTTGACGACTACTCATCAGATCTTTCAGAATAATTTAAGAGGATAAGATGCCTCAATTCAAATCTTGAAGCCTTGAGCGCTATCAGGAATCACTACATCCGTGTCGCCCTGATCATTCATACTCAAATGTATCCAAAGTGAGATCTCTTTTCCATGCCTTGTTGATTTTTCATTGGCACTGAACAGGCGATTTATCCTTTTTTTGATTTTTGACAGATAATCAGATGAAGTGATCGATGTAAGAATTTACTCCTTTCGTTTGCTGGGATAATTTTCTTTCACATGAACCTACAAGAATGATGCTTCCAAGTCTCTCTCCATCACGTACCATCACTTACTAGTATCAACACGAGGTGCTTTTTTTGAAGTTACAAGATATACAACATTCAAACAGGTATCATTTGAGGTGACTTTTTGATCTTATGACATCAATTCCTTCGCAGTTTCAGTAATACTGTATCATATCTCTTCTTTTTATCAATTTGAGTTTATCACTATGGTCATGTAAACTTTACTATAGTGTTTCTTTATTTTCATCACTTTCTATTACCTCCTGTTTGATGTTTATGTCTTATAATCATTCTTATTAATCTTTTTTGTTGTGTTTATTAAATAAAGATTGGTTTTAAAATGGGGTATGATTTCTTTTTTTGAAAATCAGTGAAGGGGTTTGGAAATAATATTTTAGACCTTTTTTGAAGAGATAAAGAAGACTGGCTATGGATACACAGCGCAAGTGTTTAACTTAGATTGCATATGCGATAGCACCCTTCTAGTAGTATGCAGGGGCTCTTGTTCTGGGAATCAAAAATTTCGAAATTTCGAAATTTCGAAATCCGAAATCCGAAATCCGAAATTTGAAAACAGTGTGGCGGTCACTTCACGTCACGGCTTCCGTATGATTATTATATATATCAATGATCAGTTGTTCGAGATATCAGGAACTGATTGCTGATCAATTTGAAGTTGTAGATTGACTGGAGGTGACCCGAGTCATGATATCCGATTGTCCCGAGTGAACCGACGACCCCTCGACCGACCGATGAGGTTTTGAAGAAGACTGATTGGTTGTACCTTCACACTCATTCTTTAATTCTTTACATCGACATTTATCTCAACCACTTTTGACAATCTCAACAACCTCAACAATCCCAACAACCTCAACAATCTCATTCATTCGAAATGCCTAATTCAATACCCAGAAAGTCAATACCCTCTACCTCAACCGATCCTAACCATCTTTCAGAACCTCCTATTAAAGTTACTTCCAAAAAGCGTAGCAAAAGTTTAGGTGGCGCGCTCATTTCGCGACGCTCAGATCACAATCTTACTGAGCCGATTGAATTGACTCCAAGAAAGAAAGCTCGTCGAAGTTTGGTCAGTCATCAGTTTGCACCATATATACTATCCTCAATGGTTATTCAAGTTGTGTTTATTTCCTCTAGGTACCGGGAAAATCTATTTTGAAGTCTCGTCCTACGATCACTGGCCTTGAACGATCAAATAGTGACAATTTCATGAATCCAGCCCAACCTCATGTCCCATCCCTTCACCATTCAAATTCAATGCCATCTGTTTCAGATACAATTAGATCATCTTACCCAAAACCTTTATCACAAGATCAAGTTGGCAGTACTACGCGACAAGATACTCAGCCAGTTGAAGAACCCACTCAACCCCCAAACTCTACAAATGACGATGACGAGTCAGGCTCTAGCTCTGATCTAGACCTTCCTAATCAACTTCTCTCGCATCGCGCCAGCACAGCTTCCAACACAACTACCAACTTCCGTCGCGTCAGTTTTGCTGCCAAAGCTTATGTGAGGTAAGTTTGTCCATTCCAACATTCACGTTTGTCCGTTCCAACATTCACTTGCCTTAAAACACGTCTGAGCTCATCCTTTTTGGATCATATAAACCGATCTTCATTTCAGAACCTTTGGCAGTCCCATGGCCGGTGTCCCATCCTCATCACCTCTCCCATCCCCTTCTAAAAACTCTGACCAGTCCTTGGGTCCATCAGTTGAAGATGGAGGTGATAACACTGCAGATATGAGTATCGACGATCTTTCAGGTCCTGCTTCGCTCTCTCAACCATCCAATCTAGCCTCCTCTGCTCAGATATCCTCGAACACGGCTTCTGGTCCCTCAGCTTCTGCTGGTCCCGGTCATATACCCCCATCAAATAAACCCAGCCGTCTGTCCATGTTTGCCAGCTTTGATCAACCTGATCTTGATGATGAGGACGAAGAGATGGAAGAGGCTGATAGCTTAATCGATCAACCAGTCAAACTAAGCAGCACATCGGGGCCTTCGACGCAGTCACATAAAGGATTGAATGCAGCACTCCTCAATCAAGACCAAGTCCCATCAGTTGATAACATCTTTTCACAGAATCCCTCTCAACCGTCCCACTTGCGAATGTCCGATCAAGTGCCGAGATCACCACTGAAGAACCCTTCTGTACCGAAGCCCTCTCAACCTACTCGCACCACCGACTCTAGTCAAGTACCGATCTTATCAGCGAGCAATCCGCATCTATCCAAACTCCCTCCATCTCTTCAACCTGCGGCTTCCACCACTAGTATTTCCCTACCTAAATCGTTTGGAACCTCTCGTTCAGCTACACTCCCTCGCGAGGAAACCAGTCAGGACATGGATATCACGAGTCCCCCTCGTCCCATGCGCGCGAGTACAACAACGGATATGAGACCCAGCCAAATCCCACGCCCTAATTTTGCCGGTCGTGAGCCTACTCGCAGACAGTCTACAGCTACTGAACTGCTCAAACGGCTCAAGTCTAGTCGACTATCAATGGCTTTCCCCGAATACTTACATGAGGATGTAGACGACACTGAAGATGTCACTTCTGCTACTGCTGCCGCCCCTCTTCGTGTAGAAGCAACTAGATCATTCAGGAAGTCACTGGCACCTCCCAGTGCATCTTCTTCGAACCCTGCGACCCAGCTTCCGGACCAAACAACGCGGGCCACTGCTGCCTCGGCTGAAGGAGACGGTCAACAAAAGTCTAGCCGGCTCACTCTGGCTTTCCCGGAATATGCGGACGATGATGAGAGTATGGATATTGAACCATCACAGCCATCGACTACTGTTGATGCCTCGTCTAAGCACAGCCGTCTGACAATGTCATTTCCGGAGTATGAAGATATGGATGAAGAAGGAAACAATGCTGGATCTTCTGGTAATCAAACTGGCTTGCAAAATCAAACCACAGATGCCAAGAAGAAATCAAGTCGACTCACATTTGCCTTACCTGGATTTGATGACGAGGAAGAAGATGCATCAGCGAATCATGATGATTCTCCTCCGACGCCTAATCAACCTACTGATCCCGAACGTACGATGCTTCTTGCCGACAACAAACAGCCAGCTAGCCGACTATCTGACTTCTTGTCGACCAATGATACTCCAATGGATGAGGATGAGACACCGAACCTCATTGATCTCGGTGATCTTTCAGTCGACCAACCTCCACCCAATCTTCCTGCAACAGTTCAAGATGTCGCAAGTAATGTCCCACGCGCGGGTGACGTATCCGCTAACGTGATTTCGTCTCACAGCGTGCCTCATTCCACTACATCTGCTTTCACTGAAAACCTCGGTAGCGTATCTGACGTTGCACAGGAGCGTATTCAACAGTCTACTTTACCACGCCCTGTCTTACCCCTTGCACCGTTGTTGCTTGAAAGAAGGATGTCAGCCTCTCCTTCCAAACGAGCTGGTCGGGTCTCTTCTCCACGTCCGCGACGTTCAATGGATCCAAGTCTGGTTGAAAATGCGCCTGTTTTCAATAAGACACGGTTATCTATAATGAGCACTCCTCCACCAGACCCCCCAGCCATACAAGCGGAGCAACTAGTGACCAATCCATCACAACAAGCTACGGTGGACACGAGTTCTGCAGCACATACACCCCTTCCTTCGATCAGTCTCAAGGAGTTTTTTGAACAAGCTGAACTACGCTTTATCAATTTAGCCCAACCGCGTGTACGGCAAGATCAACCCATTCAATCTAATACTGAAGGTGAGACGGCAAGCTTCAGTGGTCAGATTTATGCTGGAATGATCACAATTCCAAAGCTTCGTGCCCTTGGAACGGTTGAGTACTTTTTCTGTATATTCCGCGTAGATGGAGATGAGACATTGACTGATTGAGCAAGAACAATCTTTTACTCCTCTCTTCCTTATCACAAAACTTAGGCTGCCCGCACCCTTCGATCAAAGACCGAGTCGCTTGAGTCAATGACAGCTGAACATTCTAGAGAATTAGAGATCAATTCTAAACGGTCAGAGGTGTTGATGCGTTGGTTTGAGTTAAAAAAAGACGGAAATCAAACCGATGGACAATTGGCAAGTTTGTTGAATCAACTCAGGATTGAAAAAACGTGTGCCGAGTTAGAGGCTAAGAAGGGAGCGATCGAGTTTGATTTGAAGAACCGAGAAGAGTATCGGAATGAATTGGCTATCAGGAGAATGAAGCTTGATCGTGTAAGTCATCCGTCACTCACATCTTCATCCCAATCTTTGGAGCAGATCGATTGCTTACTTTTTTGGTTTTTGCGGTGTGTGTTGCTGGTTGTTAGGACTTGGAGATGGTTAGAAAAGTGGGTGAAGTGATTGCACCATGTATGGATGAATTAAGGACGAAGAAACAAAAACTTGTTGAAGAGATTCAAAAACGCCGAGCTAAGAATGAAGAGATTGAGAAATGTGATAAAGGCTTATTAGACGCTTTGAAGGAGGAAACCAAAGATCTAGGGTTAGCTATCGTTTTTTCGTTTTCTCTTTCTTTCTTATTATCAAGCCTGAACTTCAACTGAGCTTGAATCATGTCTTCATCAGAATGGCGGTGGAGGTGATGAGGGGTACATTGGCAGAATCAGAGTTTGAAAAGACTGTGTGGAAAGACAAGGTCGAAGAGATGGCAAGTGAGAAGAAAGAACTTTTGGTACAGATTGGACAATGGAAGAAAAAGGGTGATGGGAAAGGATTGGAATGTACAACGCAAGAATTAGTTAGACTAAAGAGTGAGTCAATGTCCCTTGTGGCTTCTTTTCCAGCTTGTAAGCCTGGCAGTTGATCCAAACTTGATTCCTCTGTAGATGAGTTTGTAGTTTTACAAAACATGATGGCATGGGAGATGGTTAGATTTGATCATGATCGATTAGAGTTTCTTTTTTGGTCACAGATTGGAATCGTCTTTTTACTTGAATCGGTTGATCGACATAAGAATAATGAACTTAGGAAAGTGAGACAGATTGAATTAAAATGGAAGGAAAAGACAAAACCAGAGAATCGATCCACTTTATCTGATCATGATGTAGTTAGGCAAAGGATTGATGAATTCTTCTTTAATCGAATTGACGAGAGATTTCGTGATCGAAGTTTTCAATACAGTGAAAGGGTGAAGGTATGTGAAGTCTAATTCAAGACAATTGTATTGAGCGATTGTGATCAACATATATTGACGCTGATTTTGATCCTTTGTCTCGGAATAGGATTATGTGTACCAGGTCAGTTCGATGTGGTATTTAGCATTGGAATTAAGGTATGAATTCTTGAATGTTAGACAAAGGTTCAGAGTATCAGTCGACATAGAAAAAGAAAAGAAAATGATGAACGTGATGGTGAAAATGAATGGACAAAGAGATAATGAAATGGTGGGAGTTCAAGTTGTTTTCGAACTTAGTGGTGAAGAGATTTTGGATTGTGCAACTTCGAGGAGTAATGTTATATCAGGTGTCGGGTGTCGGGTCGTTGGATCGTATGGGACCACTGAGTAAGTCATATTTTGAAAAGCTGTAATTTCGTTTTTGTGATTTGGTCTTTTACAGAACCAAAGGAGATGATTTGACTGATCATTATCTTTTTGGAAATATCAGTACGAAAGCTCTAACTTATGTGGCACGCGAAGCTCTTGATCAGTCTACTGAAAGAGGAGCAATAAGGAAAGCTTGTGAAGAGATATTAAAAGTATTGGAAACTGGAGAATGACGAATGGGTTATGATTAAAAGGTGTCTCTTGTTTCTTGATGACAGGTAAAAGGGTCATCAAATTTATTATGCTTGCGTTTAGGAAAGGAAGATTCCTTTGTAATTCTAGGAATCGTGTTGTAATTGCATAATGTACTACATGTAATTTACAAAATTGCATACATACCTCTTTCCTTTTACCGAACGCTTCTTACGGCGCCTTGGCATTAGAGTTGCATCATCCCCCAATGCCATTCTCAGCTCGGTATGACAAATCTGTTCCTGACCTAATTGCGATGTCGTTTGACAAAGTTCTTCCCTGTCATTGCTCTTCAGAGGAATCATCATGCTTGAGCAACCACTGTTTGTGATATCTCCTGACGGATTTATTCCAAGACCGCTTTGCCTGTAATTCACATTAACTCTAGCAGCACCATCTACCTGAGTTAAACCCTTCTCCATCTGATTTCCTCCTCCATTTTCTTACACAAAGAAACAAACAAATTTGAATTCTTCGGAGTAGTGCGCAAGAACAAGCAGCCTTCACAAATTGGGTTCGCAAAATCTTGTCCGAGAGGTTTCCATGCCCAAGTACCAGGTAGCAAATCTATGCTACGGGTCAAAAGTATGGGGAATATCAATGCCTGCACGACTGTTTTATCATACACTTGGCTCAACGAATCCTGAATGTAAAACACACGTGTGTCTTGATTCTAGATCCCAAATATTTGGTGTAGGTATGTCAAATACTTGATTGGTCAAGTGAAGCATTTCGAATAAAATTGATCCGGCACGAGATGATCAAACATGGTATACTTGAAGGCATATCGGCATTGCAGACACACGTATGCTGCGAAATCCTAGGTCACTCGTTTGTCGATTCAGGCTGCAAGGTGCTGAAATCATACGTCAATAAATTTCACTGCAACCCATTCGCATCTACATTAGTGGCAACCCGGAGCTTCATGGACCCAAATGTCCATTCTTGGTTTTCAAATCAGATATGAGAAAGGTGATCGGCTAATCTCAAACTCTGGCCTATTGGGACTTTGATATGTGACACATTTCCATAACATCTTTTCAGTAGATCAAATGTGAAGTCCATTGAGAAGTTAACTGTTGGACACGCGGAAAACACTTAATAATAAATACTGTTTGGTCTCTCTGTCCACATACTACAAAAATAATAATCAAGATCAAAACCAAATGAAATGAAAAGATAAATATATCCATGGATTTTCTTCGCAAAATGGCGACAAAAACAGATCACGCATAATTGGACCTGAAGGTTATGATCATACGCTGCTTCGATCCATCCTTGATTCAATAAATCAGATAGGCAATGCATAATGCTTTCTACATGCCTTGACTGTATTACTCTTTTTAATGGACTTCCGTATGCCTAATATGACATTCCAAGATGTTCAAAGTGAATCAATGTCGTTGTTAATTCTGCTCAAGTTCTAAAGGGTACCTTTGACTTACCATTATTTGCTCCAACATCACATACTGGTAGATTGAAAATACACTCAGAATCCAAACCCACTGGGATAGCCCTGATGTACCCGGGCCCCAAAAAATGTATTTATTCAAAACAGTGTTCAAAAAATCTTGAAAATCAACCATCACTCACCCATCTTTATAAGGATCAAAGGCAATACCATGCTTATTCTGACAATCGATAGATTGTTGAACCATATACTCAACACTGACCTTATACTTTTGTACAATTGTTGCAGCATTCCACAAATCATTTATTGTTCTTGAACGTGGACTGGCTGCAACGATGTTCCTCATCCTACCCGATAGTTCAATGTTGTCAATCACTTGCTATCTTGTGACCATAGGTTGATGAAAAACTTACACGCCCTCTTTAGTACAGTGACTTAACCATCCGTCTTCTAGCCTCAGTGCTCCATCTGGCCCACCATACTTGCAATTATTCGGCTGAAAGTGTATAGAAAGTGTTCAAAGGATTCAATACGGGTTCAAAGGATTTTTTTATCTCAAGACCTTTTCTATGTAAGTCAAATTTATTATCGAAGCTTACCCCAGAAACTGTCACAAAAGCTTTCTATAAGTTTTTTCATACGATCAGATATTAAAAAGAAAGTGCCTTGTTAATGATGTTTTCCTCATGCTGATCCATCAGAGGAAGATGATCAATGTATCTCAAGTGATAGGGGCTTACTATCATTGTCAAGATATGGTTGATCAACCTAGCCGTCATTATCTCAGTCATCCGCTGCTCGATATCCACAGTAGATTGCGGTTGCCGCTGATAAAGAAAATGGCCATCTTGAAATTGAAGTAAACCTTCTGGGGTACCAACACCAGCATTTAAGATCGCTTCCGTTTGATTATTAGCATTTTGGGTGATATAGTCTTGCCAATTACCAATCATTGTAGTATAATCTGCCCACTTTGAGTGATGAACAGTCAGTAGTTTTTCTCAATCTGTTTTAGTGCTTCACTTTAGCTTCAATCTTCTTCACTTACTCTACTAAACGCATCTGCTTTTCTTGCATCTAGAGCTCTTTGACCAGCTATATTTGATCCTGCGGTCCCCAAAGAAACTGCACCTGCGACGAACATTGCAGCAACAATAGTCCCAGTTCCAAAAGTGAAACCTATCATAGCCTACAAATCGATTTGAAATACGAATTGAGTGACGGTTTGATCTTGAGGGAAGTTTTGGATGTTATAGTTATACAATTATAGACGTACCACTGCTGCAATTGATGCGGTGACAGCTAAAAGAATGTTGAAGATCTTGGCGACTTGAAACCATTTCTTGGCGCCATTGTCTCCATACTTGTAACTAATTATTGTGGTCGAAAAGCGAAAAAAAACACGATATATTTTCAGACTCAGTACGACCAGAGAGCTTTTTTGGGTCAATTTGGTCACTCACAGGTCAATTGCAAGTTGTGAAGAAATAGCTAAAATGAAAGAAATCATCAAATTTAATCCCATTATGATGTTGAAAACTTATGATAGATAGATAAATAGGCGCAAGATTTTTTTCAACGACTGACTTTGTACCATGTTTGCAGCAAATCCTGCTGCTTTTATAGTCGCAGCTTGGAATTTACTATAGTTCTCCAAAGATAATAATGGATAATACAATGGACCAGGTACTGGACGACCAATCTGGAAAAGAATTGCACCGTTCAAGATTTATAAGTAAAAGATTTGGATGAGCTTTTTTTATAAGGTTTGACTTTACCTGGCCAACATGACATCCTTGAAAAACTCTACAATCGAAATTGTAAATCGAATTTTGTCTTGTTAAATCCTATCAAAAGATAAAATGTCTATCACTTGAACTTTAACAAAAGAATTCAATTAGCTTTACTCACGGCTACCTTCAACTCTTTACTTCCTGGGTAGCTCGTTAAAAACCCAGATACATTGTACTTCTTCCAGATTTCTGGAGTCATTGGTTCCACTGTGGTTATGTTAGGCCATTTTCCATTGGGCATAGGGTAAGCTACGTAAGTTAAAAAGAGAAAATCAACACTTTTGGTGAATTTTTATTTGTTGATATTTGTATACAAAATGATAGAATGCTCACTCATCCCTACGTTGTTAGGACCTGCTGGAGAGTTCAAGCTGTTGCCTGAAGCTGAGCTCGTTAGCGAGGGATATGAAATCAAGATCCAGAGGAGTAAGCTTGTTGATGCTTGTTGATAGGTTGATGTGATCATCTTGAGGATCAAAATGATCAAAGGTTTAAATTTTAAATAAACGTATCAGTCTTTTTGAAGGCTGTCAAAGGAGACGAGACTACGATAAAAATCCACAAAACGAAATAAGGGAAAAGGTTGATTGATGATTTATGTACAATCTCGATCTTTTTATGCTTATAGATATATATAACCCTTCGAGATCCAGATGTTAAGAAATTATAATAATTTGATGAGAAGCCAATAAAGATGAAGAAGTGAACGGTGATTGAGGCAAATCCAAGGGGAAAGTTCAAGAAATGTTGCATCCATCTCTTCTTCAACCCGTTTTGGATTGAACTTATCTTTAAAAAGAAAGTCACAAGTTGGACCGAGAAGCATATCGAGCGAAGTAATCACAGTTTCACCAATCGCAAACAAAATCGAAGTCATATTCTTGTGCTTGTTACTCCGAGGTCATTGTTGCTCGATCCTTTCAATAGATATACATAGCCTTCGCTCAGCTCATCGAGGACAATTCTCAACAGGACTTCGATAGCCGTAGTCAAGACCATGAAGTTCATCGCGTCACAACCGCGCTCATCAAAGCCCTTCCATGATCCATTTAGACAATTTCGACTAGCTGATATAACAAACTCACTCATATCAGTTACATACATCATCAGAAACATCCTACCTCTTGGTCTCTACAACTTATCAAAAAGTTGGAAATGCCTTTAAGCCACATTCTTACCATAACTCCTCTCAATCATCATGTTGGTTCGGGAAACTATTGCAGAAATTCTCATTTAAGATAACTTCGGATTTAAAATTCGAAATTTCTTTTAAATAGGAAGATGATATTTGTATGCACTGCCCCACGCCTTTGCGCTTGTTTTCTTTGTGATTCTGTAATCATCCGAGCCTCATATTCCTTTTTCAAGTTCTCAATCTATTACACACCAGATAAGGTGGACAGGGACATGACCACAGAGCATGGACGGTATGTGTAGTTCTTCAACTATCTCACGACTTACCAGGGGTTGGTTTTTTTAAAGTGCATTTGGCTGGGTGCGAGGTTCTTTTCAGGGCCAAACAAAACCGGATCAATACCTCGGGCATACACAGCCCCAGGCAATTGTCATTCGTGTTCTGCAATCCGGCACTGATGTGGTCGCACTAGTCTGCAGCCATGAATGCGGAATGATTATCATTACAATTCGTGGAATCGACATCAAGAGTCTAGCAGAATCATCATCTCCATCATTCAAAACTCACTTCCCTCTCCTGCGCGAGGTGGGATGGTTGTTCAATCACTTTTTGAACAACTTAGTAAAGTCCATACTCATCAACATCTCCAATCTATTAGGATGCTTGTCATTAGTGTCCATATTGCTACTTCTGTATGGTTGTGAAATTAAAATGTGTTCGAAAAACGATATAGCAAAGTGTTGAAAACATTAAGTGCATCTGAGTTCTACAAAATCACAAGATCTCATTTGAAATCATACTCATTGGGATGATGGAACTCCTCTTTCATCTCATTCACTTTCCAATGTGATAATTCAACACAATCTCCAATATCCAGAACTTCAATCCTTGATTCCTAATGAGATTTGTTTGTATTGATCATAAGTAATCTGTTTTCGTAGAAAATCTACAAGATGGATTCATAAAATATCAGTTAAAAAACAAAGTCAAACAGAATAGGATAGATTGGTATAACCTAGAGTGAACTCCGAAAATGTAATCTGATCGACTAATTTTGTCATCCGCAAACGTTCACAAGATAATCTACGAGTTAGAGCTGCAAGCTCAGAGTTCCACCAATTATCAGGTCGGTTTGGTTCACAGCAGCGAAGTAAAACTTCTAAGGCTGTATATACGTTCAAGTCAGGAAGATCAGCTGGCTTTTGATCGTCGGGTCGGATTGCAGGAGAGCTGAGTTTCGGTATATAGTTTATGTCCATCTCCTTGGTAATTGATTGATGCCCGAGTCCACTCAATCTGGAGTACTTTAAGAAACCATCATAATCTTCAGGCAATCGAAGACTTTTCTTGATCAAGTCAGGAACTTCTTTGACCACCAGCTTAAACAATGTACTGATCATATCTTCTCGATACGTGTAGGGGGCATGTCTTAACAGAATACACGCACCAGCATAGTCTTTTGCGCATAAAAATACTTCTAGGCATAGCTTGAGGTTGATACATGTCAACAGACGAAGACGATTAGGAAGATATATTGCAGTGTCGCTCTGAGATAATGGTGATTGCCAATTTGATGCGTGAATTGTCTCGAGTGCTATCAGCTGACATATCAGAGAACGATGCGAGCCTGGCGAGGGCCGTCGTTGAGAAGATTGTGGATTTTTATCAACTTGATAGATACTATCCAGTCGGAAAGAGTTATCTAACGCGTAAGTCTTTTGTCTGATGGTCAATCGGGCTTCGTACTTGAGTTTACAACGCAGACTCAAAAGACATAAGGTGAACGATCGAGCTGTTGGTCTTAGTTTCCATGCCCTCAGTTGACGTTGACCCTGACTAGCACCGTTTATCAATTGAGTTTTTCCAGGTTGGGGAGGCAATTCGAAGGTAATTGGACGGCGCCAATGCAAAAGGAACAAACCTATTGATTGATCTAGGAGAGCCTGGAGGACGTGGAAGGCTGTTGCATGCGGTCGTCGAAGACCCCAATGAGAGCGCATACGATAACGCAGATCCATCAGACCCTCCAAGACATAGGTATCTAACGGTATTTCATCATTCTGTATACCATCCAAGATGCTTCGCACCATTCGAATATGTTTGTCGGATATATGGGTTAATCGGGAAATTGCTCGGAGCAAGGTGATATCCGGGGCCACATCGCGGGCTTCTTCTCCCCTGTGAAGATTCCATAGACGCCTGTGGAATCGCCATATGATATATGCTCTGTCGAAATCACGAGAGAGAGTATACGAGGCCACAAGAAATTTGACTAAGCGCCCATTTGGGATATCATTGAGCTGCCAGGGCTGATCGAATGTTTGATGAGTCAAATGAGGATATAGATGAGCACCGAGTCGGTTGATGAATCGAGGGAAAGCGTCTCTCAAGATTGAAACGAGCCAATCCGGTTCTCCAAGTTTGAGTACAGTACCAAGGATGACCTCTAAGACTTTGGAGTCTTCGACTGTATTTATTTGGATTCTACATGACTGGTTTTGTTCACTTTGGGTTTCACTCTTATTCTGTTTTGGAGCTTGATGATAATTTGGAGCTTGATGATGATTTGGAAGCCCTTGTTCATCAACGCGCCCGATTCTTGCAAGAAGTTTGCCGATTTCGGTGTGATGACCTACCGATGTGGGTTGACCATAACTGTCTACACGAGTGCTAGCTTCCCAAGTAAGTTCATTGCACGCCTGGAAGAATGAAACAGCGGCTTGTGTACGCGATGAGGTGGAAGATATTGTCGGACACGCAGCGGAAGAGTCCATATAAGCCCTAAGGTAATTCAGTGCTTCGATGGCTAATCGAGGGTGGCCATATGATCGAAATAATTGGGCTGAACGTAAGAGTGAGGACATATCGGCCGAGCGATGACTTGAACCGACATTTTGACTAGATGTGCGTATCTTTCCCGTGAGATGTTGATGGTATAGTGAGATGGCTGAATCAGCTTTGTTGTGTCTTAAGAGTTGACTAATTCTAGGATACAGTGATTGTTCAATCGTGACTTGAGAAGCTCGAGGAAAGGATGTCTTTCTTGGTATAAGATGTCTTGGTATCACTTCACTTTTGTTCGATAGACCACGTGAGCCTGCTGAGCCGAAAAACTGACGATGCATTCACATTCGAGTTGCAAAACACAAGACAAAAAATATACAGGAACCGAAAATCAACCTGGTGCTGGCGAACCGAGCCCGACCTCAACCTGCTCAACTACAAAGCTTCCTGCGGTCCCGGTCATCACCACTTCACCGTACAACATATGTATGTAGCACCCTCAGCGGTGAGCATTCACAGCTCTGCACACTTTGCACAAAACTAACTAGGCAGAGAGACGAAGATAATTGACACATTTACGTTAATGCATTTGCAGAGACTTCAGGAATCCATTCAAATCTCTGAAGCTTTTCCTTCCAGCTCAAGTACTCTGTCTGCCTACCTCTAAAACCTTGCACGCCAAAATATAAATGTGAATATGGGTTTCGATCGAACTATTTCCAGTTTTTGCGACCCCTCAAGTGGTGAAGTAGAAGTTGGGCGTCGGGGGATTCCTTCAAGTATTGAGTAACCCCGTTACATGTTCAGTTTCATTGGATCCAGCCTGAATTCATCATTTCAGCGTGACAAGGCTCTGGAGATTTGGACCTTTGAAATAGGCTGATTGTCGAATAAATTTAGTTTTACCGAAAGAAATTCAACATACCTCAATCTTAAAGACTTTGAGCAAAGCGTATGAGGGGAATCGCTTATTAGCGCACATGATTCATGTCATGCCGTACCGAATGAAAGTCTGAAACAGAGTATGCGGTTTTGAATTATGCTGAGGGACCTAGGTCCCACGTATCTTCATCACGCCTTTGATATGACATCTAACTCATATCACTCCAAGGAGAAAAATGTTTGCAACGAGTGCACTTTGTAGGAGCGACAAGTCTACCTCATCGGGGCTTAGTTTCGATGAGGATGTGCAAACAATCCTCGCGGAGACCAGAAGAGACGCATCTCACTTTGGGAGACAAAGTTTAGGTATAAAAGCAGGATTATTCGAGCCTCAGAATCTGGATGCTCGCATATTTTCTGTATTCACTTATTTCATTCATTCACATATATCTTTCATTGACATTCATCCAACCAAGTTATCTTTACCACGAACAAACAAGACTGCAAAATCTATCGCATCTTTGTACTGTCTATCACTACTTGAAAGACGTTCAGTTTCCTATTTATATCATTATTTAACATCAGATTTAAATTATATTAGACTTTACAATCCTTCCACTTATATTTCACCTTGTGTGTTTCTTCAACTCGGGGCGTCATTTTCACATTGAATTCTAAAGTTTCTAGCGTATAATCTTTGAACAGCATGTTTGTACCATGGTTCTGTGCCTTGTTGGTTTTGGTAAGTCTTCTGGTTATAGGGCTTTGAGGACCAACCTAAAACTCCACAACTTTTCTTTTCAACTGATTATTTGCTTTGATAGGTTCCAAACATGATCAAAGCCGAAGAAGATCGCAAAATGTCAATCTCTCTCAAGTACAGGTGGAATGAGAAGGACCCTCACTTTTCCAATATGGTAACAATCAACTGGGATCGAACTGGCACATGTGATCACAAAGTCTTCAAGAAAAACCGCGATACTTGTAACCCAGCGGTGGCTACATTGGTACCCTTCGAAAAGAAGAACGAAGACTGTATCGTTCAAGTTGTTGACCATCTCTACAATAAGGGTAAAAGAGGTAAATGCACGGCGAAGCGAAATCTACAATTTAGAATTGATTCACCATTCAAGGATAAATTTTTCCTCATTGAAATAGATAACGTGAGTCAAAGAGCTGAGACAAACTCATTCAACTTCATAGATCATTCCGTGCTCTGATCTTCAGAAGTGACCTCTTTACTGACTAAGAACAAATTTCACATTTCTTCAAATTATCAAATTAGATATGTTGTGGTAAGTTTATTGACTGGGCTCCCCAGCTGTCGTTTACCATTCAGTCTGACTCATTCAGTCTGACTTTTTTTCTTCACATTTGTTTAGACCACCGTTGCAAAATCACTGATACGCCAAAAGTTATCTGTAATGCTGGTGAGTGATCAACTTCATATTCTTATTTAAATAATCTGGATTCCAGACGAGTCATCAATTTATGTTTGAATCTTTTCAACAGGTCCGCCAGGACCAGTTATAGCCGTGAATGGACAGTACATTGATGAATGTAAAAACGGAAAATGAAAATTGAGGTGCTTTCTTCATCCCACTCATTTCTCATCTCCCTTGAACTTCAAATTTCTGTCCAACGCCGAGGTAACTTCAGATCTATCTGTGGTACTAAAGTACTTCGAATGGATCATATGTATTGGCTACATGCATGGAGATAAAGGAATATAGGTTCTGGCTGTAGAGACGGAATGATTCCTTGAATCCATTATTTGTCCTTTGCAAAGATTTAGCATTTATGTAGATAGCCTTCACACTTAAATCCAAGCCTTCCAAACCGAATAGAGTATTGTATGGACATATATTTCTTGTTTGAATTGGTAATTCACGTCACCGACAGTACTCCTGAGTATTTAGAAAATCCAAGCCATCAGATGAGATGCATCTCATCTTACGCAGATATTTTTTGAATGATTTTGACTGGTTAATTGTCATCTTGATCTGTCATCAAAATGCCTCTTTCATTTGAATGTGAATGTGTGTCCATAGAATTCGCAATGCGAGTTGAAAAAAGAACAAGATAAAAGCAAATCGTCTCTCAGAACTCAAGGTCGTCATTCTAAGAACGTATGAAGGATGTATAAAAAAAATCTTCGTGTACTACAATCAGTTTGAAGTTTTGAATAGGCCTCAATCCCTTTGCAAGTTAGAAGAAAAATCCAAGATAACATATCAAAAAGAATGTTGAACATCTATCAAGCTGATGAGCATGATAGAACAAAACCATTTACATTTCACAAGCAGTAGAAAACTTGAGCAAATCAATCAGAACCAATCTAGAATAAATTATCCTTGAAACATCAAAAAGCTTGCATTATAGATACACACAAAGTTGAATGTCTGGATCGAGATCTTATTCATCAGGTATAAAGTCACCTACCCCAATCTAAAAACCGTTTAATCCGCCAGCAAACGTTAATCAACCGTTTACAAACAATGATTGAGAAGATTTCAAAGCTCACCTCATATGAAATCTTTTGTCTTAAATAAACCAAATCCTTTTGTTCAAAATCAAATACAACTTGATCATCTTGCCATTTCCTACTTAAACAATCCATAAACATACACACAAATACTCCACAATCATAACCATTATCTTGAATTGGAATTTCCTAAGAAAAAGATGAACCCCCAAAATCAGTTTCTCTATTAATTTGTAATCTTGAAAGCTCAAACACAAAAGGTTTTGAAAGAAAAAAAGAAAGTTTTTTGAAAACTTACTGGATGATAATAATCAATCCATTCAGATAAATCTAATTCAAATTTCAATTTATCCAAATGTTCAGCCATCAAATAATTTCTTAGTTTCTAAAGAAATTTTCCACAGATCAAAAACAAAAAACAAAACAAAAACTTTTTTAGGAAAACAAAAAACCCCTTGATCCTTTTGGATTTATAATAAGAGATACTTTGAAACTTAACTGACTTTGAAAACCATGAAATGTTTGGAACCAAAACTATCTAAAACTTCAAATCGTTTTTTCTTAAGATTTATCACTCCACAAATCCAATGTGAATTCATTAAATTAATTGGAAAAATAATCAAATCTTTTTCAAATAAATTAAACTATTTTTCCTAAAAAGAAATTCAAAGAATCTATCAAATTATCTCATTCCAAAAGAAAGAAAGAAAGAAAGAAAAAATCAAAATCAAAAAGAAACGAAAAGAAAGTAGATCTGACTTTTTTAGTCCATCTTCGTACTGCTTGATATCCATCTGAATCAAACCGAGTCATAAAGAAACTAGAAAAACAATGAACATTATAAAACTTTGGGCTTGGATGATCTTTTTGAGATCTTAAATTGATCATGATACCATAAAAGTTGATCAATTCATCATTTAACCATTTCTTGGGTTCGAGTCTTGATAAATCCTTTACAGTACATGAAGCACCTGGTAACTCATTCATTGCTCTTGATTTGTTTGAAATCTGTTCTACCTATTGATTTTGGGTCAAGAGTGTTAGTAAGATTCTTTTCAATCAAGAGATTTGAGAGAAGTTCACTGACTACTTGGGTTTGTTCATGAGTGAGTTGTGATGGCCAAGATCTAGGTTGACAAAAATGACTTGTATCTTCAAGTTTCAAAACCTTTGAAAACAAATTCGATAAATCTTCATCATCCGTTTTAGATCTTTCAAAAACCCAAAGACAATCATTCAACATTAGTCTTAATTTGTAAAACCAATATCACCTCACTTTGATGATTTGAATTCACCATCTTTCATCAAGATTCAACTTACAGAATTAGATTTCCTGAATCGCTTTTCTTCGAAAGTCTTTCATGTTCATCAATTCCAACTTGATCATCTTTAGATCCTAAACCACTTTCCTTTTTCCCTAAAGACTCTGAAACCTAAAAGACAGAAACCCAAATTCATTCAAAAACCAAAAGCGAGAAAGAATAGCTGAAGAAAATCAAAACCGAACTGACAGATTTCCTTAAAAGCCTATCCCTAGGAACTTTACAAATCTGATCTAAATCATCTCTATCATTCTTCAACCAAATCTCATCACTATTCCCTTGAGATCTTCCTTTTGTTTTCATTTGATCATTGAAATTCAATTCAAACAAATCATTTTCTTTCATAATCTTTAATTCATCTTCTGAGAAATTCGAAAAATTTGAAACCCCCCGAATCGAACATCAATCTTTAAATGTTTATCTTTTTTTCCCCCACAAA
Organism: Melampsora americana; assembly: GCA_022264835.1. Taxonomy (NCBI): domain Eukaryota; kingdom Fungi; phylum Basidiomycota; class Pucciniomycetes; order Pucciniales; family Melampsoraceae; genus Melampsora; species Melampsora americana. The sequence continues at coordinate 57,262 of JAIFHY010000122.1, read as the reverse complement.
ACTCTCTGTTCTTCTTCAATGGTTTTTTTTTTATTTTGAAAGACTCACCTGTCCAAATTTCTTTCTTTCGCTTTTCATTCCTCTGATTCTCTTTCATTACAATCTGAATTGATTTTTCTTTTAAACTTGGATTCAAGAATTCTTGATTCGATATCTAATTGATCATCATCATCAGATGTTTGAACACAAATATTGGAGAAATTTGAATGTCGAAGTTGATGATTGAGTAAAGTGAACTTTCTCTCGAGTATGTATCAAGACTCGACACTCGGACCAGAGATACAGTCTCGGGTACAGAACGCATATCATTCTTGATGATGGGACCCTTGATCATTGATCTGAGGCGTTGAACAAATGTGAACCATTTATTTTGTAAAACCTGATTCTAACTTAACAAAGTTCCCTTCCTGAGATGAGACCTATGAAGAAGATGTGATCAAGCTTGGGTTAAGCAAAAGTCTGGATTGATTCTGAATAAAACCTTTTCCTCAATCAAGGAACTACAACTCCAAAATGCTTTTCTTTTACATCACACCCACCTCTTCTTCTGTTCATGAGAAACAGAGATTTAGTCCAAGTTCAAACCCATCTAATCTCAAACCCTTTCCTTTTAGTCTTACGCCCACCCTCCTGGACTATAGTCAATTCTTAGAAATGAACCTCTGTAAAGGAATTGAATCGATTTCGACCTTTAAACTTAAATCAAACCCAGTGCGAAGATCTAATGGATATTCATCTATCTACTTTTGAAGTGATTGATCTGATCTACCTCATTCGAATCTCAATTCTTCAACCCATACCTTCTAGATAGTCACCAAAAATTACTCAAAGAGAACTGTCTTTTCATTTCAATTAAATCTGAACCATTTCGAATAAGATCAACCAAAAAGAAAAAGAGCAAGAAGAAAAAGATGCGTTAAGATTACAAAGCTACATGCTATACTAATGATGATAACAAAGTCAAAGATCTAATCATTTCAAAGCTTCTTTGACATTCAAACTCAAACAAACAATCATGATCAAAAACCCAACCAAGACCAAAGCCTTTGCACCTAACCTCATCAGCTTCAATCGATCAATCGGAACGATCGAATGATCGGTCTCTTTCCCATCAAATAACTTTAAAAAGAAAATTCCAGGTAAGATGTAAGAGATAGTGGTACTACCTGTTGAACCTACAAAACTCAAGACCTGATTTTCATCCACCAAGTTAGGATGAGTTTGATTGAATGGTTGAAGAAGAAGAATCCATTTTGTTTTTGGAAAAAGAATCACGTACGGTTTCTAGTTTGTCTAAATTCACAGCGATAAAGAAACTACTTAGTAAAAGTAAAGTAGTGATGATCACAAACCTAATCAAATCATCATGATCTTCAACTTCTTCCATCTCTTCTTCATTCATTTCATCTTCTATGACCTGATTCGAATCGGATTTGAATTTAAATTGATCTAAAACCTTTTCAATCGAATTTCGACATGGATGTAATTGTAATGGATAAGAAAATAAAACTAATAATGAAATCGAAAGTCTACAAATCGAAATCATCATCGAATTATGATAATCTGAAATCAAATTGGATGATACCTTTGTTTGGTGTTTTCGAAAAAAAACACACCAAATCATGTGAAATTTTCAGTAAACATCGTGTTTTCTCGATCGAAAGAAGTGTATTTGGACTGACATGATCACCAAAAGTTAAATAACCTAGTGTACCAATCACTTCATAAATTAAAGCCGCACTACCAATTGATGTTCTTAAGACTAAATTCATTCGATTTCTTGTGTTCTATTAGATCACCCAAAAAATCATCAAAATCAAAATCAAAATCAAAACCAAATTCAAAGAAAGATAAAATTTGAATTCAAAACGGTTTTAAACTTGAGAAGAAGCAAAAGCTCCTGTTCAAGAGTTTTGATCTATATATTGAACGTACAGAGATAAGTTCATTATGAACTGAAAAGATGTTTTGAGCACAAGTATATCTGCAAACAAAAAGAACATCATCAGTTTCCAGAAAACTCAAAGAATCCAATCCGATCCGATCCAATCAAAAAAGAAAAGGGGACCATACGCAAAGACATAAACGGGTAAGACCGTTAGAAAGCCTTGATCGATTCTGATCCATTCGATTTGACCTTTCTGTTTAAGTCCAGATTGATCGAAAAACTTATAAAGCACTACGAATAAGAGATCGAGTACAGCGATCAAAGCTATATAAGAAGTATACCGTAATGAATTTAATTTTTTTAAGAATGATAGAGGAACTAAGATGAACATTGAGATGGTGATCCAAAACCTTCGATCTAAAACGAATGAATCATCATGAATTGAAGTGAAATGGAAACCTAAGATCACCTAGAGAGAAATTCCGAATGGAAATCCCAAATTTCAGTTAACTTTGTCCTCCAGAAAAACTTCTTTAATCAAATGAGAAATCCAAAAGAAAAAAAAGACTGACCTGAGGTAAAAGTTTACCAAAGATTAAAAGATAAGAGATTGAAACCCCAAAACATTTGATCGAGATGGCTAAATCGAAGATGAAACTTAGATTAGGAAAGGTGATTTGAGAGATTTGATTAAATGAAGATCTTCGATGAGGTATTTTTTGATGAGTAGCACAGATCGAAAGTAATAATAAACCAAAGTAGGACATTAAGCCTGAGATGAGAACAGTCAGGAAACCTAAGATTAAACCACTTGATGCAAAAGCGTGTGACATGGCTAACATGCCTGTTCCCTTTTTGTTGATTGGTTGGTTGGTTGGTGAGATTCAAATGATTCAGTTCCAGTTTTTTTAATTGGTTTGAATGCTTAGATAGATAGATGATTGAATGAATTGAATTTACTAAGATTGTGTTTGAGATATTGGCGATTGAAGAGAATAGATTAGCCGTTCCATTTGAATTGAATGAATCAAGTTGAGATGAATGAAGTGATTTTGATGCTGAGTTGAGTAAAGGAGTGGTGGTTGAAGTGCTTGATGGTTCTGTTCTTGATGAAGATGAAGCCATGTTTGATCAAACATAGAAAGAAAAGACACATAGTTACATGAGAAGGAATGTCGTTGTTGAGTTTGAAGAATACCCCCTCGATGATACATTGTTGAAACCTAATGCGACGTATACACTCACCTAATGCGACGTATACACCCCATTGTTTTGTTTTTTGCCCTTCAATGTTGAGCTGTGTTCCTGCTACTTTTTCTTTTTTTCTTTTGTCGTGTTTTCATACATTTATGGCCCTGCTAGGGTTTTCACATTGTTGTTTAATGAAGAAATTAATTGCTTTCCTCCGTAGTGTATTACTGATGCCTGTCATGTGTTTCGTGGTGTGAATTGACCCAAGCTCTTGCCCCTTATTCCTTCTTTTGTCGTATACTGCTGTTTTCGTGTTATTGCTAGGGTCTTTACATCCTTGCTTGATACAGAAGCCAAATGCGCTCCCTTTAGCTTATCATTGGTGCACTACGTGGTGTTCAGACTCAGCTTGTCACAATTGCCGCGGTGGAGGCTGTGAAGACGCTCTTTGCAATGTCAATACAATTACCCAAGGGTCTTCCTCCAGTAAGGCTTGGAATGCCGCTGGATTGCTATCATTCAACATAGCTAAATTGGTTAAGGGTCCTAGCCTTGAAGGACCCTTCAAAAAATTTACTTGCTAATTCGGAGTACATTGCGCAAACCGCTGACAGTCAGATTGATTATTTAAGCACTGATCTTTTGTGAATATGACAGAATTCGGTCATCCGAAACCTCAAACAAAGATCTCTTTTACTACATTGTACCTTCCGTTGTTTTCAAAAACTGTTAAATCTATAATCCATTCTTCTTTCTACACGTTAGGATTTTTTTTTTCTACCATGTCTCGCACTGAGAGAAGACAAGTGTCTCATCCTTGCCGCATTAATTATGTAGGCGAATGCGGAACAGAGGTTAGTACATTTAATTTAATTCACGTTGATGAATGACTAACGTTTAACGTTTTTAATCTTGATCAGGGACCAGGACCTAAACCAACACCGAAAGGTTTTCATTCATATCATGCCGCTATCGTGACTTCAGGAATGAATGAAGGCTCTTCCTTTTCGAACGGTATATTTTTAACTGCATATGGAACTCAAGCTGAATCGTTGGTTCCTGGCGGTTTGTACGGTATGAGCTGCAAACTGATTGGTACAAACGACCGAAATGAAGATCATCTCTATTTTGAGAATTCATCTCGAATCAACTTTGGTACTGTGGATAGTGTTGGCATCAATGTCACCGCGGAATTGATGGACAAAATAGGAATGACAGGAATGGGAATCATTGTTGCTAAAGATGTGATTACCGACCCTTTATATAAAGGTAAACCTACTGTGATTGCAACACTGAAGCATACGGATTATGACCCTTTCGTGAGTCAAACTTTCTTCGTAATTTTTTTCCACATTTGACGAGATTATTGTCAACGTAGACTCGAATGTCAGTCAGTTGGTGCACAAAGCACTTTATTCCGCCGATGAAAAATATGGAATCAGCACAGAAGCTATGTGTGGTGGGCCGCGAAGCCCAATTCACCGGTTTTATCAAGGATTATGATGGGGAGAAATACATGTGGGAATGTGAAGTAAGTAAATGGACTATGATTCATAGATTAACTGTTGCTAACATAAGATTATTTTGGCAGACTATTTCGATCAGCATTACATCAGGACATTTGGCTGAAACAGTGACTACACCAATCAAGGTTGTGGGAAGGCCTACAGGCGGTCGAGTTCCACTGTCTGTGTAAGTAATATATTCATCAATACTTTACTTTGGACTGAATAATGGTCGTTTTTCAGTCGTCCCAAACAGTTACCAAATGCTATTGATGAAGAAGCATCAGGTGACGCTTACGGCAATGGTACTGGTTCTCTAGCTTCCGGTTCTGATGTTAGTAGAACCTCTGAACCAACCATTAATTCCTCAGGTGGTTCTAACAGCGAGATTAATAAAACTCCAACACCTACAATGAAACGTCTCCGTCGTGATTAAACAATCTTCAGCAATGTGCACAATAGGTTAAACTTTTTACAAGTTGAATAACCTCTAAAATTACTTTTTCTGTCGCTGTCTTCTTTTGTTTCTACCAACTGTTCACTGTCATTACTTCTCGACATTTAAATTTTTTTGATTTGCAAAAAAAAGGTTTGAATCCTAATAAGGCAATCAATTCTTGATGTTGTTGTTTCTATGCCAAACGGTAATGTATCTTCATTATTTCAACTGCCACAACCAGGTCCGCGCATTTAATTATGACCATAAAAGGAAAAGGGTTGGTGAAAGTGCCAGTTATCTACGACCAATTGCCATAAACTACTATTCATTATGAATTCGATGTTTCAATATATCAAACAATGTTACGAACGAATTCAAATCATCTTTTGACTTAGACATTATACTAATCTTGAACCTTTGTATTAAGTTTGAGTTGTGACCGGTTGAAGTCTAATACTTCAGCAGCATTGGTAGAATTAGAATCAACTGAATAATAACAGAAGAGATTTTACTGGCACCCATCGAAATGAAATAAACATTCATTAAAACCTCACGTGCAAACTGCTATTGAATAATACCATTCATACAGTTTAAATAAACCAGTCGAGTTGATGATTATAATGCCACGCCGTTTCAGTAGCTATTTTGATTCTGGGTCGCTCAAAACAAAATCATCATTCTGTGAGGCAATTCATCAAGTTGCAAAGTTCCAAATCTCAATCAACTATCAACAAATTACTTCATTTGATTATTATATACGACGCACCTTTTATTCAATTCTAATAAAATTATAAATACATCAACATCTATTCATGCCGAAAATCGCAGTACGACATCGTGATGAAAATAAAGAAAAAATTCTTCTCCGACGCTTTGGAAAAGAGATACCTCATCGTATAGGTACAATGGACGATCATTGTCAATACTGTGGTGCGATGCATTGGCGAAAAGAAAAGATTAGAGCGCGAGGTGCACAATCTGCTGCACATTATTCAATGTGTTGTCGGGGTGGAAAAGTCACTCTACCTCAACATTACTTTAAATTTCCGCCGATCCCACCATTATTATTTGACTTATTAACGAAAGATGATTATTGTATGTCATTTTATATTCCATTGTCAAATTCTAATGCTAACAATGTCAATGAGAAGACGGCAGACATTTTCGAAAACATATACGAGCATATAATAATGCATTAAGTTTCACTTCACTCGGAATCAAAATGGATTTATCGTTAAATGGAAGAGATGGTGGCCGATGTTTCAAAATAAAAGGCCAATTAGTCCACGATTTAGGGACACTCATACCGCCCACCGATGGTGATTACCACTTTGCTCAAATTTACACAATGAGTCCTGAGATTCCTGACGAGGCAATGCATCGAGTAAAAGTGTCAGGTGGTGAAACTAATCTATTACTTATGCAAAAGTTAATGGATTTCATGTATGAATACAATCCGTACGCACAACAGTTCCGTATGGCATACGATGTTATGAAAAAGAACAAGACAACAGCGATTCAATTGAAGAGTGTAACACCTGCAGGCGATGCAACAGTTGGCCATGATATCAGGACGTATGCAAGACCTTCAGCAACAGAGGTTGCAATGGTAATTGGCGATGGAGTTGAGATTGGTGCTGCAGACAGAGATATTGTTCTCTATTCAACAGATCATCAGTGGAAACGAATTTCTGATCTTAACACTGGTTATCTACCATTGCGATATCCATTGCTGTTTCCTTTTGGACAACAAGGATGGAATGATTATTATCGTATACCTGGTAAAACAGGTAAATATTTCATTACATACCCATTAAGACGATTCCTGACGCTTTTATTAGGCAAAGCCGCTGAGGTTACATCTCTAGCATGGTTTGCGTATTTATTATTCGAACGCAGGGACGAATTTTCGAACATCTTGGCGTCACGGTATCTATTGCAAGAATTTGCGACAGATCTATTTGCCTGTGTTGAACACAGTAGATTGAATTACATACGAACCCACCAGGAAGAAGTTAAAGCAGAGTTATATTCAGGTGCAGTGGAAGCGCTTGGCAGAAATGATTTTGCCGTGGGAAGACGCGTAGTTTTACCTGCATCTCACATTGGAGGGCCACGTGCCATGGTCCAACTCTATCATGATGCTATGGCGTTGGTGAGGCATTTCGGGCAACCGAGTTTTTTTATAACTATGACAGCCAATGATCACTGGCCTGAAATACAAGACAACTTGAAGTTTGGACAAACTGCAATGGATCGTCCAGACTTGGTCACACGAGTATTTGAAATGAAATCCGCTGCGATGCTGGAGGATATTACCAACAAAAACCGTTTCGGAGATTGTGTTTCACATATTTCAACAATCGAATTCCAAAATAGAGGAAGACCACACACACATTTTATTGCAATTTTAACAAAAGAAAGTATGCCTCGAACTCCTGAAGCAGTAGATATGGTAGTACGCGCGGAGATTCCAGATAAGGAAACAGAACCCCTACTATTCGAATTGGTAATCAAATTTATGCTGCATGGACCCTGCCATGAAGGGAGTTCTTGCTGGCGTGGTAATCATTGCCGGTTTGATTATCCAAAACAATATGCTGAAACAACAACAATGACTGACGATTCTTATCCAACTTACCAAAGGCGAAACAACGGCGTAACTTACACAAAAAATGGGTACACTTATACAAATCGTGATGTGGTTCCCTACAATGCATATTTATTGATGAAATATGATTGTCATATTAACGTTGAGGTGGCTGTTAGTTTTCACGCGTTGAAGTATTTATATAAGTACATTACAAAAGGCCATGACAGAGCATCACTCTCGATGGTAGCTGAGAATGAAATTGAAACTTTTGTCAATGGCCGCAGTTTGACGGCTACTGAAGGTATGAACACTTTATTATCCTTTAGATTATAACTGACATGTTAATTTTTACAGCATGTTGGAGGCTTTTTCAATTCGCAATGTCAACACGATACCCGGCGGTGCAAAGATTAGAATTACATATGCCCCGCGAGAATAATGTTTATTTTGTGACGAATGAATCCCTCAGGCGACAAGTTGAATCTGGGAGAGCAGCAAGGTCTATGTTGACCGAGTTTTTTGAATTGTGTAAAGGAAATGTAACTATTACTGAAGGTAAGAATCAAGTGGAGGCTAATACTCTGAAATATCCGGAGGTCGTCAACTATTTCAGTTGGGATAAGATTCAAAAGCGGTGGAAACCTCGAAAGCATGGTAGTAAAACAATTTCGCGGATCCACTTTGCGAGTCTTTCACAAGGGGACCGATATTTTCTGCGTTTACTATTATTTAACGTGCGGGGTCCAATCTCTTTTGAAGATTTACGAACCGTGGATGGAATTTTACACCGATCTTTCCACAGCGCCGCTGCAGCGCTGGGACTTTTGCTTAGTGACGACCATTATATTGCTGCGATGAATGAATGCGCGTTGACGCAGCCAGGGCCGCAGTTAAGAAACATGTTTTGTATCATATTGAAATACGGACCACCCAATGATCCGAATCGAATCTGGAAATTATTCTACGCAGCATTGACCGACGATTGCAAGCATGCAATGAAACAAATTAATTTTGAAATTGAACCATCGGTGGAAATGGTTGAGGCATTAGGTTTGTATCGAATGCAACAATCCTTGGAAGAAGTCGGCATGACTTTGCAGGACATTGGTTTAACGAAGCCAAATCTTAACATTTTAACAGGATATGCAACTTTAATTAACGCCGAAAATGACGATGTTTTCACACCAGAAGCGAGCTATCAATACTTAGAAGAAGCAATTGGAAAAATGAACGCGGAGCAACAAGATATCTTTTGTTCATTCAAAAACGCTGTTAGGAAAAAAGAAGGGAGAATGTTTTATTTGGATGGTCCAGGTGGCACTGGCAAAACATTTGTATTGAATGCAGTTCTACATTATTGCAATTATTTAGGACATCCATTTGTAGCGGTGGCTTCATCCGGAATTGCAGCGCTATTACTATACAATGGAACTACTGCACATTCAGCATTAAAAATACCGATTGGATGCGACACTGATTCATCTTGCCAGTTTTCCCCCAACGATAAAAATGGTAGACGACTGAAACAATGTGAGGCGATAATTTGGGATGAGATATCAATGCAGAACAAAGAAGATATTCATTGCGTTGATCGGTCACTGCGACAACTCAGGGATGTGGATCTACCTTTTGGAGGGATCACAGTTTTATTCTCAGGCGATTTCAGGCAAACATTGCCGGTAATACCTCGCGGTTCTATAATTCAGCAAGCGGCAGCGTCCTTTAAAAAATCATATCTATGGCCGTGCATTTCAAAATTTGCTCTGCGTGATAATATTCGCTTAACATTAACTGATACAATGGATCCTGAAAAATTAGCTGCTAATGCAACTTATGCTGAATGGTTAATAGCGATGGGGTCAGGGAATCTGCAAGAAGAGACAGAAGCGACCATCGATTTAGAGTCATTGGAAGTCAAATGCATAGGCTCACAATGTACTTATGACGAGGAAATGGCTAGGAACACTTATAAACAAGCAAATGCTTTGATTGGGGCAGAAGCTTGGTCGGAGTTGGCTACATACTATTCAAAAAGAGGCCTTATTACTCCATTGAACCGAACAGTGGAACAGATCAACGGTGATTTATTGAACATGATTGAAGGGGAAGTTTTTACATCAAAATCAATCGATGACAATGACAATTCTACAACATGCGAGCCTTTAGCACCTGAGATATTGAATACCATGACAGTACCAAATTTCCCATTGCACGAAATTAAATTTAAGAAAGGAATGCCGCTGATTTTATTACGAAATCTCAACATGAAACAAGGGATGTGCAATGGGACGCGTCTGCTGATTACAAATGTAGGTAATTATACATTATCATGCAAAATAATCACCGGTCCAAAAAGAGGGGGAGACGTAACTATAACTCGAATAGCTTTACATCACAAAGGCGATGCTAATAGTCCTCTACCCTTTTACCGATTTCAGTTCCCTGTGGCTTCAGCGTTTTGTATGACTATTAACAAATCACAAGGTCAAAGCCTCGATGAAGTTGTCGTGATTTTGCCGAGTCCAGTGTTTTCCCATGGACAATTATATGTTGCATTATCTAGGGGTACGTCGATTGAGAAAATTAGTGTTTGTCTGGCCAAAAACGAAAAGTCGAAGAGTACGCATAATATTGTTTATAAACAAATTTTACAATAGATGTTTTTTTTGTAAAGCAATCGTCATTGAAGCTTTATCATGTTATAATTCATTTCTTCTCACTCACTGTTTATAATCAGTTGCTTTGAATCAAATTTAATGAATACCTATTTTTATGTTTAATTCTTAGATACTGTAAATTTAGGCGAACTGATTTTCTGAAATCTAATCCAGTTGTAAATTACTGACGATATATAAATCAAATTAGCGTGAAAACAGACAGAGGCTTTTATCTCTGTGATGGTTTACCGTTTGCGATATTGTGCAACAAAAACACTATAGGGGTAATTCAGAGAGACATTGGTTGACACGAATAAATGAAATTTCAATTAAATGTGACATGCTACATGGTAAGAAAGAAATGCGTATTTAAAAATTTCATCGAATATCGGGGATCTTAGTTTAATTACAATGTTTCTGCATTATCTTGATTATAAGTCCGTGTGTGTAGATTCAGATGGATAATTAAATTGAAAAAAAGGGAATGATGAAAATCTGCAACATGACAATGAAATCGAGAAAAAAGGTTGACGAGATCAGTTTCATAGCTGTATTTCTTTGATAAAATCGCCTTTTGCGTAGGATGAAGAAATCAATCAAAGTCGATGTTGTAGCATAACAGTCGGCCTCTTGAACCCTGTTAAGACCCTGCCATTCTTCAACTAAATGCCAAGGTATCCACCCCGTTTAATGTAGATTTGGTCATCCTAAACAGCTCTATGTGTTTCGTGGCACACAATCAAGGACCCTTAATAAATATCGTTTTTGTTTATCTAAATATTCAATTCCTGTTTACATGAATTGCATTTAACGTTAGTTTCCGAACTCCAGAGTTAAAATTATAAATAGCAGTGATTGATCACATTTTATTAAACGTCAACTTTATTACAAATGGCTAATAACATTCGATTACCGTTGCCGATGCGCTTCGATGGCATCGTCAGAATTGGAGATAAGGTGAGAAGAGTGATATTAATGAAAAGCTTTATGTTAAACTAATGTTCATTATTAGATTGAAGTAGAAGGAGTAGAAGAATCGATACTACAATTCTACAAAACAAAGATATGGGTAAATCGAGGGAATCTTGCAGGAATTGATCTCTCGGTGGCTGTAAGAAAATATGATCAACGTTTAGAATCAGGGGCATACCACCGACTCAACGGCAGTATCATTATTCAAGAAAACATAAGGCAAATCACGTTTTTGCCTGAGGGTGATAACACTATTAACGTAGGGACAACCTTCATTCGTCCATCAACTTTGGCAAATAAAATTTCCGTTAATAGTTGTGGCGTAATAATACAACTTATTCATCATAAAGAGGAAAGTGTAGTTTTGCAAAACATTGTATTAACAGCATTACATCGTGGATTAAATCCATCAGTAAGTCTTAAGATAGTTATCATCATTGTTCAATGACTGAAATTCTACACAGACTGGCAGAGTCGAAGAATTTTTCACCGACTATACGATTGACGCTGTGATGTTGCTCTCACGATTTCCCGAAATGTTCACGGTTGGAAGGTTTTTTGAATTCAAAGGGGAAATAACAGGTTATTCAAAATTAAAAAATCGGTTTATCGTGAAAGTAAGCGAAAAATGCTTCATGTTTGCTGATATTGCTCTAATAATTTTTGGCAATTTCACACCAGGTAACGGATGTCACTATGGTGCTTTTGTAACCTGCAGAACACGGTATTGGAATTTTTTTGATCCGTTTCTATTAGAACATCGTGTGACGACTCCTGACTGAAATGACAGGGAAACGTTGAAAAAGAAATGAAATTGGTCGCTGGCAATTACAGCTACTAAAGGAAATCATGGTAGATTTCACCCAAAATGATCACCGAGGGACCATGTCCAAAACGGTTAAAACCCGGGTTTTTTAACTTTTCTTTCACGAGTAGCGTGAGTGAGCTGTCACCACAGCCTCTCCACTCACTTTGACACATTCCCACGTGGCCCTTCTTCCATGGAATATTCGAAGCACAGGAATGACGGGAACGACAAGCTACCAAGGTCAGGTGATTGGTTCGCTTTCGCCCTTTCGCCCTTTTCCCCTTTTCCCCTTTCCCCCGTTTTTTTGCTTTTCCTCTCACCTTTTCATTTTTGGTCAAGATTTCCAGCTCCAGACCGATTCTCACCAATTGTTGCTTTTCCCCACGGTTCGTCACCTACCACCTTTTTCGTTCACCTTTGAGTCTTTTTGCTAACTCGTAGCTTTGATCCGCTTGTCCTAATCCAAGCAGATGGTGATACACAGTCCCGAAGTCAAGATGGTGGTTGTCCGGATGGTGCTACGAGGCATGCGCTTTCACGACATCGTGAAAACTCTGGGGATTCAGCTCTCGCTTACCTCAGTCCGGCGGTGGTACGATCTTTACCTCACGACTCGAGCGGTAGTGATCAATCCCCTCGAGCATATGGCTCGAGGACCCCCAACCGCGTTAGGTCCAGCTCAACACCAGTTTGTTCTGGAGTCCTTGCAAGTTGACCCAACTCTGTACCTCGACGAGCTTCAATCTAAAATTAGGGACCGATTTGGCATCCGCGTGTCAACCATGACACTTTCGAACGAGCTCCGTCACCGATTGGCCTGGACCAGGAAGAAGGCCCGTACAGTCCACCCGAATCAATCCATGGTGGCACGCGGGGCTTACATCCAATCCATAAGTGACATTGATCCGAGATGTCTGGTTTTCACTGGTAAATTTTCCTTTTATCATTCTTATTTTGAATTTTTTAATGGTCATCTCAATCTGACATTCCATCTCTTCAGATGAAAGCGCAATCACGAAGCGTCGACTGTTTCGAGAGTATGCACGAGCACCCATCGGCCAAAGAACAGCTCGGCTTCACAGACCCACTACTGCCACTCGATGGTCAGTGTTACCAGCGATATCGTTGGATGGCGTTGTGGCGTTCAAGATCCAGTCCGGTGGCTACTCCAGGATCAACTTTGAGAACTTTATGGAACACGACCTCGTAAGTCATCTCAGTGCTTTTTGTGTCATCATGATTTTGACTCAAATGTTTCTATAGTTACCCGCCATGAATGCCTATCCAGCCCGTAACAGCGTACTTGTGATGGATAATGCTCCTATCCATCACAACGGGCGGGTGGCAGAACTCTGTGAGGCTCGAGGGGTCCGCCTAGTATATCTTCCAGCGTACAGCCCGGACCTTAACCCGATAGAGAAAGCATTCTCTATCTTGAAGGCCCGGTTAAGAAGATCCCAAGTGCTCCAGAACGCGGTGAATGATGACGAGGAAACAGCTGCCATATTCCTCACGTGTATGAACCTGCTAACTGACTCCCTTGCTGAAGGCCTTTTTCGAGGGTGTGGGTACTTGTAAGAATCAAATGGTTTGATTATCTGTTCTGTTAAGAAGAATACATGCTAAGTTATTATTTGACATGTTGTAACTATCATCTCAAATCCTCCCTGTGTGATCCAGCTTTTTGTTCCAGCTTTTTTTTGTAATTCAATGAGAATCATCTCATTTTCTTAAATTTTCTTTATCTGGTATCAGAATTTTTTTTGAAATTTTTTATCAATTTGAATTGAGTCCTTGCTCAAGCAATGAAGTGTCCCTTGGAAGGACTAGTGCCACGTGTGCCTCGTACAATTTTATTTTTGAACAAGCCAGAAAAAAAGTTTGAATACCATAACCGATCTCATGGGTGATCAAAAATCCAATATCGGACCTCATGGAGCTTGTGTGATTATCACACATGATTATCACACAAGCATTATTGATATCACTTGCTTGTGTGATAAAATTTATATATTCTCGAACATTATCAATGATTGATAATGTTTCAAATTCTTTTTGATCATGAGTCTCTTGCCATTCTTCAAGATACTCATGATCAACCAAAAATAGAGCTAACAATCATATGATGAATTTCATGGGGCACAAAACAGGACTTAGTGATCTTTTCAGGATAACAAATCATTTATGGGGGGGGATAACAACATAACAGACGGGAAAGATTAAATTTTTTTGGAGGTTTTGTGATTTATAGAGAGAAATAACTTGTGGATGGGGTGGGTTCCTATCCTATGTGAGGAGAACAAGCCTTAGTAGCATATAACTATGTTAAAAATTTGCGCCCTCATTTTATTTACGGGAATAAGAGTACCCGATAGGATGTTTACATCCGAACATTTTGTTGAATTTGCTTAGTGTGTAATACCTTAGTGGCCTCGACTAGTCCGGCGCCACCTTGTCGACTCGAAGCCTTTTGAGTAGATGGGCCAGGGGAATTTCTATCTAAAACATATCAAGCAAACATCGGTGAAAATGATATGTGCATAGATATTGTGAAAAGACTTACACAACATGCGCCAGTGACGCGCTTGTGCTCGAGCAAGTAGTCGGCCGGCTATCTCTCGGTCAACTCCCATTAACGTCAAAGTCCCCTCAGTCATTTGAAGAGAGGGGATGAGATCTTCCCAACACTCCACCCCGGCTTCAGCCAAGCCGAAGCGAGTATTGAGGTCTTCAGGCGCTACACCGCTAGTGTAGAGGAAATTTTCGAGGCCAGCTTCGTGTGAGGCTAACTCATCCTCACCACTGTCAATGCCATCGCTGGTTTCGGACGTGTCAGACTCGTCTAACACAATGGTGGTCCCTTTCGAATGACTCGTCCCTTTAGTGATGAGGATGGGGACCAATCCATATATTATAAGCAACCTTTATCACGTAAACAAATGGCCAATCGGAGGATGGGGCGGTTGTACTTACCGTGATGGGCTTTGCCGAGGCTTGGTTTACCCTCCACAATGTGGTTATCCAAATGGGAAGGCGGCAATTTCGGTTTGACATCAACCGCTCGGATGTCAAATTTGGAACTGGCACCTGGAATCAAAATAGTTAGACTCTACATACATTACAAAATACATATCAGGGACATGCTCACCAATATGTTTTTGAGCCTGTCCCTTGATGAGAGTCTTATCATCAGGATCGGGATCTGAGGAAGAGATCACCAGACAGGTCGCCTGGCCACCGCGCGGAGTGGGACTGTTGCTATCTTTCGAAGCCCTCCCGAAGAAAGATCGATTAGCTCTTGCAGCCCTACGAGCAGCTAAACGCTGCTGCACGCGGTCTTCAACCCGCATTGAGCGGTGAAAAACGCGGGATTTGGCCATTTCGGCCCGATACTCTTGAGTATCGGGCGCCATATGGATGGTGGCCAATCCCTGTTCCTAAAGTATTACGAGCAAAAATCAGTTAGTGACTTCATCTGGAATTCCACTGGGTGACTCACAATGCCTTTGGCCCACACAAAAGCACATCGCAAGGTGAATCGGTATTGGAAAAGAGGATCCCAAGGTGCGACAAGCACCACCCCATCGCCGCCATTCGACTGTTCGGCGTGTTGGTGGTAAAGGGAAGCCGTGGTTTCGTGTAACTTGACCAGCTTTTCGGCTTCCTGTGACAACCCGGTCGAATAGGCCAAATGTGACCAGGATGTCAGAATATTCAAAGCATCTGATCAAATTGGAGGATCAACTCACCTCGAGACGGGCATTGACCACCTCGATCTCTTGATCGACCGGCGCGGGGCCTGCGGCAGTAGCAATCAGCTTCTTGGCTGCGCTCTCCTGTTGGCACATCAATTGAAACGCTTTTAGTAAATGAGAATCGAGAGAGGAAAGGGGAGGAGAATGCAATCAAAGACTTACTAGAGCTTTCTTTTGAGCCTTCACGACCTCGTTGTCGTTGAGGATCATGATCGAAATCTTTTTCTTCTTGGCCTTTAACATTAATTCAGCAAATTCGAACCATCCAACGTGGCTGTCCAGGATCACCTTGGTCCGGCCAACCACACCTTTCCACTCGACCACCGGAGCAAGATGGCTTGTTAAGAGTAGCTGCTCCATCAATGGAGCATACTCTTCACAAAGCTGAGCACTTAACTTCTTCATATCGTTGAGCGATTTGCCATAAGGGCAAGTCTTGAGCTCAATCGGATCGCCATTGTTGAACGTTTTCGAATCGACCAAAGGGACCTTGGGGGGACCGGATGATCGACGTCCGTTTGGCACCTTGGGTGGAATGGGGGCGGCAAGATCCTCAGCACTGTTAGTATGTATTTTGAACACCACTGCGATGGTGACTTCATGTGTTTGGTCGAAAGCGATCCGGGCGTCAGTTCCAGGAAGGAACAACGGGCCTTGAGAAAACGGGTATGGTGCATCCGGGCCTTCAACAATAGGTGAAGGTCGAATGAACACTGAATACAACACTCAGGGATCATTCGGTCAGTGTGAGTTGGCCAGAGTGACGAGTATCGGGAAAACTTACGCGGATTGTCGTGTCCAAATTCGTGTTGGCTGGGGTTACCGTTGGTGGATGTCGCTGACTGAGACATTTCTGATGACAAAGTTGGGTAATGAAGCATATAGTCAGTTCGGTTTTGACCTAGACCAAGCGGTCGTGAGTAGAGGGAAATGAACAAACTCACTTTTAGCTGTACTAGAGTGTAAGATGGGCGATATGAAGGACGAATTATTTTGACAAAGATAACGATATAAGAAAACAATTTTTAGGAGAGGAGAGAAAGTGAAATAAGCTCACTAGAGTAGTGAGTGGTTTGATCGAGATAATGACTTGAAAGCGAAATATAACTTTTGGAAGACCGAAGGCTGTGGATAGTGGCTTGATTCGAATCTGAGAGCGGCGCGCAACGGGCGCCTTTATACCTTGAGGACTAGCGTAGGAAGCGTGGCAATCGTCACAAGAGATCGTATGAAACGGGTGGAGGTGAGATTTAGAATCCGCTATAAAACTGGGTGACAAGAGGCCAGTCAGTTTCCATGAAGATAAAGACGGATGAAAGGGACGGTGGTATGAAAAAATTAAATTTATCGAAGCGAGAAATGATGAAAAATTTCAGAGGCAATTCGACTTTGAGATTGAACAGGCCAAGGAAGGATTCTTGAGGTTGGAATTCGACATCTGATATTTGATTTGAATACGTGATGGAAACGTTGGTATAAAAAGATTTCTTGCAGTCGTCATAGGGGGGTTAGATTGGATTCGATTGATTGGATTCGGTTTGGTTAACTTTGGTTTGATTTGATTCCAAGCAAATGAGAATCAATATCGATGCCCTTCACGCCAAAGAGAAACTTGAATATATTGAGGCCAAGCCAAACAATCGATCGAGTTTGAAACGAGGTGGATGATAATGAAGCCTAACGAAGGCAATCGCCCGTCCGAATAGTGCTTGTTTGGACCATATCGACTGGTGGTTGATACCGGCGTGGAGAAGGATGAGTGGAAAGATGACGGTGGTGTGCGAAAGATGAGAGAACCAGGTGGGAAGAAAACGGACGGCGCGGGGTCACACCAAACTCACACTATCACGGGGTGGTCGGGTAGCGTCGGTGCCAAAGCTTTGGTGGAAGGACAATTGGTCATTGACCGGGTGGTGACCCGGCTTCTAGAACACGTCAGCCATGTGACAGGACAGAGGCGGGTTTGACATCATGAATTATAAGGTTTGACGTCAAACCTTATGATTAATTCGAGTTTTAACCGTTTTGGACATGGTCCCTCGGTGATCATTTTGGGTGAAATCTACCATGATTTCCTTTAGTAGCTGTAGAATGAAACAGAGTATGACAAATGAAGTAACTGAGACAGTGACAAAGTGCGCTGCGTAATGCTGCGCGCAACTGGTAAGATGGATGGGGACAATGCGTCCGTGGCCGAAAGGGCGGCTGGCCGCCCCCGTTGTGCTAGTTGAAATTGAAAGAAAAGTTCAAAAAAAGTTAAACAGAGAGAGTGAATTCCATCAAGACTTTCACACTCAGATGTGGTGGTCCTGTCCAGCATGGGTTTCACAGCTGACAGGGTCTGTGAAAGTCCATGGTTTTTAAGAAGTGAAGAGTGACCTCAATCCAGCATTCATCCATCCATCAACTTACTCTTCAATTCCAAACCCATCCATGCTCCATGTCATCTTTCTCAAAAGGTTAGTCAAACCAATCAAACCAATCAAACCAATCAAACCAATCAAACCAACTAACAAACTAACTCATCCAAAACAGAAACTTCATCTCAAACCTTCAATCTTCATTCAAAGAAATCAAACAATCCACTTGGACAATCACCCAAGCCTCATCAACTCATCATCTCACCTACTTCCACCATCAGACATTCTTCTACTCTCATCGATTCAACGGATGAAGATCCCAGCACTCCACGCTTCAGTGCTCATTCTGATGATTACTTTAACCAGTCTGATCTGATCCATTCATCTTCGGAAACTCATCCCATCAACTCACCCTCATCAATCAGTCAATCAACCCATGATGAACCCTTTCATCCGATCATCATTCACTCACCCGATCCATTACCACTCCCGACTCATTTCGTATCGGGTGCATCTAGAAGATTACCTGAACTTCAACAACAATTACATCTGAACCCTGAATCCATTCCTGAATCAAACCCACCTACCGAATTAGATCCATTATTATCATTCACTTCCGATCGCCTTCATCCTCCTTCACTTCAATCTCAATCTCAACTCCATCCTCATCTTCCTTTACACAATCCTCACTCTCATCCTCTCTCATCTCCTTCTCCACTTCATCATCCATCTCGTCAACCTAATCCAAAATCTCATCGGAAGATTGGTACCTTTGATGGTGTTTATCTTCCTACGATCCTCAGTATCTTCAATGTGATCTATTTTTTAAGATTTGGTTATTGTATCGGTCAAATCGGTCTTCTCGCTACCATCTCTCTCTTACTCTTAGCTTATGCTATCAACACTCTCACTGTCTTTTCACTCTCAGCCATCGCCACTAATGGTCAAGTTCGGGGTGGTGGAGCTTATTGTAAGTTGATCTCTTTCAAATCATCATGGATTTGATGCTTCAGATTAAATTCATCTTTCCATTCCACAGATCTCATCTCTCGAACCCTCGGTCCAGAATTCGGTGGTTCGATCGGAATCTTATTCTGTCTAAGTCAGGCCTTAACAGCAGCTATGAATATCATCGGATTTGTTGAAAGTTTAATCGAAGTCACTCATGACTATCTTCATCCTCAATCACCCTTACCATTGACCGATTCATTCGAACGACTCTCATCTCCTACACCTACAATTCGGTATTTCATCAAGAGTTTAGCTTTACTCTTTGCTACGATCTCTTGTATCACCTTAGGTCGAACTACAGTCTTTACCAGTATGGCAAGATCAATGGCTACAATCCTATTACTTACATTAATTTCAATTCTGTTCTCATTTTTACAAAAGACACCATTTCAAGATCCCATCGAGCATTTCACTTATACTGGTTTCTCACTTCAAACCTTTCAAGAAAACCTTTATCCTTCTCATCTTACCAAACTCACCAATCCTCCCAGCTCATTTATTTCACCTCGTTTTTCAGATTATCAAACCGTTTTTGGTGTTCTCTTTCCATCGGTTTCTGGAATCTTGGCTGGAAGTTCATTATCAGGAGAACTTCGAAAACCAAGTAAATCATTACCACAAGGAATGTTATGGGCCTTGATCTGTGTGATCATCATTTATGTATTAAGCTTATTAGGATTCAGTTTAAGTTGTGGTAGAGATGGATTGATTTTTCTAAATGAAAGAGGTGGATTGAATTTGATGATTTATAAAGTTTCAGAGTATAAACCTTTGATTGGGATTGGAGTTTTATTGGGTTCTATCTTTTCTAGTATCATGGGCATCACTGTTTGTGGTAAAATCCTTCAAGCAATCTCTCGTGATGGTAAGTGAGTTCACTCAAAACCAAAAGATCAAAACATGAGGGATGACTTAGTGTTGAGAATCATCACTGATTGATTTGAGAGTTTAGGTTTAATTCCGATTTTAAAACCGTTCTTCAGTCAAGGTAGTCAAATTGGAGATGATCCGATTTATTCGATTTTGTTTTGTTATTTGTTTTGTCAACTTGCTTTACTTTATAATATCAATAAAATTGCAATTCATATTACGACGATCAGTCTTTTAATCTTTGCTTGTATCAATTTGGCTTGTTTTACTCTAAGGGTTAGTTTTCTCTCGCTTGAACACTTTCCAATGATTTTTGTTATCTCGATCTACTTCTTCTCCATTGACTTATTTTTTGATTTTAGGTTTCTGGATCTCCTAATTTTAGACCTAGCTTTAGACTCTTTTCTGAATGGACTGCACTTTTAGGATTACTTTTGGCATTTGGTAAGCCACCACACTTGATTAGACTAGACAAGATTACCAAAAACTAAATCATCTGTTTGAATGCATAATAGTTTCAATGTATGCTGTTGATCCAGTTTCAGCTTCAACCTCTTTAATAGTAATGATGGTCTTGTTTGTTGTGATTCAGTAAGATAACTATCTTTCTCATTTGACTTGGTTTGAATTTCAACTAAGTAGCTCACCTTTTTGAATCTTTTCAAACAGTTATTCTTCTCCTGCTAAACAATGGGGTGAAGTAACTCAATCTATCATTTATCATCAAGTGAGAAAATATCTTTTGAGACTTGATGAAAGGAAAGACAATGTAAAGTATTGGAGACCACAAGTTTTGTATGGATCATCAATTTACTTTGAGTTACATTGGGTGGAATCTGATGAAAGCTCATGTCTTTTTTTTTCGTGGATTTAGGTTATTTACCAATGATCCGCGTCATGATTGGAATCAGATTGTGTTTTGTAATTCATTAAAAAAAGGTTTTTTGACGTTTTTTCTTTCTCCTTTCTCTTGGAACCATTAGCACCAGACAAAGTATGTTAACTTTGATGGTCTCTTCTTTTGATAAGGCGGATTATATGTCTTAGCACACATTATCAAATCTGAATTTTCATCTGAATCGATTCGAGAATTACAAGAACAACAATTGAATTGGTTAAGTTTAGTAGATATCTCGAATATCAAGGCATTTGTGGATATCACACTTGCTCCTGATGAAAGAGTTGGAGCTCGTCATTTACTACTTACTTCGGGTAAGATTGGCTTGATTGAAATTTCCAAGTTTGTCTTTGGTTAACCTGATTTCATTTGGGTTGGTTGACGAAACAACAGGTTTAGGTGGGATGAGACCGAATATATGTATGTTGGGATTCCCAACGAATTTGAAATGGAGAAGGCGTGGAAAGTTATTCAATGGTGAAGACGAAACTGTTTCAAATGGAGCAAACGAACGAAGACAAAAACGAATGAAACGACGCTCTGATAGTTCTTTGACTGTTAAAGGTTTGATAATTGATTCAGTTTCAGAAGTGAAGATTGATTGTTTAGGATCATTACCTACCGATTCACAAAGATCAGAAACACCTATCAAACCGATCGATTTTGTTGGGATTATAGAAGATTCATTAAGTTTAAACAAATCAGTTGGACTGACTTATGGATTTGAGAAATTAAGATTACCTTCCTCGATTAGTAAACCACAGAGTAATGAAGGACATCGATTGCATATCAGTACAAGTTTAGGAGGATTAGCATCAGCTAGTTTTGGAGGATTAGGAGGCAATGCAAATGGAAACGGAAAGGTAGAAGAAGAAGTGAAGGGAAGAAAGAGATGGATCGATCTTTGGCCGATCTTAAGAGATGGCGAATCGGGTTGGGAAACTTATACGATGGTCTTACAGTTGGGAATGATCTTATCTATGGTACCGTCTTGGAGAAGTCAACATACTTTAAGAGTTGAGAGCTTAGGTCATTTTTCTTATTGGAGCTGAGACAAAGCCCAAAGCAAAAAGAGCTCATAGAAAAAGAGATGATGAGAGAAATGAGGATGGGAAAACTGATATTTTTCTGTAATGTTTTTTTGATTTTGACTTGTTAAATTGAATAGGTCACGATCTTTTGTGAGTTGGAAGAAGAAATTGAAGAAGAAAGAAGACGAATGGAAAAGTTATTAAATGATTTAAGGATTCGAGCTTGTTTGAGAGTATGTGTTTTAGGTAATGGAGAGATTCAAAGTTATGAATGCTTAGTTAAAGGTAAAGAAGTAGATGTGGTGACTTGGTCTACTTTAGAGAACGCTCTAGGTGGAGATCCGGTGAGTGAATGTTTTCTCTCCAGAATTTAGATAAGAAGATTGATGGGCCTTGGTTTGAACGAAATCAGTGGTGGGAGACTTTGAAGTTTATGAGAGCACAAGATGGACCTCATGTTGGAACTTCCACCCATCCTAATCAAACATCCACCACAAGAGAGTCTTCAGAGACTTCAAGTACCCGATCAGAAGATCCAAAACGAAAATCAGTCGATAGATCATTATTAACTAAACATTCACAAACGAATAACATTCGAATTAAAGCATTACATCCGTTCAGTAGAAGACCCTCCACACAAGATCAACGAGCTTCGAAAAACGAAAGAGAAGGGCATGGTGGGAATAAGAAAGAAGCGGAAGAAGAGGAGGAAGAGGAGGAATTGATGTTAGAAGAGAATGATGGAGATGATGATACGATTGCTCGAGCTGCTTATAAGAAACGGAATTCTAAACCTCCTATGAAAGATTCTCATCATAGGAGTGATGCTGGTGGTGATGGTCATATGAATTTTGAAGGATTACCGGATGAACCGTTTACACCTAGACTTCAATCGGTTCATCAACAAGAACCCAGTACATCTTCTCATCAACCCACTACTACATTTGATCATCATTCACTTAATTTACAAAACTTGAGTTTACTTTCACCTAAAGACTTCAATTTGAATTTACAATCCGATTTTTCAAATCTTTCTAAGAAATCTAATTCAAAATCGAATGCTTCAGTAAACAAAACTCCAGCTTCATTCAAGAAAATCATTAATCGAAATCGAATCAAATTCAATAAACCAATGATGAAACGAATCTCATCGATTGATTTAAATCCGACGAATTTAAATGTTGATCCTCATCATTCGAATCCTCATCATCATAATCCGGTAGTCGAACTTGATTTTAATTCATTACCAATGAGAGCTCAGTTGGTTTGTTTGAATGAATTGATGAAATTACATTCGAATTCAGGATCGGATTTAGAAGAAGAAGAAGAAGGAAAGGAAGAGACTGCATTGATCTTCACTAGTTTACCACCACCGGATTTAGGTAGTTCGAATTCATATGAAAGTAAGTTTGGGTTCCAAATTTGAAGTTGATGATCCAAAAATGAAGGATGATCCAAAAAGTGAAGGAGATTTTTGATTTTTTTGGGGGTTTTTTTTCTTTGGAATCTGAACTTGAATTTTCCGAAAGATTCATCTAAATATTTAAATGAAATCGAAAGTTTTTTAGATGGATTACCACCTGTTTTAGCTATCTATGCTAAACAACTTACGGTGACGTGAGTTTTGAATTTTTGATTTTTTTTTTGATTTTTTTTTTTGGAAATTGATGAAGTTTTTTTTTTGGTGCGGTGCGGGAATAGAGCTTCACTTTGAGTTAAAGTGTAAAGCATTTGATTTGGGGTTTTTTTGTTTGAAATGTATTTTTTTATTTATTTATTTTAAAGAATGATTTATTAGGTTCATGTATGGATATGGGAAAATGAGAAAATTCAAGTGGATTTGGTTTCCTATTATGTAAATAAATAAATAAGTTTTTGTTTTTTTTGGAAAAGTTAATGGGTTTGGTTTTTAGTTTTAGTTTTTATCTTTGATGAATCTTATTGATTTTATCTTAATTACTTTAATTTGGGTGATTTCTTCTTTTTTTGTATTGAAAAAAAAATGAAAAACCAAAAGAGAAAAAGAAAAAATGTGGATTGGTTGATGGATTTCATCTTTGGTTTTTGTAAAAAAAATTGGGGTTTTTTTTTGGTTTAGGAATTTGATTTATCTTTTTTTTTTAAATTGATTTATTTTTTCTTCTTCATTTTCTTTTATCTATTTACACTTTTTTTTTCTTTCATTTTCCGAATCAAATTTCGATTTTCTTTTTTGATTTATCTTTTTATAACTTCATTGGTTTATATATATATAAGATCAGTTTTTTTCAGTTTTCATTTTTGATTTATTCTATATTTCCTCTCTGTTTGTGTTTTTTTCTTTCTTTTGTACATTCTCTTTTTTTTATGTTTTTTTTGGGAAATCAAATTGGATGTAAAACAAAAAAATCAAATTTGTAAAAACCCAAAAAAAAGATTCAAACTATTTCAAATTCTCTCTCTCTGTTAAATAATCTAAAGTCATTCCTACAGGTAATTTTGTCTGACTGGCTTTTTTTGAGGATTTTTTTCTAGTCAAATTTGATTTCCTTTTTTGTTGATCTCCTTTTTTTGTCTTAGTTTTTTTAAATGGTTTTGAACCTTACCAAGTTATCTTTAAGTGCTTATAAACCTTTTTCAAGATCATCTGTTCATCTGAATCTCATACCTGTTAATCTGGTGGTGAGTTTTCTGTTTTGGTCTTTTGATTGAGTTTTGTTTGTAAGTTGATGCACTTCTAGCTCTTCTTCTTATACTTTCATTCAACTCTTTTCTTTTCTTATGATCATCCACTTCTTCTTCTTCTTCTTCCAGTTCACAGCTTTGATAGATTTGATCTCTTTTATTTGCTTTTTGCCTATTGATTTCAAATTGTGAGACATCATCAACTTTATCTCATCATCCTTTTGAAACATAACCTTTGCATTTTGTATTTTTTTTGATGACTTGGTCCTTTTACAATAATCAATTATCAATGTAACATGATTTCACTACCTGAGTGCTATCAACCCCCCCCAAAAAAATCAATGGTCTCTTTTCTGCATCACTCACAAGCTAATTAGAACCAATTTTTCAAATTCATCATACCCAAAAAAAATTGTTTCCCAAAACCCTTGGCTCTCATCAATGGTCTCTCTGAACTTTGATTTTAGATTGGCTCACTTCCCAGAAAACCTTTCATTCTTTCCTCTCTTACTCACACAAAACTAAAACCTTTCACTTTTTGGTCTTGACTCTCTGGAGAGCTTTGAATGTGTAGAAAGTTCTTACTTACTTGATGAGTGAGCCAACTTACCATGGTTTATTGCTTGCTAGATTATCATGAGATTCTTGAGGTGTGAGGACCCAAAAAGTAGAGTATAATTCTGGTCCAGTATTTATATTTCAAAATCTTATGGGCATATCCATATGTTCACTAATTTTCCAAAAAAAAAAGTTTGAAGAGGATTGTTTGTAGAATAAATCAGTTCAAAATCAATCTTGATGTTTAAAGTTTTTTTTTTGGTTTTTTTTTTGGTTTTTGAAATTAAGTTTTAGATTTGTAAAAAGAAAAAGAGGAAGAAAGAAGAATCAAAATCAAAATTGAATAGAGAATTAACCCAAAAAAAGGAAAGTTGGAAACTTAATTCTTCTTCTACAAACTTCAAACTTCAAAACTCAATTGTGTTTTTTTTCTAAAAAAGTTTGAAATCAGGTTTTAGATTTTGAGAGATTGGGGAGTATTTCTTGATTCAATTATGATTTTTAATTCATTTGTCATTTTTTTTTATTTGAGGGTCACTTTCTAAACTCTTACCCTCAAAATCGAATGTTTTTAAGTCTCTGACTAGAGTAGATTCATGGACCTCAGATCAAAGGTTATAAGGGTATACCTTTTTCAATAAAAGACTTGTATCTTTCTTACCCTTTTTTTTCTTTGACAAAATCTCATCTGTAAGAAACATTTTTTTTGATTGTGTGATCAAATTTCAATGTGGGGGACCAGATCAAGTTCTGTTTCTCTTATTCTCAGAACTTTGAAGTTTTTAATCTGTATGAAATCCAGAGATGTTGAGTAACCTTCTCAACCCCATTCCCCAGCCAACCAAAAAAAGAAACTTCTTGTCTATCTACATAAAGTTCAATTTTCCAGACCCATGTACCTTCAAAATTGAATGTGTACAGCTTTTCAAGAAAATCAACTGTCAAACTTTCTGATCTTGTGTTACCATTCAAAGTTAATTCTAAAAAGATCAAACCAAGCTAAACCTGCTTTTGGATATCATTCAACCATCACCCTAGGAGATCTGTCACTTTGAACCTGGTCCTATGACCAGGTGGGTCCTCCTCTTGACTATGATTTCTTGACCAAGAGAGACTTTAGTTAGGTAAGAGCTTTCTAGTTGAAATAGTTGCGTAAGAGGTGCATAGGCTATATATTGCCACTCACACTTTTTGGCTGCATGCCAGAACTCAATTGAAACCCCACTCAGAAGCTTTGGTACTGTGTGTGATATTTGCCTTTAGGATATCTCAAATCCAGTTCACTTAAATCTTTCTTATCTGCTTTTTCCCAATAGAATGATTTTTTACAAAGACTTCATGATGATCGTTTCATTTGATGACCCTATTTTTTTCCAACATTGGTCATTAGATCTACTTATGTGACTTGTACCACTCTGGTATTTTAAGCAATAGGAAAATCATTGTTACTGATAACCTGAAAGGCGTCTCTATTCCTCAACATAGATCTCCCTTCAACATCATCAAGTTTCTACTACATATACTATTCTAAGTTCAAGAGAGAAACTTTATAAGCAATTCTTAAACTTTCTTTCACAATCCAAACCAACAATAAAAGGTTCAATCAATACAATGATTCTCACCTCTACTCTTATCCTGGTACATTGGTGGTACCTTTTTAACCACACATCTGCAACATACCTTCCTGATCCCACTACTTCCAAGGACTGCTTTGACATGAGAGAAGTGCCAGATTTGTATTTACTGGGTGAGTATCTCTCTGATAAGCTTTGGGATTGCTGGCATTGATGGGAAAATTTTTGGTTTTCTCAACTTACAAATCCACACAAAGATTATCATAAAGTGGGGTGTATACCTTCTGATTCAACTAAATCAAGCTTAAAGGAGCACCTGATAAACTATTTAGATAGCTCTCTAGAATACAGGAGAGATTCTCCCCCCTTCTTCCTTTATCCATCCCCTCCTGACCTTGTTCCTGGTGTGCCATAGTTCCGTTTGCAATATATACCAAAAGAACATAGACTGATAAAGCGTGATCAACAGGTGAACCTGGAACAGATTCCCTAATTAAGCTGATAAACAAGATGCTACAATCAGGTATAGAAACCTGGCCTAGACACATTCATAAGATATTGAAGACTAAACCATCAGATACAATCAAGAACTTCTGGGAATTCATGTATGAGATTCTACCCTTTATGACCACACCAGTTTTGCAGAAGATTCTCTTTGAATTGAGTAAGGAGGAAGAGGATATTCAAGGATTGGATTGGTGGCAAAGATATCAGGTCCAAGGAGTTCAGCCAGAGGTGATAATCAGATTTGAAAATGAAATGAAGAAGCATATCTCTTTACTTGAAAGAGAAGAGTATGTAACACAAAGAATGAATCAACCTACACTTGCCATAAGAGTTCTGATTGTCTTTTTCTATCACTAATTCTAACAGTAAGCCTAACGAAGTTGTCAATATATTCACAAGAAATGAGCAAGAAAAGCTGGGGGAATATGGGATCCAACTGGAGAAACAGTGGTCAGGAAATGATGAGGTGGTGTTGTACAAGAACTGGGCTTCACGTCAGTCTTCATGATCCTCATTTGTAACAATCATCAAACTTACATCCAATTGATTTCAATACAAGACATGAGGGTTTACATGAATGTACAAGGTGCTGTCAAGGGAGCTCTTGAGTGCCAAGCAATCCAGGTCAGCTGGATAAAACTTGAAACGTTTCATTCCTTAGGGTTTGTTCCAGTAGTTCATGAAATGAGAGAGGCTTTAAATTCTAGATTGAGTTCACAATCTCAAGCTATCACAAATGAGTTGATAGCTTCAATTCAGTTGTTGGATGAAGAGTGGGTTGGAAAATCAAATTGTATAAAGATCTCAATGGATCAGCTTCATAGGCTTATGAAAACTCTTGAACTTCCTCCACAGATCATGGTCACAATTTTGGAGTCATCAAAAAGAATTCAATTATGGTATCAATAGCACAAGTCCTTGGTCAAGAAAATCTTTAGCCTTTTGGGTCAAATGTGAGTGATCTCTTTATAGGTTCTTGAGATGATCAAAGAGCTGATTTCAGTCTTTGATTTTGAAATCTCAACAAATAGTTATGCCTTTGTATCTTAAAATCAGAATGAGAAAGGATGCATGGAAATGGCAGCACCTCATTGAGTTATGCATTGTGGACGTTGAACCCACCAAGGCACATCACTTGGAATCTATCATGATCAAATATTTGAATAATCCACTGAATTCAAACACCCGGAAGGATTCAATAGTTGGCTTCCTTGAAAAGGTTTTGGAAACAAGTGAACCTGGAAGGGTCACCCAAATTGTAACAGAGAGACTCAAGATGATCAAAAATGAAGGCTGAAAGATAAACTTACCTTTTCAGTCTATTCTTACCCAGGCCCCACCTTAAAATCAGATGTGGTTCCAGAATAGATTTCAACTCCAGCTTTTTTTTCTTTTTGCGTCCTCATCTTACTTCTCTTTTCATGTGATGACTTTTTTTCTTTCCATCTGTTGATGATTTTCTTGCCCATCTGGGTGTAGTCACTGTATTTCAAACTACAGAAGATCTACAGTACACAGCTGTTCATCTCTTTTGATTTCTCATTCCCTTTTGGGTTCTTATGAGAGACAGTTATGTTATTATCCGGCCTTTTTTGATCTGAGATTGAGCTATGCTGAGCAAGTTTGTTTTTTCAATCCCTCATCCCCCTTTGATTTCTTTTGAGATAGCTTTTGTTCCCGTCTGGGGTTTTCTATGATCAGATGTTCATTTGTGCTGGGTCAAAAATTTGTCAAACTTGAAAATGTACATTTCAAAGTTTCTAAATCATGTTAGAGCACCATCAATTGTGGCTTTGACTCACAGGATTATCTAATTTCAACCCTAAAGCTTGCCCAAAACCCACAACTGTAAATCTTTACGGAGAATTATGAAAATAATCTTTACAAAATCTTTAGGCTGGGACAAATTTGACCAGCCTCAAGAGTTTCTTTAAACCATTTTGTGCCCTTGCAATCCCAAAATCACAACACCACCCCATCCGCGCACATCATATCACTGCATTCATCACCATCACCATATGCTCTCATCATCAACCTTGAGCTCATTGCATCCATCAACTCAACTCATTCAGATGCATCAGACTACTCAAATCCATCCATTAAATCAAATGTAATGTAGTTTAAAAAATATTTGTGGTTGAGTTAAACTTAAGACACAAGACACAATTTTCTGAAAAAAAATTCTGTCAAATTTGATTTACAGAAGCAAGATGCAAGTTGAAGAGAATTTAACTCAAGCTAGAGCCAAGCCACTGTAAGCTTTAGAGTAACATTAAATAAAAATATATACAAACAAAAGCAATTGGGTGTGGAAAGCAGGACTGTTTAAGTTGACCCCAGCTGAAGAGTAGATTTTTTGTGAATCCAATTTTGCTTCAAACAATTGCTGGTGCTCTCACAGTGTCACTTGCAAGTTAAATTGAGCTTTCTACAGTTGGGGTGTACAAATATGATTTCTGGCAAATTCTCTGGAATTTGACAGAACATTTCTCAGAACAACAGGAACCTGAATTTTAGTGGGTCAGACAAAGATCTGGAACACCATGACCCCAGGTCCCACTGAGATTCAAGAACAAAATGTGGATTTTAGTCAAATGCACCAATATTTTGAGTGGGCAAATATCTGGAGCTTCCAAACCACAGACCCCAACATAATTTGGGCTTTGGGCACACTGAGAAATGTTCTGTCAAATTCTCTGAAATTTGACAGAAGTCATATTTGTATACCCTGAGTATGTAAGATTACGCTTTGCAACCAATGAAGGCTAGTAAATGTACTGACTGTTGAGGGTCTCTCAAGTGAGACCTATTATTTTCATGCAGGAGGTGGAAGCAATACACACCATGTGGAGCTTTCAGATAACACATAAAAAGCTGCAGTCCAGTCCAGACCTAAGCCCAGATTATTGGACTACATAGTGAGGAATATGAAATGATAAAATCATAGAATGGATATCATTGCTCAGTATGAAAATCCCCTTTATATGACGGTACTTTACAGTGCTTTGTTTTGGAAAGTTTTTCACAATCTCCCTTTCTGTTGAAGCAGGTTGAGTTGCACTAATCAAAAAATGCACACTAAAAGATAAATGATTGAGGCAGAATAAAGAAGACTGGAGGAACTGTAGAATGATTTAAATGATTTCATTGGATTTTAGAGAATTTGAGTTGAAGAATGGAGAGACAAAAGGTTATGAAGGCTTATTTGAAGGTGAAGAATCAGATGTGATGAATTGGTCAATGTTCATGGTGCCCAAAGGTAATTAGAAAATGTCAGGAGGAGTTCAAGATTCTTATTGGTACCAAATTCTGTTCATCAGACAAATGAACAGTTTTGGTGACTGGGAAACTTTTTCAGATCACATGCAATTTTTTTGGATTAGTCATAAGTTCCCTGCTTGCCTTATAGTGCTACCATTGGGAAAGCTCTCCAGGTAAGAGTCTATTCCCCGTTGAATCCAAGTTTCATTGTTTATATCAGGCTGTTCACAGCTTTTATTAACAGCTAAGTTGGTAGCAGGTTCTGTACCACCCAATGAAAATGGAGATCGGGGTCTCAATGTGTTGAGGTGTGGGTGTCCATTCAAGTTTGCTGCTTGAGCGTGAGTGTGAGCGGAGATGATACTTCGATTTATTAAGGTTTTTTGGTCAATGAGCCTGTGCAAAAGCCTTGAGTTCAATACTAGTTTACTTACATTGCTTTCCTCTGAGCTTGCTCATTGAATCGTCATTTGAACCATATTTTCTGGTTTCATTTGATCTAGATCCTCATGGCTGCATAGCATAACTGGAAGTAAGTCAAGATCTGTAACACAAAACCATTTGGTGTTTGAAAAACCACCAATTTTACCTCAAAAAAGCCAATATGACTCTGCATTCCTCAACAGATAGCTTCCTTTGGAATTCTCAATTTTAATAACTAAACATTCATTAAAGTGATTGTGAAAGACATTAGCAATTATTGGACTTGATTTCAAACTTCAGAGCCAAAAAATGAAAATCCTAAACAATACAATCATTCTCATTTATACTCATATCATTGTGCAATGGTGGCACCTTTTTCCACCCACATCTGCAATGTACCTTTTTACTCCTACTGATCTGGACTTCTTTGACATGGGAGAAGAGCCAGCTTTGAGGGCTGTAGGTGAGTGCCTACCTAATCAATCTTGGTATTGCTCACATCAAAGAGACAAATCTGGTTGGTCACTCAGGGCATTCTTTCCATACACACAGACTACCATAAAGCTTGGTGTATCCATCCTGGTTCAACCAGCCCAAGATCAAAGGACCACCTGATACAGTATTTGGATATGAGCCTAGAAGAAAGGAGGAATTCTCCCCCATTCTTCCTTTATCCTCCTCCTCCTCATTTGCCTCATGGTATGTCATATGCCCATACAAAACCCCACAGAACGGAAACAAACTGATAAGACTTGGTCCCAGATGCACCTGGCTTAGATTCTCTTGAGCTGATGAACAAGATGTTGCAATCAGGAATAGAAACATGGCCTGAATACATTCATGAGATATTGAAGACCAATCCGTCATGTAAAGTAAAGAATTTTTGGGGTTTTATGTATGAAATTTCAGACTTCATGACCACACCAGTTCTTCAGAAGAGCCTCTTTGAATTGTGCAATGAGTCAGAAGATATAAAAGGATGGGTGACACAAAAAAATTATGGGGCTAAAGAAATCCGCTCAAAGGTCATAATCAGATATGAACAGAAGATGAATGAGCATATATCATTACTTGAAGATGAAAAGTATGTGAAGCTAAGAATTCAAGATCATTTTGTTAGAATGTTCCTAAGTTTTTCTATCAATACTGATGCTTACAGTAGGCCTAAGGAAGTTGTCAACATATTCACAATCAATGAGCAAGAAAAGTTGGGAAAATACAAAATTCAACTTGAAAAACAGTGGACATCAAGTGATGCAGTTATCTTGTATAAAAACTGGGCGTCACGTGGGTTCTCATTCTCCATATCTTCCAGGATGATCATGCACTGAAATGCATCACATCTCAATACAACTTCAAGACATGAAGGTATACATGGGTGTGCAAGGTGCTGTCAAGGGAGCTCTTGAGTGCCAAGCAATACTGGTCAGCTGGATAAAACTTGACACACTTCATTCCTCAGGTTATATCCAAGTACCTTATGGGATGAGAGAGGCTTTCAAGGATTCTTTGTTTACATCTTCTCAAGCTGTGGCAAATAAATTTGTAAATTCTATTCAGTCATTAGATGAGGAGTGAGTCTGGAAGGAATAGATCCCCAAAACACCAATTTCAAAAGCTAATTGTAACTTCTTGCTTTGTATTCCCAGATCATGGTTCAAACTTTGGGAATCTCAAAAAGAATTCAGTTATGGTATCAATAGCCGCAATCATTGGTCAAGGAAAACCCTAGTCTTTTGGGCAAAATGTGAGTGATCTCCCAGGCTCTTAGTATGATTAAGTAGCTGAGCTGTCTTTTTGATACTTGAATCCCCACAAATAGTCATGTCAGTGTACTTAAAGATGAAAATGAGGCCATATACATGGAAATGGAGGTACCTTTTTGAGGCAATTATTGAGGAAGACACAGAGGAAGATCACTTGGAATCTGTTATGCAAGAATTTTCAAGTCATTCGCTTGCTTTTGATGCTCAGAATGATTGGGTGGTTGAATTCCTACAACTTATCTTGAACAACACAAAACCTGGAAGGTTCAGAAGATTTGTAGAGGAATGCCTAAAGAGGATCAGCGATGATCCCAACTGTAACCTTTCATTCAAACAGATTGCAAACATTAGGTTTTTTCTGGTGTGAATACAATTGTTTTTTTTGTGTACCTTATGTTGGAAGAGTAACGAAGAAAGTCTGGCTGAAAGATAGATTATCCTATCCAATGTATGATTACACAGGCTACACTTTAGAATCACATTTAACAGAATCAGACTTATACTCAGGCTCTAGTTTCCTTTGTTATCTTACTTCTCTTTTCTTGTCATAGCTGCTTTCCTGTAGCTCCCTTCTTATGCTTTGATATTTATGCTAGGCCTAGTAACTTTGTTTTCAGGAAATTTTGAGATGTAACTTTACAATCTCACGTATGACATATGTATATCACACTATGGTATATCTACTGCACACAGTGTTTCTATTTCTTTTGCATTCACATTCATGTTTAGTTTCTTTTTAGACTACTTTTGTGTCAGAATCTGGGGGGTTATTTGGTCTGGTTCTCTGGTTTTTAATCAAGCTGGGTATGATCTTTTCTTGACCACTCTTCTTTTGCCATTGAAGATAGCTTCCTTGTTATTGTCTGGGGTTGTCTTTGATCTGATGTTCAGTTAAGCTAGGTCTAGCTTTTGCAATTCTGTTTTATGATCCTGATACTCTTGGCTACATTATTTAGGGGAATCACACTGTAGTTGATTTTGAAGTATGTTGATGTGCAATTGTCAAAAGATACAGACCAGAAGAGATGGTGATGCAAGAAGAGTGAAAAAGAATAGATAAATTTCTGATTCACTTAAGGATTGTGGAATATTTGAGAATATTTGTGTTAGGAAATGTAGAAAGACAAAAGTTATTAATGGTCAGTTGAGGCTATATGATCAAATTTGGTTACTTGCTCAATATTGATTGTAACCAGAACACAAACTGTTTGCTGTGATTTTTCTTACGCAATCTAGTTGCACATTTATTTGAAAAATACTTACCTTTAAGGGGGTCAAAACACAGAAATTGCTACATCGGTGCACGCAGAATCCAAGGTTAGATATCCAAAGTCTCTAAATGTTTTTCATGTGTCTCTGTTTTTAGGGGGACAATTTAGAAAATCTTGACATCACATGCACCCAACAGAAATACCAAACACACATTTAGAATCTGGACTCCAATTGTGTAATTATTACAGTACAAGCATACTAAAGGACCTCAATCATGGGTTTTCTTTAGATCTAAGTGCTCTGCTGTAAGACCTGTAGTCAATGATTGGATCTCAGAAAACTCTTGCTGTGTTTCAAAGTGTCCCATCTGAAGTAGTTAGTGAAGGTTACCTCAAACCTCACATCTTCTGTGCACACTTGCTTTTTCTGAACCCTCACATTTGATAATTCTGTTTGGAGGTCTGTTGGGGAGCTTGCAAGATATAGACACTGTAGTGGATCCTTCTCAGTCCTCTGCTTGCCTTTGCTTTCATAGACAAGGGATACTTTGTCAGGTTGAAATTTGAACTACACTCCAAAATACAATGGATACACCTTGGATACTGTTTGTGATGTTTGGAATCTGAACACTAGTTCACTTGTGCTTCCAGTGATTGATTTTACTCATTGAATAATCATGTTGTATGATTCAATTTCTTTTGAGTTGATCTTACTCCTTGTTTCTACATATCAAGTTAAAAACAAATCCAAAATGTGTAACATGTGCCACTCTAAGTTTTTACAAACCGCTAAAATCATTTCCAAACAAGCCTTACTTTCACTATATCCTTCAACACCAATCCTCCTCAAAAATCATCAATCACAGCCATTGTAAACTTCAATGACAGTTTTTTTTTTCTGATGAATTCTCTTGTTGACAGATTTTTCTTTGTAGACCAAAACCCAAACAGAATCCAATTTCAGAGTGAACTTTCTTGTATTCATTTTGAAATAGACACAAACTTTCTTCATTTTCTCTTCATCAATCCTTTGCCCCCTTCATTCACTTTCAGCTATTTGTGTTTCAAAGCACAAATAGCCAGAAAAAGCTTTCCACAACACGTTATGGCAACAAGTTTTTAAAAATATGAGATATTTTCCCTTTTCTTAATAAATAAAGCCTTGATTTATACCATCACCATCTCATTTTTCACCTTTGGTGATTGAACTTCCCCACCATCATCCAGCTTCTTGTATGGGACTAGTAAGGAGGAAAGGGTTTATAGAGAGAGAGAGAGAGAGAGTTGAATTCAAATTTCAAACCAAACCATGAAAGTTGTGATCAGATCAGACTTATACATCTCAACACTTGAGAGAAAGTTGATTGGTGAGAATAAAATGTACAGTGAGTTTGATACCTTTCCACTGCTCTTTCCTCATACATCTTGTACACTCACATCTGATTTTTCAACTTCAAATTTGATTCATCATCATCAAGTTTACTTACATTTGTTTTCCTTTTTTTTTGTTTAAGAGATATTTGAAATTCATTTGTATTTAAATATTCAATCGATTTCATTTCATATACTTCAAGTAGTCTGTGTGTTTTCATGGTTAGACTGTTGAAATGTCTCTGAATAAAAGTTGCTTGATACTCTGTGGAAATCTTTGATAGTACATAAAAGATGATGATAATACATTAAAGAAATGAGCTTTTTTTTTATCAAGATGAATATGTAGAAGAATAGCATGATGATAGAGTGAACGATCATTTTTGGATTAGGGATTTTAGGGGCTTGAATGGGATTCAATAAAGTAAAGAATGATAAAGAGGATGGATAAGAATTTGAGATGAATCAAGTTAAATGTTCAAAAATTAAAGAAGAGAAGAAAATGTTTGAATTTTTGAATGTATGTATGACTGGGATTTGAAGGTAGAGTTGTACTTTGTTCGAATGGAAAGGATTTGACAATGAGATTGTAGGCAGAATATGATTTGAGTTGATTGTTTCTTTTTTCACGGTGCGATTGTGATTGTGATGGTGATGATGATGGTGAGTTATTTTCATAGATCAGGTTGTGAAGGTGAGATAAACAATTGACGATGGAATGAATGAATGCAAATCTGATAAGAGAGATGTGTGAAATGAAATCAGATGAATGATAGATAGATTTGATTTGATTTCTTTTGATCAAACTGTTTTGTTCAGATTTCTTAATGACGTCATTTGGTAAGTTAATCATCTTCTGTGACTTTGGACTTCACCATTCTGTTCTTTTGATCATTTAAGATCAATGGTAATCTCCTTTAGAACACTGATCCTGAATACCATCATGTACCATTTCATTCAAGAGTTTACCAATCTCAATTCAATATATCAGCTTGAATGATGATGATGATGATGATACTCTAGATGGTTCAATATCCTTTCATCAACTTTTCAGTGATTCTATCTTAATTTGTTTCTTTATCTAAGATCTATCTCTAATTACTGAACAAAACCTGATCTTCATCGATTTAATCTTCTCTTTACCATCCAGACTTTTGAAATAATTCATTTGGGGATCATGGAAAATAATTAAACTCCTCATTTCAAAAAGTATGTTAAGGACGCTTTAGAAAATCGTGATCGAAATCAAATTGATACTGATGATTAACCTACTTTTCTTGGGTAACCGATCACTGATGATACCTACTTAATTTGATTTGAAGCTCGATAAACTTGATCTTGACCGATTCCCGATTGAGAGGAGACCTTGAATGATTTGTGATTCGAAAGAAGATTAAAATTAAATCCAGATTTAAAACACTTTTGTTTGAAAAACAAGTTATTTCAAAGTAGATTGTGCAGCTTAAAGTTAAGTTTTAAATGACTTTCTTTTTTCAGAACTTGGTTATGTGAACTGTAGTATCCTTTAGAGTTGTAATTTCAATTTCAATTTCAACAAATCCTCAATTTCAAGTTTAAATCCATTTCTCTTTCTTTTGATCATCTCAATTCATCATCAATCAACCTTCTCAACTTCATCAAGAACAAACAAGTTAACTCTCATCAATCATTTCACGACTCCAACTTCGATTCTCATCAAACTACATCATGTCCACTTCAACTTCATCTCATTCAACTTCAACTTCAACTTCAATCAATCCACCTTTACTTAACTCTGTTCAACTTCACTCTCAACCTCAACCTTCAATCCAATCTCAATCTTCAATCCCAATCTCAGATACACCTGAAGACCCGAATCCTGATCTCTTTTGGCTTCCTGCTAGACTTCATCCTGAGATTGCACCTCAGGAATTCAAAGCGTTTATCCAAGAAGCAACCAAACCTGAAAACTTGCTCCGTCGTACTAACTCTGCTTTAGGATCTCGTCGTAGAATTCAAACTGAGGATGATCCTGTTTATCCTACTTCCAACTCAGCCTTAGGTCGTAAAAAGAGTATGCTCAGTAAAGTTTATGATCCTAGTTCAGATTCTTCAGCTTCTCCTTCTAATCGATCATCATTCAATTCCGAGACATCTTCAAAAAATCAAATCAATCGTGGTCAATCTATGAGCTCACGCGGTGGTTTGGGTCGTGGATTAGAAGGACTTGAATCTTTAACTATCAATGATCTTCAACGCCTAGAATCTCTTGTACTCAATAACGATCCCACTCTTAATCCTTCTACTCCTCTTGTTGACTCTAGTGAGGGTAACGTTGCCGGTTTTGGTTTAGGTGAAAGTAGAATCACAGCTGTACTACGAAGAAGTTTGAGTATGGGCGGTGCTGCTGCGTTGTATTCAGGTGGGTTAACATCCGTGATCATCATGTTTTCATCATTCACTGATCACTAACCTGATCTTCATCAGGTAACGAATCATCAGATGACTCCAGTGACCCAACAGATGATTCACCTCTTATCTCTCGTGGTCCTGGTCATATCATTCGCAGAACAGCTCGGACTAAAGTTCGAAAAACTGCACTCGCAGGTGACGGGAATGGTCATCGGTTTCCAGCTACTCGCAGAACAAAGATTGTCAATAATGGCTCTCTGAACGATCAGCAATCAACTCCTTCTACTTCATTGGACTCTTGTACTTCTGAAGATAGCGTAGGAGGGAGTACTATCCAATCCAATCAACATCTCAATCCTCTAACTTATGAAGAAAAACGAGTGAGCAATATCAGCTCGAGTACTGATGAACCAAGCCTTGAAGATGGTTCATTGGATGAATCTCATAGTAGTCACCTACATCGATCACTCTCACCTGGTAGTAAATATACCAACACCACTTCCCCTACTTCGATATGTGATTCATTGACGGCTTCTAGTCATGATTCTAAAAGTAACATTCAACACTCTTCCACCTATCCTACTATTCGTGAAACTAATTTTTCACCAACGGACGATTATTTGGGAGCGACTTCCCTCAGTCCGTCTGCTCGACCAGTCTCAACTGCCTCGAACAGTAGTTTATTAGATGCTTATGCTGACTTATCAAGCCCTGAAGATTCACTTCCAACGATCACCACTGAATCCATTGACAGTGTACCAGTACCAATCTCTCGAGCATCATATCCACCTCAACCTAGCATCAATTCGACGTCAAAGGCATCTCAAAACGCTTCGACTCATGCCTCATTTCCATATACATTCATGTCTTCATCCGATCATCTTCCGATCGGAATTCCACCCAACTCACATAGGACTACTAGAACTTCTGTACCTTTTCCTACCCTTCAACCATCTACTTCAACCGCTACACCTAATCAGTCTAACAATGAAAACAGTCCTATCACAAGTTCATCCACTTCCTTAAATGTACCCGGTATTAAAGACTCAAAGGGCAAGAAAACTTTGACGAACACGTTTACTAAAAGTATGGATGATCTTCATGCCAGAGGTGCCATGAGCAATGATAACTCATCACGAGGTAAGTCAACTTTTGAGGCTTCACATCCCTTTCTTTACAACCATTGATCTTTTTCTACCCTTCTTTCTCTCTCTATTTTGAAAAAAATACGATAGTAGAAACTTCAACATCATCTAGTTCCAGACCTTCAAACAAACAAGCTAAAACAAGTCCTCCAACATTGGTGTCAAGTACAACGAGCCCACCTCCTAGTGTGAAAGAAACTAAAGAGAAAAAACGAACATGGGCTAAACTTGGATTATCCTCATCATCCTCATCCGATAAATCAAAGAAAGGCAAATCCAAAGAAAAGTCAACAGCTGCACCTATTGCTAATAATAACACAAGTATATCTGGATCTGGATCTGCAAAATCAGGAAGTAAAAAAGAAGACAGTAAGAAAGAAGCCAGTGGAAGTGGATCGTTTCTAAGTGGTTTATTTGGAGGCACTAAAACTAAAAAGACCGAATCAAGTACATCATCATCATCTAACAATAATGCGAATAATACGAGCAATGTGACCAAATCGATCACTTCACCAACGAAAAAAGTAGAAGAAGAGATTAGCGAATTAAATCCGACTGCATCTGGAGGGTTCATCAAAGGAAGATATACATCATTTTATAGATTACCAATTCATGTAGAAAGAGCGGTTTATAGATTAAGCCATATCAAACTGGCTAATCCTAGAAGACCATTATATGAACAAGTCTTGATTTCGAATTTAATGTTTTGGTACCTTGGAGTGATCAATAAAACGAATGTAATTAATCAATCACAACAGCCATCTTCTGTACAACACCAACAACAGCAGCAAATACAACAAAGTGGATCTAATCATGGACTGGTTGGTCAAGTGAATAATGGAAATCAAGTGACAAGTAAAAACAAGAATGGAAAATCGATTGGGATTGAGATTAGAAGAAGCGGAGGAGGGGGGATTGGAGAAGAAGGATTTGAAGATGAAACTGATTCAGAAGAAGAATCAAGTAGTGAAGAATCAACAAGTGAAAGTTCTAGTGAATCAGAAGAAAATCAAGAAGAAGAAGAAGAGATAGGTAGTAGTAGTGAAGGATTTGAGAGTTGTGAGGGAGGGATCGTAGAAGGAGATGAAAGAAGTGGAAGTAGTTATTCAAAGAAAAAGAAATCGAAATCGAAAGGGAATCAGTTGGTTTCACAGACTTCAAAGAAGAATGAAACGGTTAAGGTGAAACGGATTCCAGGTGGGATTCCAAATGGAAATTCAATGAAAAAAGACAGTTTAAAGAAAAAATCTTCTATGGGTTGGATGAGTAGTAATAATGGGAATGGGAATGGGAATAGTTTACAGGGGTCTGGGTCTACTGGAAGTAGTGGAAATGGAAAAGGTAAAAATAAGAAAAGTTGAGGGAAGAAAACCAAAAAGAAACCAAAAAAAAAGAGAGATGAAGAAAGTTGAGCTTGATGAGGTGTTTTTGTAAAAGATTAGATTCTTCTTTTTCCTTTTCCTTTTCCTTTATAGTTTTGTTTGTTTGTTTGTTTGTTTTTTATTAAGAAAAGAAAAAATGAACTTTAATGATTAGAAAGAGAAGAAGAAAAAGAAACGTTTGTGGTTGGTATTGGGTTAATTTTAAAAATGTTTTTTTTTCTTTTGCAAGTTTTAGTTGACTTTAGAATAGTAAGTAGTAGTAGTCATCAT
Source organism: Melampsora americana (assembly GCA_022264835.1). Lineage (NCBI taxonomy): Eukaryota > Fungi > Basidiomycota > Pucciniomycetes > Pucciniales > Melampsoraceae > Melampsora > Melampsora americana. The sequence goes on along the minus strand of JAIFHY010000122.1, from coordinate 16,761 downwards.
TTGATCTTTTTTTTTCTGTGTGTTTTCATCCATTTTTTTTTCATTCATTCATTCATTCCTTCATTTTTTTTTGCATAATTGTATAAACCATTTCTGTTTGAGTTTTCTATTCCTATTTTTTTTCATTTTTTTTCACTTCTCTTAGAATTTGAGTTTTTTTTTCAAAGAAACAATACTCTATACTTAGAAAAAAAAATATAATTATATTTATGAATCTCTTTTTCTTTTTCTTTTGCATATCTTTTTGAGAGAGAGAAAGAGAGAGGTTGTGAATTGAGTAAGAGGTAAGGAAAGATAAAGGATGGGAATTGGAAATAAGTTTTTTTTTGGAATTTGGAATTTGATTTTTCTAGAATTTGAGAAAATTTAAATATAAATTATTTCTTCTTTGTAATGGGTTGACTTTGAGACTTGATGGATTGGAATTGAGATTATGTAGTACATGTGATGAGGTTTATAAGTTACACTTAACCTTCAATTCACTTTTGTTTGTCTTTTTCCTCTTCATCAATTTGCCTATATCCCACAAAAAAAAAATTAAAGATGCACAGCTTGATTCATTGATCTACATCAGCATCCAATAATTTTCTTTGTGGGAGAAGAGATTGGATTGAGAGTAAGCAAAGACCTAGAAATGTAGATGTGAATGGCAATTTGTCTAAAATTTAATTTTGCTTTTCCTATAAGGAAAAGTGACTTGATTGAATCTTAGAATCTCATAAATCCCTCAGTTTCATGAGAGACTCAAATAGATTCCTCTGAGTCTTTATTATGCTTTTGTATATCATTTGAATGAAGAAATTCAGATTTCAGAAACAATAAAGGTATCGTAGATTTTCTTGAAGATTGAGCTCGATCATCGTCGGTTCTCTTGCTGCGGGAGCATCGGGGAATTGTCTAACTTAACTAAGTACCCTCCTCCGCGCGCGTCCTTCGGAGCTTGCGGAGGAGGGACTTACGACTTATACACGTCTACTGGCCTGGTAACCTTTTTGAAATTCGTGTTTTTTGACCGTTTTCGACTCCATCTAAGCTACTCAACTCACCACTCAACAAAAACCTTTGTGAATCAGCCAACTTGTTCCGCTACATCTTGTACTTATTCCTTTCCAAAATCAAGATGTTTTTATTTGTATTTGTAGTCTTCAGTGGAGAACTGAAGACTGTAACATTGATCTTGCTTGATCAAACAACTGCGCTGACGGTTGAAACTTTTCTCTCGTCCAAAACCTTTTAGACAAGAGAGAGAGGAAGACACAGAGAACATAGAGAGAGAGAGGGAGCAGAGAGGGAGACGGAGATGGAGCAGAGAGACGGTCGGGATCATAAACAAAAAGAAAAATAGAGACGGAGAGACAAAAACTTGAAGTAAAATTCTTCAAAAACTTTTGATATATTCAGCGCAAAAAAATTATTGTTTGTCAGCTATGTCGACCACGGAGACGAGAAAAAGCACCCTCCAAAGCTCAGATGAGCAACAAAAGATGTCCAGCAACAATCAAGAACCGACCGAGATCCTTGCGCGTGCGCCTGCCACTTCAGTGCCTAAGCAAACACGATCCAAAGTGGTCCTTCCTGCTGAGATATTGGCTCTCACAGATGATGAGATTTATAAGTTGATTGAGGAAAATCATCAAAAAGGATACAGATGTGAAGCAAAAAAATTACAAGTTGAAGCCGTCATTGCCTTGGTCAGGGGTCGTGACACGTTCTTGTTGGCTGGAACCGGCTATGGAAAGACACGGATTGCTGAGCTGTTTCTTTCTCTTTTTCCAAAAGAATCGCACCCTACTATCATTGTAATCAATCCACTAGACGCGCTGGGGGACAATCAGGCAGGTCACTTGCCTACATCACTTCCTGAGATCTGAAGCCAATTTGCTGTTTTGCCTGCTCCGTAGGTTGTTGAAAAAAAAGATGGAAGATCAACGCAGTAAATTTGACAAAGGATACATTCACAGAAAAGGTCAAGTCGGATATCATAGCCGGAGTATATAAAGTAGTCTATTTGGTTAGTAAAGCCTTTTGGATGATGAGGTATTAAGAAAAAGAAGAAGGAGCTGATATTGAATACTTGGATTTTGGAAAAAGAGCCCGGAGATCTTCTTGAACAACAAACTATTCGAGAGTATCTACTTCAGTCAATGGTTTCAAGATTGCTTGGTGCTCAAGGTGATTGACGAGGCACATATGATCTACTGGTGGGGGATGGTTCAAACTCGACAAGCAAAGCATTGTATTGCTTTCATGCGCCAACAGGATGGTGGTCAGTTTTGGGCATCTTATGGGGATCTTTGTCTTCAATTTTTAGCAACAAACAAGATACCCCTCCTTTTGATGTCGGCAACTTGTGCGCCCGGCCCCTTCTCCGCTATTCTAAACAACTTGAGTATTTGAGAATGTGATATTGAGATCTTCAGAGGAGAACTGAGTTGCTCCAATATTCAAATCATCCGTATTCCAACAAAGCAATCAATTAAGATAACACCGCCTGATCTTGCTAAGATCTATGCTAGCAAAGTGATTGTCCCCGATAGCAAGCTGGTCAAGTCACTTATCTACTCAGGTTCACGAAAAGCAACAATGGAAGTTATGAAACCTGTAAATAAAGCACGAGGGACATCAAAAGGAGAGGAGGATCCAGATAGTACACTGATCCGCAGGTACCATTCTTGTACTGGAAGAAAACAAAAGCTACGGGAAGTTGAAGCCTACTCAAAGGATGAATTCCCCATAATGTCATGTACTAATGCTCTTGGCCTTGGTCAAGATTGGCCATCAGTGATGGAAGTAATAGTTATGGGTCGTATGGGACTTCCAGAACTTGCCCAATTGTTTGGAAGATGTGGCAGAGGTTCTAGTCCTGGACCTGCAATTCACTTTGTCAAAGAGAATCAACCAAAAGGCTTAAATAGAGTAGATGAGGTCAATGATTACAGTTTGATGTCCGATGACAATCTAATGGACACCTTTTCGTTCACACCAATCTGTCTGTGTGTGGCTCTTTCACTGGGGAATATGTGAGCTCTTTTTGAATGACTAAGAAGTTTCCCATCAAAGCTAACTAGTTTGATTGGAAACTTGCTCAGGATTGGGGTGATACCTTGCAGAAAGGATGATCAACGTGTCCTAGCAGAACAGGATCAAGAGATAAAGGCTGGCTTTCCTAAGTGCAAATGCTCAAACTGCGACCCAGAAGGATCTCGTATGCTATTTGGGAATTTACGCAGAATGACAAAATCGAATTACATACAAGCCATGGACGATGTATTCAGTGTAGAAGGATTTTTGAATCTACTTGAACTCGAGGAGGAATTTCAGAAGATGAATTTTACCAAAGAGATTACTAAGAAGAAGTCCTCTAAGAAAAGAAATAGCCCTTTGGACCCAGCTTTGGAGGAACTTGCGGATGAATTGGTTTATGTATTTGAATTGCATTATAAAAAAATATTTGGGGAGGACGGCTACTGTGAAAGCACCAATTATTTTGATCTTGATTGCGCAAAAGATATTGTCAGTCATCTGGAAGACATGACATCAGAAAAGGAAATAAAGGTGGTGATGGGAGGTGATATGCTGAAAGGAGGTGTGACAGTTATTTTTGATTACATGGAAGAGTGGAAAGGTCGTGATACAGGTCTTAATTACACAAACAAAAGAGCAAAGAGGATAGAACAACAGAAAAAAATGAAGAGAAGCGTGCTGAAAAGGTTTTAACACAGGCTGATCAGAATCGTGCAAGCCAGCCTCAAGTACCTAGACAAAAAAGAAAAAGACGGACAAAAGAACAAGTAAAGGCCAATGACGAACGTGCAAAACTCCAAGCTGAATATAATAAGAGATGCATTCACTGGCTGTCAGTGGAAAAAGTACCCATTGATTAAATAGATGCGAAGGAGTTAGCTTATCAAAAGTAAGTGCTACTCCTCTCCTATCCATCTCACAAACTCTTCATCAAGATCACCAAACTCATCTTGCTCTTTGGAATCATCATCTTGCGCTTGGGAATCCTCATCCTGTTGTTCTTCACTGTTTCCTCGGCGGTAGTTCAAACAAAGTGGCCAGTGGAAGCGCTCCAGTCAATGGTGATCAAAATCATCTTGCAGCTTCTTAGTTCCCAAGAGGTGAACATCCATGATTGCACCACTGGCAATGACTGATTTAGGGCGATGTTGATTGATTGATTCACTTCTTGCCATATTCAAGAAGCGCATGACTGAAGCTGGTGTTGATTTATTCTTATGTGATTGTTGCACAAGGTTACGGCCAGCTTTTCCTTTCATGTTTTCTACTAAGTATGCAAGCTGAACATGTATGTATATTTAGTTAGCGGTTGAGGTCATATTTAACAATTTATTTTGATTCAATCGTTGTAAAAAAGAAATAAGACTTACCAGCCCGACCGTGAGAGAGAATGATTCCTTCAATTGCTGGATGTCTGTTCCAGGTCCCTGGTAAAATTAGCATATTGATCAGTCTGAGAGTTCAAGAACACCATTAAAATCACAAACAATCCACTCACTGCATGATTGTAGAAGTACTTCAACCAAAAGTTCTTTACCTCAAGGTAGAAATCTTTTGCGACAAAGTGACCTTCTCGACCAGTTGGAGATATCAAAATTGAATGGAGTATGATGTGTGACACCGGTTTGGGAAGTACAACAGTACAAAGTTGTATCAGTTGGGGTAGGTATCTTGAATAGTGTGTCAGTCCCTTTAATCCTTGAGTCATTATACTCCACTGCTGCCAAATAATCATCAGTCTGCCAATGTCACCATTGGACATGGCTCTGTTGGCTTCAACAACAGTTGCAAAGTCACAAATTTGGAGGAGTAATTGAATTCGTTTTTGGTCCTCATTGTGACATGCCTTGCAAAGGGCGCTGCTGGAGAAGTAATTTGCATATACTTCATTGACATTCGTCTCAAATTCTTCAACAGTGAGTTCAATTGGGTTCTCAACTGTAGCCACAGGAAGAGCAAGAATATTGCTTCATCACAAATTCAGGATTAGTTATAGAGTGGAGTTAAATTGAAGGTTTTCTTCCAAGACTTACAAGATGCAAAAAGTGATGGTAGCTTCATGAACTTGTTCAATTGTACGGATCATTGAGGTAAAATCTTTCTTGGAATTTAGTTTTTCTTTATCCCCGCCAAGCTCAACTACTGTCCACCAAACACCTTGATTGTTCTTATCATCTTTATTGCCCCAGTGATGCAATAAAATCGCTTGTGCAATGTTTCATAGCGTGTGCCCAGCACCAGGGATCATAATAAGATGAGCAAGACTCTCATCTTTAAATTTTGCAGGTGTATGTTGTCATTCCAATCCTGAGAAGATCAAACAGGTTCCAAGATCACCTTCAATTATCTGTAGTCTATCAGCAAACTCATCTGGTGATAGTCCAGTTTGTTTGATTAACTTGTTGTAAAGTGAAGAAATACCATCACTTCCGTTGTCCAATGAATCCATGAGTCTGAGCATGTCAATATTGGGCTTTTCAGCCTTTATTTGGTCAATTGCTGGTAGATTCAAGACTGGAATATCCTTGTACTTATCCAGTGATTTCATGTAGCGTAACAGGTTCCGAGCAATCTGGTTTTTCAAAGTTAAGACCCATCTCTTCTGCTGGTCTTTTTCCGGAATCAAGTCGCCCAAGTCAATTGATTCTTCACAGTCCTTTTCAAGGAGACTCTGGAAATAAGACATTGTACACTTCTCAGGATCAAGACCTTTCAACAGTTCCGGTTTTAAGAAGTGTACATAACCCCAAGTCCCATGGAAGGTCTTGCTGGTCGCATCAACCTTTTGACTATGTACCCTTTCCATCATATCAAGGTTATCAATACACAACAAAAATCCAAAAGTCCCCGCAGATTTGATCTTTGTTTTGATTGATTCAGTTTTACTTTTTGCTAGGGCCACAAGACCACGTAGAGTGGTTTTTTGACATGCACTTAGGCCGATGTAGTAGAGATATTGGTTGACGCGTTCTGAAACCCCACAGGCAAGGAATGCAATTGTATTTTCAACCTGTAGTCCGTTGTTTTGACGTTGACAGCCATAGGAAATCATTTGTATTGTTGTCAGAGCAATCTACAAAGGGACCACACCCAAAACAGTTGCTTTGGTCACTTCCAGGTGAAACATATCGAGAAGTTTATGATAAAGAGGCATACTCTTTTACATCTCTCCTTGGCATTCTTAAACCTGTCCTTTGACTTATGGTAAACATAATTTCAATCTGATCCTGTGGGCTCATCGTCAGAATCTGACTCAGAATCTGAACTTTCTCAACCAGCCCCACTAGCGTTTCTTTTGGCCTGTAAATTTTGATGAGCTCTTGAGGATTTATAAGCGGATTTGAGTTTGGAAGTAATTAATTCATGTAAGAATTCCATTCCTTTAACTACTTCAGTTTCTTGTTTTAACTCTGAATCATGAGTGAAGAATTCCGGTTTGATTTTATTTACATTGATGTAAAGACTTTGTGAGGGTGGAGACTGTGATGCAACAATCACTTTTGCCTGCCAATATTAGAATAAATATATTGTCAGTATCACGTTGGACAGCAAGAATGCTAGCTTAACACACACCTTTTTTAGCATCCATCCCCTCCATAGTTCTCAACAATCAGGTTTCTGATTCACCAACGTGTTGATCTCATCTAATACAAGTTCGGTTGTCTTCCAACCCTTCTTTGCTGAGCCCCACTGCTTTTTACGATTTTTTTTAACGAAGGTAATCTAGAATGAACGTCTTCGTGTCGGTCTTCTGCTCATTTATGTATTGATAAATCTTTTGATTCTTCCAACAGGTTGTTGGGAATGAGCTCTTAGAGATGGCTCCAAGGTAAGGTTGTTGGGATCACCTCCGTCCATCAAGTCTTCCAATAAGATATCTAAAACTGATAACAAGGAAGTATTACACTATGGATTGATAGAGAGTTCAAGGACGTTAAATTACCACCGGATGGGATAGTACAGAGGAAGATTTAACTCAAAAGAATCGTGTATATGTATAATCACCTGTAGTCGCAGCAACCTCAGGAATCAAAATTTGGAACTCGAAAACAAGAGCTCCTTTACAATTTTGAGCTCTGAAGTGATTCAGGAGAATGTGAATAGAACAAAAGATCAGGAAAATCAAGATCTACAATTCCATCAGGTTGCTTCAAACACTTGGATTGTGGAAAACCGTGGTATGGGAGGATGGAGTTAGTCCCAGCCAAACTACAAAGGGTATCACACAAGAACTTGTGTATAAGGCGCAAGCCCCCCCTCCGCAGGCTCCGGAGGTTTGGGGCGGGCTTGTGTTAAGCTAGGGGAATCGTATTTCTTCTGAGAATTCTCACGTGAGAATTTGCAGGGACAGTACAGCCACAGCTTATAAGCATCAAGATCATAAGCATATCCCTATACCTAGATGTCAATGCTGCGCGCAAGGCTCGTCGTGTTGCACCTCCAGCGGCCCATAGTGTCTTTTATGTCAGTCTCACGTTCAGCACAAAGATAACAATTAGTAAAAAATAATCCAATTGACTCAAAAGAAAGTATAAATTTGTAAACAAAATGAAAAAAGATGTAAGGGTGAAAATCTAAAAGTGTTCTAAACGATCAAAGCAACAAAATTTGATTGGCCAATCCAAACAAAATTACAATCTGGATCAAAATGTCATGACTGAAGATGTAGTCCAATTTTTGTTATGAGCAAAAGAATCTTAATTGGAGAGTTCCAATGGCGTAAGTTGAGGACAGTTCTCCTGAAGCACAATGCATCTCGCTCGGAGAAGTAAACACAAAAGGAGAGAATAATAATCATTTTGATGAAGAGAAAAGAAACGAGTAAGAAAAAACAATGCAGTATCTATAATAAATGATACAACTTAGGTACCAAAGTACTTTTTTTAATCCTGTTCCTGGTGATTATACATCTATTCCTTCATTCCAAACTATTATTTTTTGGAAACTACCAAGAGGAGCAGTGCTAGACTGGTGGGGTCCAAAGATGTCTGGATACAAGCATGGTGCTAAGGGTTCTTTATGTGTTAAGGTATATTTCTCAGACAAGGTTGAGAATTCTCAGCAAAAATACAAAATCCCGATGTACCCGTTGCTGCTATGTACAACACCGACACATGGAGTTATACTTCATTCAATTCACGTGGTCTCGGCTCCCTGGTTCTTTGATCGAGTGAAGCTTGTTGATACAAGGGAGGCTCGAGATCTTCGCCGATGGACCTTACCAGCCTGTAGAATCGCTGCTGTTTGTGAGAACAAGATGAATGTTGTAAAAGCTCCTACATTGAAACAACTGAAATCAAATCCATCGAGATTGTATGTACATAGATATCTACCTTGAACTTCAGTCCCAACAATTTGGTCGAGTCTTGTGGAAACATGTTGAGTCTATTTAAATTTCACTGTGGATATATAGTTCCTAAAACGAGTATGGAGGACATGAGATCAAAAAAGATAACTCAAGTTGAGGTTCAAGCTTTTGAGAATCATACAGGACATCAGCTTAAACCTCGTCTCATACGTCCTAAACCGCAGTTTGCTTTCCTGTTGGCTTGATCGATGAAACCCTTCCACTGGTGCGAAGGACGCGCAGGGCTGATTCGGAGCGAATCATGTAGTCTTCGTGTTTGATATCTCGACTTCTGTAGCCTCAGGCTTGAACCATACAGCTTTTCATGCCTTTCCTTGTTCCGAAACTTGTACCTACGTGGGTGGGTCTTCTGTCCTTCTCTGCGCGAAAGTCGACTAGTGAGCTCTATAAGCCAGTTTCGAAGTCCAGCCGATTGCAAGTCCATTTGTCCTTCTTAGTCCATCACTTGCTCGGTCTGCTACTCAAGTAGTCATCTCGCCCTCACTGCCATTCACTCTTAGACGCTCATTTGACCATTTACCACATATTCACTTGGCCTTCCCATCTCTTCACCAAGACTATAACACCTACCTTCGTTTCAAACCCATTCTTTGTAAGCAGGAAGCCAAGCAACGTCAAGTTTGATCCAAGAAAACTCTCGAGTCACCAACTCTTTACTTCAACTCAAGCGATGGTCTTATCGTCCGGAAGACTCACTCGTTCTATCGAGATGAAAGTCCTAATCTCAATATTTGCTGTTATCTCCGCTCACGCTCAAGCAGCAAACTTGAATGGACACCCACACCTCACGCATTGAGACCACGATCCCCATTTTCATTGGGTGGTACAGCTCCTGCTACCAACGTAGCTGTTAATACAAGCTGTGAACAGCCTGATATAAACAATGTAACTTGGATTCAACGGGGAATAGACTCTTACCTGGAGAGCTTTCCCAATGGTAGCACTATGACGCTTCAGGTGATTTCTTTCAAGACTAAGATCTATATATGCATCAAACCAAGAAAGAGACAAAAAAAACTCAAAGCTTACTTCATGTTGAGTGTGATTGGATGAATGTAGAAATTTGCTGCACATGCAGGTCTTGATAACTTCATTTGTGGGATTGGAGAGCAATGTCATGCGGGTCAAGTAAGTTTAGATCTTTTGAGTTTTTTTTTTTGATTTAATTTTACTAAGATTTGATTCAAATCCATCAGATTTGTAGCCCTGCTCATTCGCCCGATTGGGAAGTTCTTGTTGGAGCACAAGAATGGAATAATTTTCGAAATAAGCTTTACGAGGCTGTTGGAGTTGCTACTCAAATGGTAACATGTCGTTAAAGATTGAAGACTCAAACCAAATAAATCTTAAAAAGAATTTGAATGAATTTATCATCTGAATCCTAAGATTTTTTTTTCAAGTCTTCTTGACTGACTATTACTCTGTTTTGCTTCAATTTGACCTTTTAAAACTATAGCGATCTCTGTACATTGGTATCAGATTTGTAGGTTTAAGATTATCCAATTAGAGATTAGAATAAAGTAATTCAACTGATCTCAAATATGATTCTCATACTCAGATACCCTCCAGCTCACCAGGGTGAGCTATGGGACGTGATGAAAACTTTCACCCTCGCTTCTAGCCTTGCTGCATCTCTCTCTCTCTTGACTGTCCTTGCCGGAGTGGGAAGTATAATCTTTATTGCAAGCTCTGTCGCGCTAGCCGTCACTGGTGGAATTGCCGGAGGGATTGGGATCAAATGGCTCTCGAAGCACCTGAGCCGGATGCTTTTGCTAGGGTAAAGTAGTCATCAGCTTTCTTTAAGATGTGGATAGATACTGATTGATGTATTTGACAGTGGTCTAATTATGCATTCTACTTGAGTCAATGGCAGCAACACGTACAAAAGAATATTGCGAACGGCACCCGAACTGTCATCGAGTCTGGCGTTAGCACCGAACATGGAATCTCTAGCGTGCTCAAGAACGGAACATTCTTTTATACCGCCCTGAAGTCAACGAGGCCGAAATCATTTCTTCTCTAAAGAACACAACAACTGCACGAATCGTCACCGATATCCTTCGTAATCAGGTTTGTTACCAATCTTACACTGTATCTTCTCCCCTTTCTTTGACGCTAAGCAGGAAAACTGATCTCTCATGATGATCTAGGGAGCTTTTGTACCGTTGGAAGTGTAAGTTTTTCAAACTCGTACACTGTACCAGACCCCACTTTCTGCGATTTTCTTCTTACCATGTTGTGGGATGATGATGGGCTGTGATCACAGGACAAATGTACCTCGGATGGACCTGGTGGAGGCATGGAGCTCACCTGAGTCTTTGTCATACTGTACTCCTAATGGAACGTAAGCTGTTTTCTATTTACATTTTTCTGCTACAGGAAGTAGAGAGTTTGAATTTCGAATCTCACACATTTTCTGTAACTTATCACTACCTATCAATCATTCACCTCTCCCTCTCCCTCCCACAGTATGATGAACATTATTCACGTAAAAAGAAAAAAGTAAACAACAAGTGGCATAATGCTGACTTGATCTACAAGAAGTATGGCATCACGGTCAAATACTTGGTAGAGCAATCGTGGGACTGTCAGGCCAAACACGGGGGCTTCAGCTTTGATCCCTATAAGTCTGGGTAGGCCATGTTTTGTTGACAATCCAGATCTCTAAGGTCTATTTGCTGATATCCATATGTTTTAACCCCTTGCCCATAGTTCCTTCCCTACCGACATGAACTCTGAGTGTATTGCTAATCTTCCAGTTGCGATTTGCGACAGCAAGGTGAGTAATCCATGAAGATCACCAGAGTAGAGAAAAGGTTGAATTGATGTTCTGTTCCTATCGCCCAACAACATATAGAAATTTTCTGAAGCTCGAAAGGAGAAGAGCACAATGGTTGCTTGCAGAACAGCAGGAAAATTACCGATCTAAGAGTCGGGCTTCCTGACCTGATAGGTGATCCAAAGCATAATGATGACCTTTAAAAGATTGAGAAGAAGCGTAAAAGACAGAGGCCTCCTGGATAATAAGATTTGATTTTTGATCACATATCTCAACCTAAACGTGCCCATCCGGTAAATCTTACATTGAGAGCGACACTGATCGATCTTTTTTTCGAATAGTCACCGTATCCTTCTATATCATTTCTGGGATATAAAGAAGGGACCGAATCAAGTTTTATTTTTTCTATCAAGTATACCTTGTCCGTTTGAGATATCCTACTTCATCAATATTATTGTCTGTTTTACAAATATTGCAGTAGATTTTAAAGTACATTCGCTAGAGACTATGAATAAGTGAGCCACCTCAGACTCTAGATAGTCAGCTTCATACAAACTTGATTTTCTATGGAATTGGTCAATCTATTGCAATCCTTCAAATCATCGAGAACCCTACCATGAGTCTGATGATTTACTTTGAAAACGATACTTTCTCCTCAAATTCAATCATAGGCATCCTTAAATTGAGTCTATTTCTATCAAGTTACATCTATTTCGTTTCTTATGCTAAAGGTTGAGTGGAGTAAGGCCCTTCTTGTGCCCGCAGATCAATGTACAACTTCTCACACTCACAAGTCTTTGAGCAGCTACGAGAATGGGACAGCTCTGGCCAAAGGGGGATCTAGTTCTACGCTTAATTTCGTCGCTGAGTCTAATAAGTTGAGGAAGCCATCCGATTTGTACATTGTAACGACCATCCCCTTGAGGTCGATATGGTCGACTTGGCAGTTTGTTCCGTGGTGTGTCGTTGCTGGATTCCCTGCGTGAAGACTAAGTTAAGTTACTTATTTTTGGTGTTGAAGTTCAGACAACAGATTCAAATGCCTCAGATTTGGTTGCTGGAGCTGAACTTTCTGCAAAGGATTTGTACCACCAAATCAACAACTCATCGGAATACTTGAGAGTCTGTAAATAACTTCTTGCAGTTTGAGGAGACTTGGGAGCCCGTTGCCACCATTCTCGGTGGCCAAGTCCCACGACGAATCCCAATATGCTCTTCATTCATCTTTCAAACATCTTGGTGATCTTCTTCTTGTGGCCTCATGCTAGGCCAGGATTTGACTACAGAGTCGTTGCACAAGATGTTGTTCACCTCTTTCATCCCTCAATCTTTAATCCGAGTACAGAAAGATAAATTTCCTTCAACATACCTCCAATACCGCACAGGAAATGCCTCATGTCTCCGTGATCTGGAGTGCGAACAAAAAAGCAAGCAGATAAAGTGAATTCTTCTCATTTGCATCAATCCACTGACCTATAGCTTATTTTGTGTCGCCCTGGTCTCCTTTGATAGGCTCTACGCTCTCAGTCACGCAAAGTATTTACCAATTATATACAAGTACCACTGGGCATCACTGCTTTGCTCATCCCATGCTGGGCATAGATCTGCTCTTGAACAAGTACTCAATACTGTTTCCACCGTCGGTGAGTATTTGTACTTCTCTTTTGCAACGAAGCCATCCCCTTTGGACTCTTGAGGCCTTGAGGGATTGATTCATATGACACCTGAAGCATTTTCCGCTGAATTGACGGTCAACTTTCGCACCACAAGTACGAAGAGACTAACATATCACCTCCCTGAAATTCAAATTTATGCTAGATCATTTGCATGCTTCTTCTATTTCATCTTGTTGCTTTTTCTTCACAAGTATCGCCACATCGACTCTTACCAGTCCTCAGAGGGTGTTTAAGGCCAGCCGTGAATTGGTCACTCAGCACTGTTGGTATCTTCATGACTCCATCGTTTATCACGTGAGTTTTAACTGATTTTCCGACGCGAACTTCATCATCGAGGTCTAAAAATCTCCCTCGAAGATTGCCTGTACATTCGTCTTTGACTCTTAGACACATTGGTTTGATATGCGCATGGTTCTTCCCCCCTATACTCATCACATGGACAATAGACATCCTCTTGTGTAAATGTATCAGTAAAGCGATCCCGTTTCCTGAAGCGGACGTAACAAATAGCTCTGAGGGGCATATTTCAAGTCGTAGCCGAAGTAGAAGTAGAGTCCAAAGCCGGGCAGCGCACATGCCGTCGATTCAACACGCACCATACGAGGACGAGAGATGGATTCCAACACCAGAACCAGAGGAAAGCGGCTCTGAAGATGAAGAAGCTCCACGTCAGCGCGCTGTCACGTTGGATGCATACTCACCACAGATTCGGCCGATCAATCCCCGCTCTTCTTTACCAGAGGCACAATGTCAACTCTCTAAAAACGAAACGCGTGAAATAGGAAATGCATACCAGGACAGCGGAACTAGTGGAACACTTCAAGGAAAATCCAATGCTACATTTCTTGCAAATCCTGCGACTAGTCGGCCTCATCACGAGAGACATTCTGAAACAGCCTGGAACGAGGAACAGGGTTCGTTTCATGCAACACAAGAGGGTATTGCTTCAACAGCAGGAGAGACTTGTAGCTCTGGACTTTCTCGGGGCCTTGTTGCCGTCAATATAGTCCCGGAGCCTATCTCCACCCCTGCACCATTACCGGACGTGATTCTCTCGCAAAAGTTGAGCCGGCTAGTCGACCTGGTTATTATGTCATCATATTTTTGGTTGGCGTAGTGCTCTTCTACACACCAGGTGGTGAAAATAGGTCACAAGTCATCTTCATCGCGATGATCAGCCTGATATGGTTGTTCAGTAGGCGTATCATTCCCCATTCTTGGACCAAGGTGCTACATCCCACACTCACAACAAGCTTGTTGGCTTCCTTTGGGATTCTGGGTATAGGCTCAACTAGAGGCCTCAATAGACAACAAAGTGTGTAGAATCATGAGTCAAACGTTATTCCAAGATGTTTGTTCTTCTATGCTTGTGATCAAGATTTTGATTAGACGACCTTTTTCCTTTAAAATTAGCTTACGATTTCTTCTACAAAGAAATTACCTATCTCGATTTTCTGGACCCGTCTTCGAAAGAAGGTATCGTACTCCCCGGGGCAGGTGATATGCTGGAGAGTATCTTGGACGCAGGAACAGTTAGTGAGGTGGTTTTGACATCTGATCATCATCATCAACCAAAAAAAGTTGATCTTTAAAATACTCTAGGTCGGATTAGCCTTCACAATATTCGATTACCGACGTGATTTGTATCATAACTTCTTTAGGATCTTCTTAGTTGTTCTTCCCAATTGTGTTCTATCTTTATTACTTTGGCCTTATCTCGCCCGTCAAATTGGAGTCTTACCAGAACAGGCCATGGATTGGGCAGGAAGATCAATGTGAGTATCACCTTCATTGAAAAAAAAACAATTCTTAAGCTGATCTAACACTATATCACTATCAATCAGGTCTGCTCCACTTGCCCTCGAGCTCCTGAAGGCTACTAGAGGCGATCGAAACCTAGGGGCTGTGATGGTGTATTTGACGAGTATCGCTGTGAGCAGATCCTTTCCAAGTCCCCATACAAGCTACCTCAGACTTCAGATCAATTCAACAAGATTAATTGAGTAAATGATTGATTTATAAACTCTAGGTCACAGTTTTTAGGACACCTGTTTCGGCTCTTTCGGATCAGAACAGCATCTGCTAAAACTCACGAGGATTATTTACTATTGGAGTTTCAGTAGGTGCCTTGGGTGGTGTTATAGGAACATCAGGACTTTTCAAAAGGCATAGAAGAGCAGCTGGTACAGCCACAATAGCTTTGGTGATTTACGCATCATCATGCTTTGTTTGGTTTCGTACCCATCATCTCACAATTTATTGATACTTTGATAGGAAGATAAGTAAGGGGGAAGTTCTGAGTATGAGTTCTTGGAATAAAGAGTATTTATTGATGTCAGACATAAACAATAAAAAGAAAACCATGAGTTACAGTTGAGAAACATACAAAGACCTATACCACTCTTTCTTTCTTCATCAATTGGTTTTAACAAAAACCAATTGAAGTGACCGACAAGTTTTGAATTTTCTTGACAGAATTGTAAGATCAAAAACATTGATCATCCATAGAATCACTTTTGTAAATTTTCTCACATCTTGTAATTTGAAGTTCATTTTGAATTCTATATTTTATCATATTTAGGTTTTAAATTTCAATGTTTTTTTGGAATTACCTTTTTATCTTCTTCTGGAGAGTGTTCAAATCTCTTTTTTTTAAATTTTTCCAGAAAAACGCATCAGAAGCTTGCTCTGATTCAATCATGTAAGGATTCTTAATAAACACTCGATTCCAACATGATCATTTAGAGTTTCTTTTAATCCATATGGCAGCTTGATCCATTGTCTGGTGCCAGTGTGATTCTTTGTTACTATAGAACCCCAGTAGTAAGTAAACAAGTCTGCTCTAATATTCTACTAGATTCATGTCACACATAGTTTAGTCCACAAAACTCAAAGTCAGTTGAGTCATCCACACTGTCTTCCATCTAACATTCATTGAAGATCGTCGGAAGGTAATCATGATGATAAGCTCTGAGGGATCTCCATGGACAAGGTAGATGGAAAAAGACTACAAAGGAAACAAAGGTCACAATACTGATTCATTCAGGGATTTGATAGCTGTATCACCTTAAGGTGTTTGTAAACAATAAAAATTGACCACTAGCACTGTTGTCAGTGATACCCATTCATAAACACAGTCACATGATTTTTCAAATGCAACTCTTGCCACCAATAATTTTCTACCAAACTCTTGAGCCACAAGGGGTGTTTGTTGTTAGAAGAGGATGGTACCAGCTGTGAAAGAAAGTGAACTAAATCAATGACATCTGCAAGCACTAAATCAAAGGTTTGCAAGGATGAGCCAATGAGAGTCTGATGGAAAAGTATATACCTTTCATTCTGATTGAGTGGAGAATTGTCTGGCATGAGTGATAGGATTATTTAAAGTTGGCTTCAACAAGAAGGATTGTCAATGTTCAACTTTAGCTTTTCATGCCTCAGCCAAGGTGTTAAGCTTTGAAGGTCTGCTCTATTATAAGTTTTTGGCTGAGGTATCATCTCCTGGGACCTGTGTAATTTCTTGATTTGGTGACTCAGAGCAGCACAGACTGCTGTCATCAAGTATGAATCACACTTTTGAGTAAAAGCAGTAGCTGATTGATATGAGGGACATCAAAAAAATCAACTGCAAGCATCAAATCTTTCTTTCCTTGATCTCAGGCAGGACTCCGGGTTCAGACTGATACCACTGACAGCACGCGTGCTTTGTGGTGAAGCTGAAAAGAGTATGTGTTTGGTGATTCCCTGTTTTAAACTCCACACGTTGGGAATTATACATGACTGTCTGTTCTTCAGCTAAAACCGATGAGAACAGAATATAGTGAATTGAGTAGATAAGTTGAAGGTTTTCTCTAGAGGATCAATCCAGTTTTCTTCCTGTCATCCTTTTTGAAATCCCTATAAACATACCACCA
>JAIFHY010000121.1:0-209716 GCA_022264835.1 Melampsora americana | reverse complement strand
GATTTCAATCGGACTGATGCTGTCCTGTGCGTGAGTTGGTCTGATGAGGTCCTCTCTGTGAGATCCTTGAAATTTCTCCTTCCTGAAAAATTTAAAATTGGATTCAAAAGCCATTGGGAACATTGCGGGTGGTGTTTGGATGGGTTCAAGGGGGGTTTTCACTAATTTTAATCCTCATGTAATTATTTATATTTAGTAGCAAGCCCTTTGTTCTCACATTGAAAGGTTGATGAATGATCTCCCTCATCACTCATCTTTATAAAAATCTGAGAAGAGTCTTGGAATGCTTGCATCAACATAATTTCCTGTATATGTATCTTTTTTCCCCAACTCGGGTCAATTTATGGAAAAACATAAAGTCATCACATCTGGAAACAAAACATGCAAAACTGGTCTGGAATGCTCAGAAATACAAATTTCAATAAATATCATTGACTGGAAGTTACTCCAATTCAACCTGAGTCCTGGACCCAACACCCTGAGGGGGGTTAGGGTCGGACAGCAGTTCTAGACTCGCAATGCTTAGGGCCCCCGGCTGGGTGGGGGGCGGGTGGAGGCTCAGAGGAATAACCCTACCCAAGGGGGTAAGGTGCCCATTTTAAAGACCTTGTCAAAATCATAATTTTTGATTATTTTTGTCTCTACAAAAATTGAAATATCCTTTGATAATGAAAGGGTACTCATGAAGAAAGATGAGATTCATGAAGATGACAATAAATCCAGGGGTGCGGACAAGCCTGTTGTATTAATGATCCAGCTCATAATTTTTTGAAAGGTACATTCCATCTGGATCGTGCAATATTTTTTACATTGATTTTTGGTTTTAGCCATTGATTTGAGTGCTTGAAAGTTGGGCAGTCTCTCTACTTGGCCCATCTTTCCCATCAAAGCTGCCATTGTTGAAAATTTTTGGCAGAGTGGAACAAGGAAATTTACCACCAGGCTACTGTAGATTGTCAATTTGATTTTCAGGTTGATCGAGATTATCAAGAACTCCATCAATTTCTCCTTGAGTAATCCCCTCACAATTCCTGGCCTCCATCAGCCTTGATTCTTGAAATTTGAAACCCCCCACGATTGATTTACTTCTTTATTTTAAAAAGTGCTAACTTGCTGAATTGCATAGAGGGGCTCAGGGTACCCTAGGGTAGTAGAGTTGAGCTTTGGGATGCCCCTCAGCTTCTCGGGGAGTGGTCGGGGCGGGGTAGGGTAGGGGTAGGGCTGACAACCTCACCTTAGGGCTCGGGGAGGGATTACCACTACTCGCGCTTTTGGGTTCGGGGCTCAGGTTGCATTCCAATGGGTCCAAGATTCATTTCTCTTTGGTATTTTGCAGTATATCCAGAATTTCATTGAGCTTTGTAGCTCAAGTGAAGAGAAGATTTTATAAACCCACAACATAGAAACCTGAAACATGGGAATCCAGCCTAGGGGTGCTTTGCACAACTCTATAGTTATTGGATTTCAAAGATACAAAGAGGTCCATAGAATTCGAAAATCAAGAACAAGATATAAAATGATCAAAAGCTACATAGTTGACGAACAAAATAAAATAAATATATACACAGAGTGTTCAATTAAAAATCCAGATGAAGGAAAACTCTAGTGAGTGTAAAGAAGTTTGCTGTAAAATGTAAAAGATGGAGTATCAATCAAAACCCCCCAAAGAAGTTGGATTTTTCATCCCTTCTGAAATTGTCAATTTTCATCAAGACTTCAAATCAGAAAAAGGAATTGAAAGTTTGATTTCAAGTTGACATATAACAATAATCTCTTGGTCCACTTGGATTCAAAAAGTATCTGGAAAACAAACTCAATTTAATGCAAATTCTTCCTAAAAGATTGAACCAACAAACAAAGTCTACGTACGTTGGCATAGTCAGAGCTGGAAACCCTGCTCCTCCTTGTACTAGAACGGAAAGAATAAGTACTGCAAGTTCGGTCCCGCCGTCCAACTAACGTAGGACAACAGACATCAGCAGATTGTTATGAGTATATTTTGTCAAAGTTGAAGGATATTGTATTTGACTTACTGCTGCACTGATGATGTAACTTTTTTCGTTTCAGAAAGGTAGTTTGTTGTAAGATTATATGTTGGACTAAAATTGTTTCAAGAGCAAGGTAACTTACTTGTATTTCCGGTACCTATTTGTAAGCAAAAGATAGATTTATCAGGATGAGAAAACTAGCTTTACTCTAGATCATCATATAGGGATTTTAACTTACCAACTAGATCGATGTCGTTTCAAAAACCATTGAGTATACAGTCCAATAGCCATAGCAGTCATTCGACCGGAAGTGGCACCTATTTAATAGCCAACTCATCAACGATTAAGTTTTATCTCTTCTTGTCCTGTCAAACTAGAACATATGATGATCTAAGTAACATTCAAATACCTTTTATGCAGTTGAATAAGCTTGAAGTAAAGAGTGGTACATTCAATCTATTAAATCCGGCTTTAGGTTTCCATTTATGGAGTAAAAATAATGGCGCTGGTACCAGGAATCCCAGAATGAAGCAATACGGTAAGATAGCCTGAATGAGATAACAGAAAGATATGAAGGAATAATCAATAAAATTACAATCTTCTAGAGATAAAGGGTAGAAACTTACATATATCTGCCCCGGTGCATATAGCCTCCCACTGAAGAGTCCCCAGCTAAAATTATTCGACAAGGGAAGGCTGTAAGATATAGCTTGATATGTGGTCTATACAATGATATATACTTACGTTGTTGATTGAGCTGCTAAAGAAGTCAATACCCAACTCTAAAATAGAAGCATTTCCAGTATAAAAAGTCAGTCTGTTATTTTCTGAAATTTTGAACTCTGGATCGATTTATAAAATTGCTTCATTGGAGAATGAATGGTATCGCATCCTAACTAACTGTATATATGCGACTCCCGTTGATTTCTCCCAATACCTCTCGTTGTGAGTCTAGAATTATTCTCATAGTTCCGAGATGTACAATAGCTCCCAACAGCCTGAGGAAAAAAAAGAAAGTATCAATACGTGAACCATCTTTTCAAGAACGAAAAGAAAAGTTCACTAACGTTCCAGTGAACTGAGCAAAGGCGACAGAGAGCTTTGAAAAGAAGGGAACAGAGAAGTTATTAGATATGATATAAGAACGTGCTCTTATCAATTGAAAATACTTGAAACTGACCCCTGAAAGTTTGAATCTTTGTCCCAATTTGAGATCTTGTAGAGTGACAGTACATTTTGTAACAGTTGTTGCTCCCAGCCTATGAATCGTTGAAAAACTTCAGTTTTTGAAGACTTTCTTGATGTCTTTTAATATGATTTTTCTATCAAAATTCTTACATAGTGAAATTCATAGTCCCAAGTGCGTTTCCTGGGAATAGAATACCTCTGGAATAACGGAATTGTTTGATGCGGTTATATTAATGCTATAATCTTCGATTGTAAGGTGATCATGCTTACCCTAACATCTGGAAAGCAGCTGAAGATTGAAGAAGAATAACATTGTATTTCAGATTAGAACTTGCGTGGTTTGTTTTATAAGACTATTGGTCAAATGCGCTTACCATTACAAGGTAGCTGAAGCCCCACTTCGCCAAAAAAGATGCCAGATGCCAGACTAGAACAAAATTAAATCCAGCTCTCAGCTTCAAAAGTAAAGGAAGGAAAACTATACGATGTCGAAGAGAAAATATTCACTCAAGACACTTACCTCAAGACAACAGCTGCAAACAGGGATGTGAGTACTGCTCCCCAAGCCAAACCCGAGTCATCGCGCGTCAAACACATAAATGCGCTAAGACAAGCCAGCAATGTGAGAGTAAGAAAAACTCTACAGCGGAATTGAATTCGTTGAAGAGCAATTAAAATCAGGTAAGAATCTGATTTGATAGATTGAAGAAATCAGAAACAAACCAAAGTCAAACTCACAGAGGATGGACGTCAGGTTTAGATTTACAAAGCTTTCGATGAGGATCTTCCAAATTTGGATCGTCATTCCTTTTGAAAACTGTTACAATATCTTCCCAATTAAATAATAAACCAGTTGTAATTGAAGAAGAACTAGCAAATAATACGCCACATAATCCCAAAATCAAACCTGTAGAAAATCTAGGTAAACCAAGTTGATCGACTCCTTGAAAGTTTTCTGTACCATCCGGATTAACTGTTTGTGTGAAATTATATGAAGTTCCTTCTGAGTTTAGCAGATGAAATGAAATGAATGGTAAATTTCCTCCATCTTTAGAGCCAGGTTACGAAACGAAATTCAATCAATGTCCGACTATTCTTCCAAGATTCACGAAATACCATCGAAATAAATCAAAAGATACTCACCAAACCAATTGTAGCGATAAGCGCCTGACATGAAAAAAATTCCGAATGCCATTGCACACCAATCTACAATCTGTCAAAGAAACTTTGTTAGAACCAAACCCAATATCTCTTAGTATGCTGTTATCCGACGTACTTGAGCTTCCAGAGGTACGAAGAGAGGTCCATAACTCCCTAATATTCCAAATAACAATCACAAAACAATCCGTGATTGGCTCTCTAACTAAAACTATCATGGAAAATTTTTACATACCGACAAGTACCCAATCTAAGCTTACAGCAAATACTCCCAGTCCCTCACCCACCAAAGATCCACCAAAGAGCTAAAATTGATTGCAAAAGGTTAGATTGAAAACTGATTTTTTCGAAAGGACATCCCACAATGAAGATTGTGACATTTACTCACATGAGTGACAATAGATGATTTAGGTAGCGTTAAACACCACGGACTGATGGCTTGCATAGCAGGAGCGAAGTAAGTTGGAATGGTTTCATCTATAGGTTCGGGCAGGCAGATATTTGAGGATTAACAGAGGTCAGCGATCATGATAATTCCAGTCTCAGAGCGCCACTGATAAATTTTGAAATCGAGATCAAAAAACAAGATATGAACAATTTTGCCTACAGATAAAGATTCCTGTAAAGACTTTTTTGAACATTGAGACTTGCTTCTTGGTTGTGGAAGTGTTTTTAGACATCGATAAAAACAAAGAGATTGAGGGCAGTATACTCCTGTAAAACATGTTTTTTACGAAATTTGAATGTAGTCAATAAATAATAATATTTTTGCGTTTGACTTTACATGTTCGGATTGACTTACGGGAATGAGGTTTTAGCGGGGTGAATAAGGAACGGACGATAAAGGCTAATGATTTGTTTAGAAAAATCGAAGTCAGCTATAAGATTCATTGCATTGCTTATGTCATGAAATGAATTTTTACTTACCCAGCTAAGCCAAATCCAATCAATTGTACAGACAGTGATAGTAAGAGGCACAATGAAAAAGAAGGCCTCTTTCCAAAAACCAAATCTTGGGCGCCAATAACCTAAGAACACGAATAAAGAAAGTTAATGGTGGCTGAGTTTCAAAGAATAGAAATAGGGAAAAAAGCTACTCACTTCAACGCTCAAGGTAGCAGCTGCACCACTAGTTGCCATGATTGCAGAGAAGACAGTCTCTTTGATTGATAGAGGCCCAGGATTCCACCACCTTGGCCCAGGAATGATTTCAACTATACGTCCCAGGACTAGACAAGCTACCTTGGTGAGGAAATCAAACGTAAAGCAAACATTTATGGAGTTTTAAATCGCTTTCAAGATCCACTCTAAAGAAGTTGATCGGGTGAAAGTCACTTACTTGCAGTACTAGGGCATGCACAGTCAGCAAAACAGGTTTGAAGACAAATAACTTGAAAGTGTTTGAAGCAAGATCGACTGTCAAGATTCATCGTAACTTTGGAATGAGATAGGTATGTAGATCGAACCCTTACCTGAGCAATAGCTCCACCGACACAAGCAGTAATCAACCCCACAGCCATTGATCTAACAGTCACTGTCGCTTGAGATAGGTCTTCATCTTCAAACTCGAGCAAAATTGGAAAAGCATCCAATGGACCTGCTGAGACGGGTACATACGTCTCTTTAGTGAGTAAATCAACATCGTGACAGTCATGTTCTGTTTCAAAATGTTTCCCCATCCTCGATCGTTTGATGAAGCGTCCGATAACCACTTGAGGTTTGATACGTATCAAAGTGAATCAAAATCTTGTGTTATAAAACGATCGACTTGAAAAACAAAATGAATTGTTATTGAAGTTTTCTTCCAGTTTAGAAAACTAAAGATCTGTCAGAGTAATTGAGTGAATATAGATTCACTTCGAAAAGATGCCAGTTGTTGTATTTATCTATCGTGTTTGATCATGGAGAATGGAGAATGAAAAGGTAATAGTGGCGTTGGGTTCTCCAGTTACCCTACACACCGACTTCAATCAAACAAATTTTCTTTGTCTCAGCGCAACCAGTTGAATGAGTATTTTAAAGATCTTGATCGGGGTTCATGGAGCATTAGTCTCCATCAATTCGTTCAGCGCGAGAGAGAGTCGTTTACAAGAGGTCAGAGTGGAGCGAAGTAAAAGAATCAGTTGAATTGGATCTGGAATTTTTGCATTGTGCAACACTTGAAAAACTAATTTTGATCAATGAGTTGATATAGTTTGATCAACCAGTTGAGAAGTGCGATGTGGAAAACCCAGATTTACAAGTAGGATCTGCTTGATCCATGAAGCTATACCGACTAATATGATCTGCTCATAACTCCATAGCATCGGTTTATGTACAGAGTCCATCCGCTCGGCAAAAACAGTGCCCTCGGAAGAGAGACATGTGGAACTACTTTTCAGACTGCAGCGTGACAAGTTAGGAGGGCGCGGGCGCGGTTAGCTGAACAAAGTGGATCTGCGCGGCCATGGTGAGGGCTTTGTTAAGCTAACGGACGCGGATCACATAAACCTCACTTACATGATAGACAGCGTTCAGGTTTTGGTCTGCCCATCAGCCTCTCAAACAACAGCTCTTTGATCATGCTGCCATATTCCGCTCTTGTATCCAACCTGTAAGAGTATCCTTGCAGGACGCTTCTGACCAGAAGCCTAGAATTCCATAGCCGAGGGGAGTGACCAAGACATGTTTGTTTTGCGTCAATAGACCTTGTCAGACCTTGTCACATGAGGTTTTGAGACATTAAAGAAACTACATGAGCACCTCACTTTGGATGTACATTCAATTGATACCAGTGCCACTAGAATATTGACGCACTTGTTGCACTTTGATGCATCCATCTGATGAAAATGCCACAGTTGCAATAGCAAAGATGATAGTTGAAGTCGAGTCTGAGAATATCACAAACTTGTTTGTAAGATGAGCTGATGAAGATGAGGGTACAACAGTCAGCTTTTAAAAAAATGCTCCCCAGAGAGGGCTTTGTTAGGCTAAATACAACAGGTTTGTATGTAGCAACATAGCCTTTTTATATCTTCAAGGTATCCTTTTACAAACTTGCCTTAACAGCTCCATATTCCAGGAATGAGGTATGGCAAGAACCTAGACTTGATAGATACAGATCAACAGCCATGATCTTCCAATCCTTGCCCATTTTTTTCATAATGTGTATAACAAGTTTTCTACAGTACTCACAAGCTACAAACCTAATCAATTATCAATCATCCCTTTATCCAGCTTAATTTCTCTTACAAAAAAACTCGCAAACGTTTTCCATTTCTCAATCCAAAAAAAATTATATATTATCATCAATTACCCAACATGAAACTCTCAACAAAGCAAAAGAGAAAACAAATTAACCAAAATAAAAAATCAAACTTGATGCTTTTTGATATATACAATGATACACTTTGTAAACCGGTTAAGTTGCACAAAAGAAAGAAAAAAGTAAAAAAAAACTAATCCTAAAAAAAACCTTCACAGAAACTGAAAAAAGAACTTCTTATGTATAAAATGTATTCTTGATTTAATTACATAGATAGATACATACAAGAAGTATAAGGAGTCAAGTGTCTGACACTCAAAAAATGATATTCAAAATCACTTCTCTCAAGCAAATGGATCAAAATCAGATAATTCCACTCGATTTGTTTTATTTGTTGGTTGGTTAGACTGAGGTTTACTAGGAGGAATAATATTCCAATTAATCGAAGATCCCATTGTAACACCATTGACTCTAGCATTAGATTGATGAGTTGATGTTTGAACGATCTCTGAAAGTGATGAGCTTTGCGGTTGAAGTGGTGGAAGTCCAATGAATGTATTCATTCCATTCCCCGTACTTGTTCCAAGTGCAGGTACTGATGGTTTGGAGAATGAGTAAGATGTTGAGCTGAGACCTGTGTTGGCACTTGATGGGCGTGGTGGTACTTGTGAAGCAGGATGAGTCGGAGGTTTCATTAGGTTCATCATCGTCGAATTTGACATTGAATTAAGTGGGGCCATGGAAGATGATGAAGAGGCAGTGGATGTGACACGAGGAATCGGATGTGTCAGACTGCCTCGACTGATGGTCGAAGATTGTGAAGCGTTTTGTTTAGATGTCGTATTTGAGTTCCAGGCCGATGATGAGCCTATACCAGGTCGCGCGTTAGATTGTAAGTTAGGAGCAGTATCATCGAAGCCCCAAGCACTGAAGGTTGGACTGGTATTGTTAGCATCCGATGGACTGGCGAAACCATCATATTCGATCTGATCTGAAGTCGTTTGTCTAGTCCCATTTGAACCCGTGACCGCCGATTTGGTATGGCCTGCTCCCTTGACCAAAGTTTCAAAATCAACCTCGCCATGGTTGCCAGCGGATTGTGAAAGTTGCTGAATATTTGTGGTACTCTCCTGAAGCCGCTTGGCTTCGAGAAGGTGTTGGGCATGCTCTTCTCTAACTCGTTTAGAGAGTTGGTCTATCGAATTCATGAAACGCTTGAACTGATCTAAGTTCAAGAGTGGTCCGATTGACATTGCCCATAACTGAGGTAAGATCAATGTAGCAATCGCAGTCAGTTCCACTTTTTTGCCCATCTCCTCATGTACAGCCAAGGTGGCAATCATAACCGCTGGTTCCTTCGTTTTGATACGGGCCAATAACGGTACAAGCTTTTCCGTTAGTGTGAATTTGTCGAGGATTTTGACCATGGAGTGAAAACATATCAAAGTGTTTACTTTGATGGAAAGTAAGGTGGTTTTAGAAAAGATCATCTGTTCAAAGTATAGCATGAAAACAATCAGTATCGTATTCGAGCACTTTGTTAGCTTGGAATCGCAAACTTGTGCTGTAATCTAGATTCACTCAACTGTAACCTTGGGAAACAAAACTTGTTTGACATGCGTGTACTACAATTGAATTGAAGTTTTGTCATCGGTCAATGGGATCATATAATGAGATCAAGCAGCATAGACTTACGTCTAGCGTTTCGCACAGAGTAGGAATCACTCTGAGTGATTTTTCTTGTAAAGCAGGTACATCAGACTCGAGAGCAAAGTATATCAATGGCATAATCTGTTCTCTAAAGACTTGAGGTGTAGACTTTGTTTGAAAGATAGCCAGATTGTCGAGAAGAGTAAGGATATTCTGAGGAGGATCTTTTATTGAAAAGAGGGGGGTCAAGTGTGGCAGGAGTTCCTCTCGAAATGCATCCTGGACTCATGATAGACAAAGAGATGATCTCAATCAACAGAACTCCTGGATAGGGTGAAAAACACCACAGTAGCCGAAAGTGCGAAATAGCACCTACATTATCCATCTTCTGACCAATATAAAAAATGTTGGGTAATAAGAAAGGCAAAAGTATATGTTTCCTCGTTTCTTCTATGAGACTGGGCAGAATCTTGCGACGTATGATTTTGTCTGAGAACTGAGGTAATATTCTAGTAAGGCCTTTCATGAATTGAATCTGTTCTTCTTTTTGCTTTGAGTTGAATGTATCACGATCCAGGAAGGCGAGCGTAGAGACAAGTACGTTGCTACTAAAGTATCGGGATGTCAGAAATGATGAAGCGGTGAGTCGAGTTGAGGGGTAACGAGTGATAAGCTGTGAAAGAACATCTAAAGAGATACGATCGAACGTGTTCACCGGCGATGAAGTATTGGACGACGGTAATTGTTAATGAAGGTCAAGCCTCACCTTGTACATCATCCGGAACTCGAGCCCACGCAGCTCTCAATACACCCATATTCTCTACATTTCGCCGCATCCTGTCAAGGTCACCTTCATTATAAAATGGTGGGCCACTTTTAGTATGAATGAAGTGAAGGATGCAACCCAAACTATACATGTCATTACTAGTTGTTAGCTGTTCATCGAGCGCGTATTCAGCAGCAATATAATCATAATTCTTTTGAACCGCCGCTGGGAGGCGAGGATCACAATCCGGAAAAGACCAACGGGTGTCTTGACCATCAGGTTGTTTGAGATATTGTGACAAACCGAAACCGGATATCTTCCAATCACCCTACAGAACCAAACAGAATCAGGAACAGTCGCATCATCGAGGATCTGTGTGTATGGACTCCTGACTTTTGCATTGATAATGATAGCATCCGGAGTCAAGTTCGAATGAACAAGACCAGCTGATTCGTGTAAAAATTGAAGTCCTTTTCCAATCTGAAGAAGACCCTTTTGAGTCTGGGGGGATTTCAAATCTTCAAGTCAGTTTCACCGCTGAGATTGATGCGAGCAAGAAGATTGTGACAGACTTCAACTTCATCTAATTCGATAACTGATTGAGATTGATGTGAATTTGAATTGCGATAGGGGTGCAAGGATGGGCTAGATCTCGAATTCGAGGTATGGTTGATGGCGTCCTTTAAACAAGCTGTGACCGGTTCGGTAGCAAAAACCATAGTAGTCCTGTGACTCATCTCATAGCAATTCAGTATCAAGTATGGCTCCATAATATGTGAGATTGATGAACCTAGTCTCCTCCAAGGGCTCTACGACTTCTAATATACATGGATGTCGTAAACGAGAAAGGGAGGATGCCTTGAGAAAATCGAGAGATCAGATCAGCGCCTTCGCAATAGAACTTCGCACCTTTGCCTCTATACTGGATGAAATCATGGTACCTCTTTCTTCAAAACATCGATCACCTTTTCCAATGGGGTTCTGGTCGTACTAGTGTTACTCCCGCGCCCACTTAAATAGCTATGGTTGGAATTTTGATCCAATTTCTTTTCAAATGTCCAAACACTAACAAGCTTGTTGGTGCTGTTGTGGGTAGCTCTACAAGATGAGGCCAAAAACCAGGCATCAGTGATTTGAGCAAGATTATGGGATGAAGAGAAAAAGATAAAAAGCTAACCTGGTAACAGTCCAGAGACCAATCCGAACTGAAGGTGCATAATTTGTGGTAGCTGAAGACGAAGAAGGTTGGCCAGCTGATGGAAGACTTGAGATCGAACTTGAAGAGGTCGAGAGGATGGTAGATGGGTTCGGGACGGCAGTGTAAGACGATGAAATATTTGATCGATCGAGATAGGAAGCAGCCGCTTTGAGATAACTTGCCATTGGATTGAGATGGGTTGAGGTTGGGGTTGAGGTTGAGGTTGAGGTTGCTGATGTTGGTGTTGCCGATGTTGGTGTTGGTGTTGGTGACAATGGTGAACGAAAAGGATCGAAGAAGACTGTGAGGGTGAATGTCACAGATATCACGCTAAACCTGTGATAGGTATCATGACAGCCAGAGAAGTTTGTTGTAACACTGGCAACAATCGCTTTTTCAGGCTTCTAGGATCACCAGCTGGGTTCAAAGAACTACCATCTCGATTCTCTAGTGAGGGCTGAGAAGAGATATATGCCGCGTTCCACAGCGCTCCATCCTTGAAAGGATGATTTGGGTGAAAGAAATATTCAAACATGGAAAGATATGATAAGAGTGTTAACTGTATTGAATCTCAAGTTTGCAAAATCAATCAGAATACTTACAAACTACTTTTAGCCATGGACAGAAGGACCTGACGGCTGTTGGATGAAGTATGTGAGGCTTTTAAAAACCGCATCAAAATGTTTGACTAAGATGTGGTCTGCGACCAAGATTGAAACGGTACTCCCTTGGCTGGAAAAAATTGAAGACGTGTTCACAGAATGGCACATGCAGATGAACTTTAGATCTGAGGCTTCTGACGAAAGCCTTCAGCTTCATCTGCCAAATGGAAGACTGAAAAACCGTCAATAAATCAGTCGATCTAGTTGTTTTGAATTTCCACAGGACCGATGTTGTTACTACTTTGAGGCGCGTTCTTTGCTGATATGGATCCTACTGATCCAGCTTGCTATATGGACGAGATGTGATCTATTACCATCATCCTTTAGTTTTGAGTTTCCCGGCAAATCTCCATCTACATGCGTCGTCAGATCAGCCGTTGTACAGACCATTCCAGACAATCCTGGAGGCAAGATTTTGACTAGCTTAACCCCATGCCCTACCAACCGCAGAGGCCGAAGGACGCGGGTGGTTTTAGGAGGGACTTGGTTAAGGAGCTTTCAAAGATTTTTTCAGTGTGTCCTTTTTGTTTTGCACTTTGTAGATGTTTCAGAGTCATTTCTACTCACATCCCACAGGACTGGATCATCACAAAGCAATCAAAAAAGACAACAATCGTAGGATCTGTTCGAGGTGAATGTAAACTTAACACAGTCCTTTCTCGGAGGACAAACGAGCGCGCTCCCGAGAGAGGAGGTGGATGTGACTTGTCTGTACAGTTTATATCGGAAGTTGGCATCCTTTGGAATCCGCGATCATACATTTGTCGACTCATCATGAATCAAGATACGAACTCTGACTCATCCTCTCGCGAACCAACCATTCCCACTCAAAGATCTGTGGACGCTCACATGATATGTACAAGTACATGATGTGCTAGTGCGATTCGTCCGTACACAATCGTCGCTCTTTTCGATCCAATCTTTATCATAGCATCAGCATTAATGATCAGCAAGCGAAGTCAACAAGCTTGCGCATTAGTGTCCTCGACCTGTTGATTTTAGGATGATCGCATGAACCCAAAGTCTACAGCGAGACCCAAGTATGCATGATAAAGATGCGACTTTCCTTTACATGTTCATCGCTTGTCTTGGCTTTGAAGTTCATACATTTTACCTGATTTGTTAGTAGACTTTTCGGGGGTTTCTTGATCCATACCAGCTTATCACTATTCGCAGAACGAAAAGTTTAGAAGACACTCAAACGAGATATCCAATCAAATAATCATACAAATAAAGAGAGGCTTTTCGATTCATAGTCAATCATCATTTCAAGATCAAAGGTCATTTCGAATGAGTGAAAAAAATCGAGCTCAAGGCCTCGTGGCCTTGGACGACGAACGCATCTGCGATGCTTTGTCTGCGAAGCCGACCTCGAAAGATACCAATAATTCCGAACCAGTACTCTCACCGTTGAAATCACACAATCAATTGGCATCCAAGGGAGGGCACAATCTTTCACATTTGGATGCCAAACTAGGAGATGACTATTCCGACCCGTTCGATGAATGCGCCGTGCTTCCAGAGGCAGGACCCGACGAGGAACCCGATGCGCCAGTCATTACCTTCAGATCCGTCTTGGTGGGAGTTATAATGGTCTGCTTCGGTGCAGCTATATCACAAGTGAGTGATTATCTTCATGTCCTTGACTGGCAGAACACCTTTCATTTTGAAGTATTTTAAGACGCTAGTAAACGTTTGAGTCTGATCCTAATATATTGCATCTCGACCCCCACAGGTTTTTATGTACAAACCAGTGTGTACTTCCTTCTCCATACACCTAGCGCCTCTTTCTCAAGATGCCTAGAGACAGATACCTAAGCCAATCATCACAACTGATACATATGGTACTTTCTTCTTCAAAAAAAGGTGCACCTGCATCTCAATCTCCTGTTCCTCCAGGTAAGTATCTATACGTTTGGGGTCCATGGCCTTAAAATCCCACTTTGATATCCACAACACTGATGGCGTCACACCCAAATTCTAGTTAGCGTCCCTTATTCTGGTAAAATTCTTTGCAGCTATACCTGGGCCAAAATGGTGGAATCCATGCGACATAAGTGTCAAAGAAACTGTCTTCAGTGCGATTGTCGCGACATCTGGAGCAGGCGGCGTGCAAAGTGTTGAGGTCAGTCTATTGATCAAACAACCCCATAGAAAGGCCTTTTAACCCACCGGATTGTTGCAGGTTATGGCCACGCTGGACGTCTTTTTCGATCGGCCGATTCCGTCTTATGTCTGCGTCTTGACTATACTGAGTAGCCAACTCATGGGGTACGGCTGGGCTGGGTGCGAATTTTATCTCTTCTACTTGAACACCTTTTCCTCTCATCTCATATGCGTGCGTCAATACAGGCTGTATCGTTCGTTTTTCATCCATCCGAAAAGGATATTCTTTCCGCAAGTAGTTTTTTCCCTTTCCGACGTTGAAGAAAAACTAATCGATGTTATACTTCAGGAGTGTGTTACCATCAGTAGCGCTGTTCCATTCGCTAGGTAAAGCTTCTCCGAGTAATCTTGCACGATTATCTATCTTCAAGAAGGTGTTTGGTATTGTGACTATTTGTAAGTGGAAGCTTCGTTGTCAATGTCCTTGAGATCACAATATGTCGTTGAAGATGTTCCGGGATGCAGACGAAGTGATTCCCCAATGGATAGCCCCAGCGCTCCAGGCAATTAGTCCTTGGTGCTTGACCCTACCTCAGACACCGGCTGTTACGCAGGTACGCACAATGTTTCAGTGGGTAAAAGACTTATCACCTACGAATCACTCACTTCCACGGTTTCCAGATCTTTGGCGGATCCCTGGCAGCAGAAGGACTTGGTTTGCTTGCTGTTAGTTTTGATTGGGTTTTCGTGGGTACGGTACTTCATCTTCAATTCAAAGATATTAGCATGTGCGTCACTAACAAGACTAAAAAAATATTACAGGAAGATACAATCCCTTATTTGTTCCTCTCGTCTCCCAAGTAAGTCTTGAAAAGTTATCATATCCTTGACCGGACCTCACACGCCTTTCACAGATTACAGATTGGGCTGCTGTTGGTACAGGGATATTTCTATTCAGTGCAGCGTATCGATATGACTGGTTTGGTAAGCTTCAATCTTATTTTCATTATAATCTTTATCATCCGTATCTGACGGTCTTCTTATTGTATCATAGGCGGAGCACATTTGCCATTCATCTCTTACGACATTCTGGATAACGACGGAGTACGCTACAATTTAACTAGAGCGCTTTTTGCTAATGGAACCGAAAACACGGTAGAGGTAGAAAACATGGGCTTGCCATCATATGCCACTTCCATTGTCATTGGAATCGCTGGCACAGCATTTTCCGTGTCATCGGCAATAGCTGCAGCAATATCATTCAATTGGAAGGAGCTTTCGACTATCTTCAGCTCATCCAATCCTGACGCATCTCAAGAAGATCCACACCGATCGATCACCAAACATTATCCGGATTTCCCAACTTGGTTAGTGTGACTTGCAGAGAACTATTTGCGTGTTGTGACTAATTGCCGTTTTGTCCTTTTCCCAGGGGTTTTCTAGCTTTAGGTATATCAGCAATCGGTTTATCCTTTTATTGCTCAGCAACAGCGGGATCTGGCCTTTCCGCCTACGCATTAGGATTTGCTTTTGTTCTCTCAGCTGTTTTGAGGTATATTATACAATGGTTCCTTCCTGATTGTTTTACGCATGGTTGACATTACGTGCATTGTAGCTTCGCGGCCGTATTTTTCTACGGAACTGTGGGGATTCCGTTACATTGCCAGCGTGTGTTATCTCAGCCCAAGTTTGAACATGAACTCTATTGATATGGGATCTGACTTCTTTGACATACCGAAAACATCAGCTGTTGTCCAAATGCTCGGGTAAAGCAACCTTTCAGAAATTGGCTCCTAGAATGATGTGCTGAAACATCTTTCTGAATAGCGGTGTTTTGTTTCCAGGAAATGCTATAGGAAATCTGTGGTTCACGCTGTGAATAATTTCTCTCTTTTGTTTCGCAAATAATCACCAGTCTGTTTACTGAAGATATATGAATTCACGATGATAGCTATGGATCTACTAGTGTTAATCAATGCGTCAACATGTCCAAGGATTTGAAATTGGGCCAATACATGAATCTACCTACCGTTGGTTTATTTCCTCTTCAGATTTATATTATTTACATCTCTAACATACTTCCGATAGCTATGCGTTGTCATTGGTCAAGTTTTTGGAACGTAAGCTTGCTAATACCTCTTCAAGATTAACCCAGATAGACTTATTCAAATCTTTTCTGCGGTTTTCAGGATTTTAGGAGGATTAATTCACTATGGCATAATGGGCGCTATCGTCAGCACACAAAAAGATGTTCTTTTGATTCCCCACGGAAATGGAGTCTTCACGGTACATCACCATCACCATTCTAGCATACCTCATAACTTGATAGTATGCCTTCTGAGGTAGCTGAACATTTTCTCCGTTACAGGGAATGGCATTGAGCGGCATGGCAGCTTCAGCGACTACGTAAGTCACGAATGTTCACGTTCATCAATTATACCATCTGCTTAGACGCCTCCTGTTTTTGGATTCGGACATTTTTTAAACGATCACCAGTTGGGGGATCTTTAGTCGAAGACTTTACTTCGTTGGCTGCAAATATGTTCGCGTCTCGCTCGGTTGTTTTGATGACGTCTTCGTACTGACATGAACTATGCAAACGCAGTCAATCATTCCTTACTCTCTAGTTTTAGGATTTTTCGCACCAGTACCACTCTATCTTCTCCACAGGTGGAAGCCCAACGCAGGGTTTCAACGTGTGAACATATCATTATTTGCATCGAGTCTTTTCCATGCAGTCTTAGGTGAGCTCTAATTGACTCCACACCTCATTTATCAAAACCTGAAATGTGTTACTTGTGACACTACAGGAGCTACATCTGGTCGTACGACAGCTACAATTTTGGCTTTATACACACAGTATACTATTCGAAAATATCATTTCAAATGGTCAGTATCCAATATTTAGTATTTGTGCGTCTCATTTCTGAATCCAGCTTCTTTTTCACATACAGGTATCAAGAATATAAGTAAGGAGTCCTTCGCTTATATTCAATGATAATAAACCTTGAATGATGCGCTACAAGACTAATTGAATTCATCCCACCCTCAGTTATATCCTGAGTGCTGCTGTGAGTGTACTCTGCCGGTTATTCTACGTCATCAATCTACATCATGACTGATATTTTGGATCTCTTATCTCTTCTTATTGATTTGTGGCGTGACTAGCTAGAAGGCGGAGCTCAATTTGCAGTACTCCTCCTCACTTTTTTTGTACAAGGAGGTGCTGGGTTTAAATTAAAAATCCCCACGTAAGCTATGACTCTTTTGCGCGCTTCTCGCAGATTCAAATCTCGGAAACTAAAGACTAACAATTCGCATATTGACAGTTATTTCTTGAATCCTAAAGGAACTCGAGATTACTGTTATCTTTCTGAGTCTCAGTAATTAGATGTGATACGAATCTCGTACTTGTCCTCAGCTTTTGGTGTCTTCGCGGGCCGATTGAAACATACACCCCAAATGAAACTTGACATACCTTGACGCTCCGTAACGGGGAAATATCTCGCTGTACCCGAATTCCTGCATTTGCTATGCGGTGTATGCGGTAAGTCGGAGACCTAGTGGGAGTTAGCATACCTAAGCCCCCCGTGCCACCGCGGCCGCGTCTTCAAAAGAGGGGCTTATGACTCGAACGGATTTTTTGGCTGTCTGATTGCAGAAATGAAGTCACCTTGCATTGTTTTCCAACTTCTCTCTTCCCCATTCCATAATTTTTCAAACCTTCTAGTATTTCATTCTTCATCAGATTGTATGTAACATGGTATCACTAACTTCTGCTTTTCTTGAACAAATTACTTTGGAAATGTGAACTGTCTGCTTCAGCTGAAAGGGTCTGAAGAATTATTGTGTCGATAACTTCCAATTCCAAGTCCAAAACCCTGCAAATGTTGTCTTTGTGGAAATCTCACAAGGGATACAAACCTTCAAATCCTGTGCAATGCCTATACAGGAATTCTTACACTCACCGCCAACATATTTACCTTGAATTTCTACATCCGTGGTATTCTTGGATTCCCTGCCTTGGGAAGAATCTTTCCAAGGTTGTGATCCCAGGCGATTCTCAGCAGAGGCAGAAGAATACCTTGGATAAAAACCTTGGACAAGGCCTGTCCAAGGTTTTGCCTGTGATGATGCCTCAGATTTCCCAACCCAAGGCATCTTTGTTGGCAGTGACTGTTACAGGAGGACATAACATCCCACTCTGATCATGTCTTTATCACACATCACAGGCCTGGAGCTGCATTGAAAGTGGTGCCATGTGATGTACAATCTGATGAAGAATAAGACACAAGAAGGTCTGAAAGATTTACAAAATGGGAAGAGCCAAGTGGGCAAAAACAACATGAGGTGACTTAATTTTGGAAGGCATACAGCCAAAGAACTTGTTTGCATCATAAGCCCCTCTTTTGGGGGTGTGGATGCGGCCACACAAGAGTCCTAGTCAAGCTAATAGTAGAGAATTCAAAAACCTCAGCCGGAGTCCCAGACCAGATATTCAGTGGGTCATCCATTGGTATCTCCAATGGATACCAATACTGGGCATATCTTGAGTCCCCCCTGGCTGTTGGAGAGCCCAGTGGGTTCAAGGGTTGTGGAAGTTCCTTGAGAGAAGAACAACATTTAGGCGCTAAAGTGGCTGAGCCACAACTTTTCTAGAACCTGAATCTATTTATAAAACACACTAGGCCTAGCTCATAAAACCAATCAGATCAAAACCCCATAGTAGGACAGTAGAGTCAAGGAAACTGAGAGAAGAAAAGATGAAGAGAAAAAAAAGGAAAGAAAGAACAACTTCTGTACATGGCATGATGATAGACTAATTCCTCCAACTGTCACACCTGTGATTGTAAGGTGTAACCTTACAGGTCGGGTATGGAAATGCAAGGTCTTTTAGGGCTGTCCACTGGATATTTTCATCCAAGAGGGGAGAGAATTGTATAACAGACAATTGTATATACAAAAACAAACAGGGAGAAAGAAAATGAAATTGACAAAACACACCATCAGAGCACAAACTAGCTGCTCACAACCATGTGTAACTCAAGCTGAGTGATATACAAAGCACCAAAAAAATAATGACAATATTTCAAGCATGAAAGCAATACTGCAGCCACTCCACTCAGTAGAGCGTGAGTGGTGTGTGAGCAGAGCAGTTTTTGACACTGCTAGGATCTACACTATACATAGCGGTGCCTCCGCTCTGCAATCCAAGGGCCAAAATCCCACAAGCGGAGCAACTGCTGCGCAATGAGTTGGGGCTCAATTTGCTCTGCTATACCCTTTTCTTCTATTTTTTCAGAGTTTCACTCTTTTTTGTATGTCAAATTGAAGGTCTTTTGTCATATTGGCCATTCTTTAGAGCCATGTGCGGATTGTAGTGGTTACACCACCAAGATCCTTCACGCAAGAAAAAAAACAAAATTGAGCAGTTGATAGAACTGCAACTTTTAGTGGGGCCCTCTACTCCACACCCAAAACAGGCTGAAATCCTGTGTGGTGTGTAGCGGTTGCGGTACTGATAACCAGTACAATACTTCAGGCATATGTTTAAGACATGTCTAAGGTGGCTGGATCCAAAGAATGTTACATTACATTTTTGACATACACCTAATCTGTACTTGACTTTTTCACCAGATCATCCTCCACTGCAAAAATAAATTCCCACAGATGGACACAGGTGCAAGCTCTGTTTTCAGCTTTGACAGAATCCTGTGGTTTTGCCACAAGTTTGTATAACAACAGTGTCATTTGTGTTCTCTAGTAAATCAGACCAAGCTGATTGAGACTTTTAGAAGTAACTTATTGTGCAAGGAGTTGAACCTGAGGGCACAGATCTCATTGTAAGCCTATAACTCACTGCTAGTCAACAAGAACAAGACACTAACGTGAGGGCACAGGTTTTGCTGTAAGACTATAGCTCACTGCTAGTCTAGGACAAGAATTAGATAAAAACCTGCGAACTTGTAAAGAAACAAGTTAAAAAACACATGGAGGTCAAGTAATGGAAACAGACAAATTAAATTGATATTGATTCTTTTGGACAGACCTGAGGGCACATGTTCAATTGTAAGACTATAGCTCACTGCTAGTCTACAGCAAGAACAAGACACTGACCTACAGTATAGTAAGAGTAGAGAAATATAGAGATTAAAGAAGAATTAATTATAAAAAAGCAAACAGAACAGGATGATCATATAAAAGAGAGTGTGTACATGTGAACACATAAAGGAATGAGCTAAAGGAAACATGAAGGTTGAGTAATGAAAACAGGCAAATTCAATTGATGTCTTTGTGGAGTAGACATCATGAGAGTTGAATGAGATTGATCAAAGGAAAAGCAATGCTCAGCAGAGAAACACAAAAACAAAGATGATGAGAGTTTACTCACTGATTCTTTTCAACACAGAAAAGAATCTGAAGGAGGGAATCAAGAGATAACAAAAATATATATCAACAGTAGCCTCAAAGTCTTCTAAGCCTTGGGTTTGTTATTTCAGATCTGCATCCCTTTGTTTGTGATGCACATACCAGCTAATTTTCCGCTAGTCCAACCAATAACCAACAACCCACTTGCTTGTAATCAATCTACTACAAATATATTTCACAGCTGTAACATGTCTGTAACAAATGAAATATATGTTTAAACAGTTAATAACAACATAACTGTGATAACCTAACCACGCAACCACGGATTGTGCGCACTTCCAGTGTAAAGATTCTCAAGGTTTAGAGTATATAAACCCTGAGAAGCCACTCCTCCTGATCACATCATCACATTATTATTCAACAACTTTACCAATCACTCATATCAGCTTTTTAGAACTTTGAAACTTTGTCTAACTTCTACAAACTTTAAAAGCTTGATTCTAAGAACCTTGAAGCTTCAAATTTGTGTCTTGTTGACTGTTGTGTGTGTACATCCAACCTTGTATGTCCCTGATTAGACACCATAATCAGTGACTTTAGTAATATCCATCTGGTGGAATTACTTGTAAGGAAGTAGTCCTTGAGTAAGGCTTATATCAGATTTGGGATTAATCTGATATCAGAAACTCTAAAACTGCAGGGAACCTCTATTAGTCAGAGTATAAAGTTCCCAGTGTTGAGACAGACTTTAACACTGCCCTTATTGATCTTTCTGTGTCAGAAGTGAATCAGTTTGGAATTGAGAACTGTGCATCAGTTGCTCTTATCTTCAATTATTGTGATAGACAATAATTAACCCAAAATCCCTGGGCAAAATCCTTTGTTCAAAGGTCATCTAACTGGAGTCTTTACTTGTGCAATTCAAGTAAAGCTCTTTTTCCCAAGTCTCATTCAGTTCATACTTGTGGATAGCAATCCCCACAAGTTTTGTCAGCCCCAAGCCCTATTACTAGTACCAAAGGGCTGAAATATATGATAATAAAATAATAAGATTAATAAACAATACTTACAACTTGTGGCTCAGTTTTAAGAGCCAAGTAAACTTGTAATTGCATATAGTTACATATATAACTGTATATGTGCATACATGTAAATTCAAATTAAGACATTATACCTTGTGATATAAGCTTTCACAATTGCACATCACACAAGTAACACAAGAGTTACACAGGCACGTAATTCACTAATAGATAAGATAATTAAAATAATGATTACATACCACAAATAAGTATGTAATAAAACCACAGATTGTACATGAGGGATTTTCAGGGTTTTGTGTATATACAGAGCTCTCCCACCCGCTAGGAAAATCCATCATCATTACTACATTCCACCAAATTATCAATAAATCAATCAGACAAATAGAGTTCTTGTCCTCATTATTAGACATTATACACTTCCCTTATTGATTATAATCAAAGTTTTTTCTTGAAGTTCTTGTGAAGACTTTTTCATTATTGTCAGGAGGTGATCCCAGAAGTACTGCTCAAGTTAATCAAGGGATTCAATAACTTGGGAAACTTTGAACTCACGGAAGTACCTCTGTGCTCAGAGTTTAAAGAACTTCAAAATATCACTACGTGATATTTTCCTTGATAACAACTCTAGTGTAGAGTGTGGTTGTCCTGGGCACGACACAAAAGATTAGTGGTCACTTATTATCTGGCTAGAAGACTCCCTGTCTTGCCTTAATCCCTGGAATTTGTATCCAAAATCCTCTTTTGAGAGGTCATCTAACTGAAGTCAGTGCGGATTTGATCCCACTGCTTCAATACCAACCTTGTTTAGAACTTCAAACAAGGTTCTCACGCTGATAATGAACTTAATTTACTATCTCAAACTTCTTCTTTAGTGATTTACTAGCCCAACAGACGCTAGTAGCTCACACTTTGGTTTTGCCTTGGTTCATCCAGTTGTTGTTCTTTCTGAGAGCTGCTTCCTGTTTTTTCTTGCCGCTGAATTTTGTCTGTCTTGACTTGATGGCCAGTTTACCCTTGGCGCTTTCAGGTTCAAATAGAGGCTTCTTATAACTTTTCAAAATTGATCCAGTTTTGGTTTTTTGTTTTCAAAGAGTAGGTTTGGGTGGACACTTTTGATTAAAACCCGGATAAAAGATGTGTTTTACAAGTTCTGGATTGAATTCTTCTTTGTCAGATGAGTCTGCAATATTACTCTGAGTGTAAATGTACATTTTGGAAGGATCTAAGCCTTCCTCTTCTTTTTGATGATCCATATCAATTGGGAGCCAATAAGGCTCTGGTGGATGATTAAAAAACAAAGGTGGTGGAGTTGGTGAAGAGAGATCTTCTTGTAAATCATCTAAAGACATCTGAGCACTCAAACTCAATTTAAATTGGGATTCATCTTCTAATTGTAAATCACTGGTAAGATTCTTAAATGATTTGAGAACAGAGGAGGGCTTTGCTCTGAATCAGGTTGGAGATTGGTTTTAATATGTTCTTGAGTTGACTCAACTTCAGGTGATAAAGGGCCTTCTTATTGAATTCCCAAAGTAGTTGGAGTTATTGCTGTAAGGTTTGCCGTGCTTTGGGCCTTCCTGTAGGATTTCCACGGTTTACTTTGAGAATGTGATGCATTGTGTTTCTTTGGCATTTTAATGGAGGATCAGGAGGTGCTGAGGGTTTGAGTGGGTTTTTTGAGGTATATTGATATTGTTGAGGTGTGGAGAGCTTCAACTGCACACAGTATGCACAGCAAAAAAGTACCTCACATTTCTGGTCACAACTCACGTGGTGGGTGTGGTGTGAAAAGCGCGCCCCAGGGGAGCGCCCTGGGCGCGCCTGCTTAGGCTGAATATGGGGGTGGCGCACCCTGGTTTGATTGATAGGCTAATAGGCCAGGTGAAGCAACATGGTATCCTACAAACCACCTCAATTTTCCCTATTCAACTTCACTCAAATACTTTCAAAGTTGACCAGTTCAATCTGAAGCTCAAAGACTTTAAAGTTTACACCCACACACCATCAATATATGGCAAAAGTTGACAAGAAAGATGAATCTGACTGGGCTCCACCAACTTCTACATTTGGCAAGCAAT
Source organism: Melampsora americana (assembly GCA_022264835.1). NCBI lineage: Eukaryota > Fungi > Basidiomycota > Pucciniomycetes > Pucciniales > Melampsoraceae > Melampsora > Melampsora americana. The sequence continues at coordinate 186,269 of JAIFHY010000121.1, read as the reverse complement.
GGACTGGATTCTACATGTCAACCCATCAGAGTATCTCCCAACAGTGCCGCCTTGCCAAATGTCAGCACTGCCAGGAGACAATGGATGGAAAACCAAATAAATTGGCTGACCATACGGTTCACAAATGTCGATCAATCTCAATCTCAAAAAGTCCAAATCTGAACAGTCAAAGATTGTCAAGGATGATGCAGCAAATGCTACTTTCACTCTACCACCCTCTGTCTCCGCAACTGCTCCAAAGGATGTCTCCCTTGTTCTGGATGACAAGATTGTTTATAGCTTTGGTATAAAGAAATTTTTCATGCCTTATTCACTTGCTAAGATAGCTAAGCTTGATGAAGAGATTCTCAAAGCCCTCATCATGGACAAAGTAGCCTTCAGATTTCTTAACGACAAGAATTTCATGAAGTTTCAAACTATGTTAGCAGTCTGTCCGTTCAAACCACCAACCCAATATCAAATGATGGAAAAAACACTTGCTCTTTTACATGCTAAACACAAAATCATTGTCAAGGAGAAGTTAAAAACCCAATTGAACTTAACTATTTCATTAGATGTCTGGATCAAAATATCCAAGAATAGGATATACGCAGTTCTGGTTTTAAGTGGCATTAAAGTCAAACACCCCATTGATGTGCTGGACCTTAATCAACTTTTTCATACAGCCAACAACACATTCAGTGCATTGAAGGACACCCTTAAAGCTCACCTTCAATGGGATCAGATCAGTGCTGTAGTGTCAGCCCTGGGTACATATACATGTACCCAAAGACTAACTTATAATAATTAAAATACCATTATATATATGTGTAAACTTAAGAAGACACTAGTTACATATATAGATATAACATAAGAACACAGTGGAATATGTAATATGATGCCATTAAAACCTAATTACATATACACACAACCTAATAACCATATGTAGCAACATGTGGTATATAAAAGAAACATATAAAACCATTAAATACAACTCATAACTCAGTCTCAAGAGTTAATATGCTTATACTACATATCATACTTAACACATACATGTAATTAAGCAGTAACAAAAATAATAATAAATATTATTATTATAACCCTGAACCAATGTAGTGATATGAACAAATATCATTACAATTAGGTTTAGAGAAGAAGAGTATATAAACCCCTCTTCTCTCAGCCTTCCAAAGATCCCCAAGCAATTATTACACACCACTTTTAAGAACTAACCAAAGTTCAATTGAAGTATAAAATCAAGAGTCTTATAATTATAAGACTAGTGATTAACTTCTATAACTTAAATCAGTTCCTTGATTAAAAGTAAGTAATATACCCTTCACTCCTCTGGATCCTCTATTTCCCCTAAATAGAAATACTCTAGGTTAGTGACCTTAACAACCCAGGCTAGTGACCTTAAGAAGAACTTCAGGTTGGTGACCTTAAGAACAACCCCAAGTTGGTGACTTTAAGAACAACCAGATTAGTGATCTTTACTCAGTCTTTAATCTGATAATATAAAGATTAAAGGAAGGTCTTGGATCCAACCTTCAACAATAATAACATTCATATTATAATAATAAACCTCCTTTTTAGGAGTCAACTAACTGTAGTCTGTCTGGATTTATCCAAACAGACTGTTAGCTCCTTCCTCCCTTATTTATCCCTCTTCCTTATTTCATATTGTACATACTACATATTTGAAATAAAAGGAAAATATAAATAAAAATCATTATGACTACTCTATTCCCAAATTTAGTGAGCCCAGTGTACTCCAAAAGAGTACCCTACCCTCACATGTAGTATGTGATTCCCCTTTGGTGATGGTCAAGCTTTAGGTAAGTGTTCTTATCTAAACTCTTCCTTAATTCCTGACAATCTGATGATCTTTTCTTCATTTCAATTCCTACCAGAAAATAGTTTCTGAAGAATTTCCAAGTATCTTTATGTCACCTTGCTGTTTACATGTCCTCAAATTGATCACCAAAGATATCCTGGCTCATCCAATGATGAAAGATGTTGTATCGAACAATAAAGAACTCATTAATTTTTATACTAAAGCTCATTACTGGATAACTTTCTTGGAGCTTTGGCAGGAAAAAGAAGGCATCTTGCATGGACTGAAAATTTTTACCAAGACCCAATGGTTTTCTTTTCCTAAGGTTTGCTTGTGTGTTCAATTACACAAGCTTGGGTTTAGGAAATGTATCAAGACCACCAACAATTTATCTATCAACAGCCCCTACGTTAAGATGAACATCCGTGACCGTTGTCAATTGACATCACTTCACTTCAAATGATATATTGGTTCAAATGCTGAAACCAGTTGTTAATGCCGTTGCGGCCCTAGAACATGCCTATACTACAGTTGGTGATGCGTGGAAAGAGGTTATCAACATGTATTTAAAGCTCAAGGAAATTCAAGTTGAAATTCCAAACTCACCTTTCATATCTCATTGCTTTGCAACCATCAACAAACAAGTCAAATGTTTTGAAGAACCAGCCTATAACATTGGCTTCTTTCTTACACCAACCTTTCAAAAAATTGCTGTATCTTGCAAGTTTGATATTAATTACATTAATTGCCAAATTTTCAAGATTCCTAAGAAATGTATATAGAGCAAAAACAAGTGCATCAATTTACTCGCCCAGGTCTTATGCTACTACAACTCAGAGGGCCTGTTTCAAATGGTTTCTAAATGTAAGTTTATTCACTTTCTACAAATCACATGTTGTCAATTAACACTAGAAAGGATCTCAATTTAGCATCATTGGCAATGGAGTAGTGGTTAAGACTCCCTGATACTCCAAGCACCCACAATCTCACGACCTTCTTGGTGAAGCTCTTTGAGATTGTAGCTCTCACTGCTGGAGTTGAAAGCCTGTTTTCTGGGATGTCTGCTCAGAAAACAAAGGGTTTATCACGTATGAATGTTACCACTCTCAATATGATGTACCAGATTGAGATGAATCTTCAATCTGAGAATCCAAAACAACCATCCGATCCCTCATCCAGAGACCACACTATTGACCAACCCAATGATGATCTCAAAGATGTACAGTCTGAAGATCTAGATCAACTTCAAGAATTTGAGGATGAAATTCATTTCAATAATTACAAAGACCCTCAAAATTTTCAATTACATGAATTATACTACATGGATGCACTCTTCAACATCAGTCTATTTAAAAATGAAAAAGGCTTGGACAAAGAAGTTGACAAAATCATGGTTGATGTGTCTCACTCTCCTCGTGAAGATGAGGATTGGAATGAGGAGGATCTATTTGTGTGGTAAATGTTGTATTCACAGTATAGGTGTTTAACCAAGAAAAAGAAATGTATGCTTCTGAAAGGCTTTGGTGCCTTGCTTTTTTTAGATTTTTTTTTATCCTGGGGGAGCGCCCAGGACCCCGGAGAGCTCTTGAGGAGGCACACGATGTAAAAGTTTTTGTGCTCATGGGTATACAAACTGATATCCGCGCTCGGCCACCCCCGGGTACTAACTCGGTATACTCCCTTACAATTGGTTATCTTGATTGTGAACATCAAGACTGCTCAATGACGAACAATTTATCAATCGCAAGAAGTCAAAAACAAATTTTAATATGAATCCCCATCCATTGAAAGAGTCTCAAGCGATCAAGCGTCTCAAGGCTCGAATCCTCTCGAACTGTCCCTTGACAACCGACGATGATCACAGCTGCAGCCGATGTCAATTCCAAGTCGAAAATTCTCAAAAGCAGCTACTATGTCATTGCGGAAAGAAACTTAGACTGAATACGTTGCAAACAGCTAATAAGCATTGGAAAACTGGTGTGTAATTTAGAATTGGATTGTGCACATGCACTGCAATCAAGGTCAACAACTAATGTATTTGAATCGGATGTATTGACATTTTAGGCTCATGTAGTGATGATACCAAGCGGATCCGTTTGAACGATCGATTGATTCAAGAGAACAACAGTCAACAACAACCAGTTTATGAGATTGCATGCGCCGGTCTGAGTGATGACACTTGGCTTCGATCTCGATCTTCACAACCCCTTTCTGTCTGCATACAACATTCACCAAGCATATATCACGGTCATCCACCTCGGCATGAAGTGTGTAATCAACTTTTTGGGACTCAAAGTGAACGACTCCTCTCTGAAGATCAAAAGCATCAGTTACACAGGACACTTCAAGCCCAGTCAGTCTGGTTTATCAATCGAGAAGGAAGTAACCAAACGATTCATTCGACAAAATGTCAAGGTATGATTCAAACATTGATCAAGGATGATGTAGTTACCTGTAATGAATGTAAAGCGATTAAAAATGTACCTAGTTTAAATTCAGCTATCAATCGCCAGTATGCCGATGAGAAAACAATGAAATACATATCTCATAGTACAATGGCCGAAGATCAGTTCCAAGTGACGCGCGCCAAGATTCAAGGCGAAAAGCTAGCATGCGAGTCAATCGAGCAAGCAGCAAAAGTAGGCAGCCCAAAGCTCTGGGACATCATAGCCGAAAAAGCAAAATAAGGCTTGTTTGATGATCACAGTGTATTCAAAGCCCTTGTTGAGGCTATGGGTACCAAAGCCGAGCGCCTATCTCACGGACATAGTTTGGCCGGAATCGTCTATCGATCGGAGCTTGATAACTGGCTGATTACTGCTGGTGCATATAGCAGTAGAGTAGTGTCATTGTTCCGGGATAATTTTGCTGGTAGATCACTCCGAAGCCAGCGAGAAGAACGAAGGACTTCAGGATCTCAGTTACTCGATGGGTTACAGTTGGAAAACATAATTCCAGTCAAGAATTGGATTGCAAAGCTTGGTTACAATGGGCCATTGGTTGCAGGTACTGACCAAACCGTTTGTCTGAAGGCTCTAAGACAACACAATGGGTCAGTGGTAGGTGCTCAAGGAGGTGATATCAAATTCAGAAACACCACTGATTTGGAAAATGTAGTGAAGGATATACTTGAACGCGGGATCCTGTGTGATAAGGTCAGTTTTGTCTCTTCTCTGAGATATAATTCAACCTCAATCTGAATTCCTCATTGATCTTCATACCTAGATACGTTGTTATACGGTTCAGGTACCCTTACCAAACATGCCATCATTTGTAGTTGCTTTGATCGCAAGCAAGAGTAAAGAGACTCAAAGAGACATATTGGCTCAACACTTGAGATTCATCGAGCTCCTGGATCTAGCGGGTCTTCCAATCGTCTCCTTAGGATCTGATGGCGCCGCAAGCGAACTGTCAGCTCAAATAAGCCTGACTGCATCCTGCAGTCAATATCTACAGTACAATCACGATGATCTTGATGTACACATCAAAGTGGGACTTTTTGGCGAATCAAAGCTTCCAATTGTCACTGTTCAAGATCCTAAGCATGCCCGCAAGACGGCAGCTAACCAATTACTTTCTGGAGCTCGGCTTCTTGCTTTTGGAAAGTACTACATAAACATCGAGCACTTACTTTCGTTACGAAATCTCGATGAATGTCCATTGGGCTTGAAGGACATCAAGAATGTGGATCCGCATGATGACGGTCGTGCTCTACGAACCTTTCATCATAAAACTTTGAAACTGTGTTCCAAACTAAACAACATTACTTCAGTGTCTGATACCACCGGTCTCACCATATACTTATTTGTCATGGGTGAAATGACTGATTCTTGGTTAAATCCCACCATAGGACACTTTGATAGAGTTATCTGTGCCTGGAGAGCCGTCTTCTTCATACGTGACTGGAACTTGTACCTGCTTCATCAAAGAGAAAAAACAAATAACTTGATGAATCCAAACATTAACTTCATCTCGCATCAAAGTTTCAAGATAGTTGTTCAGCTAGCGGAGAGTCTAATTGGTCTTATCATTGCACATCGGGAGCGCTGGCCAAAACACCCCTTGATACTTTCCAAACACGGGACAGAAGCCTGCGAGCATACCTTTGGGTGGATGCGAGTCATATCACCCGACTTTACAGTTTTAGGGGCCCGCGAGATGATGCCCAAGATCTTTGCTATTGTCAAGAGTATCACAAGTGGTACCATCAAGGTCCCAAAATCTGACAATCTACACTCAGGTACGCGAGTTGTTTGATCCTCCTTCTTTCAAAGTGCAAGTTAACTGATTTAATGTTTACGGACAGGATACCAGTACTCATTTGCTGATGAAAACCCCAATCCGAATTGGGCTTTGTTGACCAAGTTTCTCTCTGATGATGAGATAACTTGTGCTCTGAAGATTGCACGTTTGGAAGCGGATGAATTGCGAGAATTTGTTGGAAATAACATTCCACACAATTCAAGATCGTCTACAACGCACACTCAGCACTTGAACCCAGCGCTTTGGAATCAAGCCCCTGAGCCAATCTATGATGACATCCCCACCAGCATAGATCACAATTATCAAGATACCAGAATACCATCACTAACAGTTTCAGAAGCTCTTTCAACAGCAGCTGAACTCCATGCAAACGACAAGGTAGCCAACTCAATTGTTGGCCAGCTCTCTCAGGCCATCGAAGATGAAATATACTCAACTTTCCAACTTCCGATATTGCCAACTTCACAAATTCAATCAACACATCATGAGATTGAAACATCTATACCAATGCGATCTCCACTGATAATTTCTGGCTCAACCTTGAACTATGAAACCCTTGTCAAGCTCCGATACAAACACAACAGTGCTGTCTCTAAACATCACGGAAATGAGCGAATGAAAAACAAACCTTCTGATTTCCCAGCACCTACTATAGATAACACCGCCGAAGTCAGCGATATAAAACCGAGTCAATGTAGCAAGATGCTATCTATGTTGTATCAAGAGAATTGTGTACAAGTTGAGCCTCTTCGTCGTCACAAACGTTGGAACATGACAGCAAAGGTTCAAGCGGCGGGTATCATTCGTACAGTTGGCTTGGAGATACCGGCAATTGCTACTGAATGGCTTGATAGTAGACGACTCAGCGAACTGAACCCACTGAAGGTTCATAAGTGGGTTATCATAATCAAAGATAGCACCCTATACATCGGTCGGATCCTAGGCATATACGAAAACTCCAATCAGAAACATAGTGTAGTCAAAACCGCGGCAAGTCCATCAAATTTATCGTTCATCTCAGTGGTGATGGGAAGATACCAGCACGGCGCAATTGAAGTCTCCTGGGATCCAGACAATCAAAATTCATATTACTATGTCCATATCTCTCCCAACCGCCTGGCTCACATCTTCCAAGAGAGTGAAGATGAAGAATTCAAGTTCTTACAGCCCGGACATCACTCAATCTCCCCAAAAGTTCAGATGATGCTGCAGTCCATCAGCATAAGTACTTGGACTTTGGCTTTTGAGACGACTCTCTCAGCATTGAAAGCAGCCGGAAAAGATCCCCTCCTTTAAGTTTTACAATTCAATCGACATGTTTCTTCATTCAAGTAGGGTGTCTCTTCCGGAAACTGCTTGTCTTTTGTACACATCATCTCGGCCTGTCCTTTTATTTCTTTGTCTAGTCTTTTCATTGTCAGACCATCAGGAATGCAAGAACTCGGGTTCAAAGATGATCGATTCAATTCTTCTGATCATACACTCCACTTAACAAAGAATTTGTAGATGTACATACAAAGTGATGGTAAATACTTTGTAAGTACCAAACAGATCGATTGTGAATGATTGATAGCGTTAAGAGTCTTGGTCCATTCACATGAATGAGAGATCATCTCCTTCAAAGGATCGAAAGTGTATAATCAATATTGAATTCGATCTCACTTTGAGATCAATCAACTCTTTTTACCAAAATTGCGAAAATTGAAAATTGACTCGAATGAGAACAGTGATAAAAACCAACCCTAGAAAGGCTGTTGGCTAATGGTCTCTTCGAATTTTGAACATGCGGAGTCATTGATCGATCATGATGTGATTTCGATTCTCCATCTTGAATGCTGAGCTCAGGAATGTCCAACTTTGAGGTTCCCCGTTGTATTGGCCGGCAAACGGTACATGTGTGTCACGCCGGATAATGATATGGATTTAGATCGGCTAAAGTGTATGTAAGAAAAACTTTTACATCGTGTGCCTCCTCAAGAGCTCTCCGGGGTCCTGAGCGCCCCCCATGTGAGTCACAACCCCCCAACATTTCGGACCGGGGCCGCTTCCGGGGCTGATGCGGGTAATTAGGGGACTACCACCACACCACACGTATCGGGGCATTGGTCTCATGGAAGAGACAGTATCCTGAGTGGTAGGACATGCTGAGGGAGGTTGGACTCCTTAGGTGAATCTAAAAGTCAGGAACATGCGGATCTACGAGTGTTCTTTCGCGATGACTACAACTTGCAGCACACGAAGGCTGAATGGATCGGTTATGTCAGAGTCGACTGTACTCCTCGTCACTGAATCAAGCTAAAATCCTCAACATCAATATTTGTACCTTTTGTACAGTCATTTGTATTCCATGATATGTATGTGGAGCATCACATCCTCAAAGCACTAGTCAAACTTACGTATCTTCCCGATTGTCGCTCTTTTCGATCACCTCTATCGTTAGTCTTGATGATCGGTGAGATGATCCGATTTTTGAACTATTCAACAGTCAAGGCTGAGATCATTGGACGAAGTGACTTGATATTCATTCACCTTCGGCATGAACACTGCTTCACAATATCATTAGTTCACTGCAATGTCCGTCAATGATTATATATAAAGATAGAGTCTGCTCAGCCCTTAAAGGCGTATTCTTCATTTTTATCTCACATTTCATACATTTACCGGATTTGCTGGTCGAGTTGTCGGTTTCTCCTCATACAAACTTATCATCCATTCGAAAAGGGAACCGTCTATAGACCCAAGAAGCTCCAGTTCGATAACTGTGTATTTTCCGAAGGCGAAAGCACTTTGTGGCCAGCCCCCAAGTCGATCATCAGCTCACGTTCAAGTGACATCTCGGATGGGTGAAGAATGTGCATGTCAGAACCTTAGGGGCCTCGACGATGAACACCTTTGCGAAGCTTTATCTGCAAAGCAGACCTTGAAAGACTCTTATGCCGACCCAGTGCTCCCTCCTTTGAATTCTCAAGATCATTTGGCGTCCAAAACGGAAAATGATCTGTCTCATCTGCCAGACAAGGTAGATAATGATTCTTCCGATCCTTTCGATGAATGCGCGGTCCTTCCAACTACAGAAGAAGAGGATGACCCCAATGAGGCAGTGATTACCGTCAGATCTGCCTTGGTGGGTGTTATAATGGTGATCTTTGGTGCAGCTGTATCGCAGGTAAGTCGCTTTCTTTGTCTACCTTCTTGAGACGGTAGCTTGGATTTGACTTCGTTCTGAACATGGGGTTATATATTTGAGTCTGACACTGTTATGACTCATTTCTCCTACAGATTTTTATGTACAAACCGGTGCGTATCTTGCTTGCTCTTGTGTACAGCTAGTCTTCTGGAATAAAGGGAGACAGACAAGCCGATGTTTTTCACGTCTGACATGAATGTCACTCATTCTTCCAAAAAGGTGCACCTACATCTAAATCCTATGTTCCTCCAGGTAAGCAAATGCATGATTGAAGTTCCACCGTTTTCGAGGTCCACTTCGTAATTCACGTATCTTGCGGTAATTCTAGCTAGCCTCCCTAGTCTTGGGGAAATTATGCGCCGCTATACCAGGGCCTAAATGGTGGAACCCAGGCCCCCTATCTGTCAAAGAAACTGTCTTCAGTGCGATTATCGCCACTTCTGGAGCAGGGGGTGCGCACAGTGTTGAGGTAAGTCCGTCAATCAGATAAATAATCAGGCGGGCTTTTAAACTCACCGTATTCTTTCAGATAATTGCCTCCCTGGACGTTTTTTTCGATCGACCAATGCCTTCTTACCTCTGCGTTTTAACCATACTGAGTAGTCAACTTATGGGTCTCAGCTGGGCTGGGTGCGAGCGTTTTTCTAAAGCTGGAACATCTTTTTCTTTAAACTCATTTGTGCACGTCAATCACAGTCTATATCGCTCGGTTTTCATCCATCCGAAAAATGTGTCCTTTCCGTAAGTCACTTTCTTTTAATGTCACCTTCTATAACATTTTGAAAACAGGCTCATCGCTCTTTTCAGGAGTGTGCTGCCATGCGTTGTGCTATTCCATTCGCTGGGGAAAACGTCTCCAAGCAATCGGGGACAGCTATCTTTCTTCAAGAAGGTGTTTGGTGTCATGACTATCTGTCAGTGGAATCGTTTATTGATGCCAATATCGAGAAGACATGTCTGTCGCTGAAACTCTGTCTCTTGTATGCAGATGAAGCAATTCCCGAATGGCTTGCCCCAGCACTTCAAGCAATAAGTCCTTGGTGTTTAACCCTGCCTCAAGTACCGGTCGTCACACAGGTACGTACTGTCTCTCTAAAAATGTGAGCAATAAAAGACCAACCTTGGCCAATCATTGCTCAACACCGCTGTCAGTTATTCGGTGGGTCTATTCCAGGTGAAGGTCTTGGTTTGTTTGCTGCCAGTCTTGATTGGGTTCTGGTTGGTAAGCTACTTGCGTTTGAATTTAAAAAAAGTCCATTCGATCCCGCTGACAAGCCTTTATACAGGACGATACAATCCGTTATACATCCCTCTCCTGGCTCAAGTAAGTTGTGATTATATCAAATCCTCTACTCCCATCTAACATGTCTTACACAGATCACAGATTGGCTTGCCGTAGGCACAGGGGTTTTTCTATTCAGTGCGGCCTATCGATTCAACTGGTTCGGTAAGCTTTAATCCCACTCTCCGGTCGAATTGAAATTGTATCTGATAGGCTTCTTATCACGCTCTAGGAGGAGCACATTTGCCATTTATCTCTTACGACATCCTTAATGATGATGGAGTACGCTACAATTTAAGTAGAGCTCTTTTTGAGAATGGAACCGAGAATACAGTAGAGGTAGAAAAAATGGGGTTGCCAGCATATTCCACCCCATTCATCATCGGAAAAGCTGGTACAGTATTTTCTGTGTCCTCAGCGATTGTGGCGGCGATTTTATTCAATTGGGACAGGCTGGCGGCTAGCTGTAGCCGGTCCAACTTGGATGCATCAGGAGAATGTCCCCATCGAGCGATCACAAAGCATTTGCCGGAATTTCCAACATAGTGAGTAAGACTTTCGTGGAAATGATCACATCCTTTAATTGAAGCTTGACTAAATTTGTCTTCTCACAGTGGTTTTCTGGCTTTGGGTGCTTCATCCATAGGTCTGGCATTTTTTTGCTGTGCACAAGCTGGTTCTGGCCTCCCAGTTCACGCACTCATAGTCGCTATTGTGCTCTCGGCGGTGTTAAGGTACCTATTTTGACAGCTTGGAGCATGTTTTTATCCCTTTTTACTTTTGGTTGACTTGACGCGTATGGTAGTTTTGCAGCGGTATTTTTCTATGGAACTGTGGGAATCCCCCTGCATTGCCAGCGTGAGTTTTCTTAACCCAGCTGAGGATTTGACAAGTCTTAATCTCTGACTTGTTTCGAATACCGAAATTATCAGATGTCACCCAAATGCTAGGGTAAGTATAATGCTTGTAGATCGGTTCCTGTGATGATGTACTAATCCATCCCCCGCCAATAGCGGTATATTATTTCCAGGCAATGCTATAGCTAACCTATGGTTCACGCTGTAAGCCCCTTCTCCTCGCCTTATCTAGATCATCACTGAACCTTTTATGGATTTCACAGTTACGGATGGACTAGTGTCAGCCAATGTGTCCATATGGCCAAGGATTCGAAATTGGGCCAATACATGAACATATCCACTGTTAGTTTCTTCGCTGTTACGAATCTTTTTGATCGCGTCTCTGATGCATGTCCAATAGGTGATCGTTGTCGCCGGTCAAGTTGCTGGAACGTAAGCTTTCTACTTCTTCAAGACGGATTCAGGGATACTGAGGATGCAAATCGTGCATTGGTGTCTTTCAGAGTCCTAGGTGGACTCGTTCATTATTGCGTGATGGCCGCTATTGTTGGCTCACAGCGAGAGGTGCTTCTGCTTCCGCACGGAGATGGAATATACACGGTATATCACCTTGCTACTATGACTCATAATGTAATGGTGCGCCCTCAAACGTAACTGATCATCTTTTTCGTTACAGGGAATGGCCTTGAGTAGCATGTCAGCCCAAGCGACCAGGTAAGTTGAAAGGTTTTACTGAATCCAAATACTCCCTCCGCCATAACGCCTTTCGTTAAAAGATATCTAACCCAGATGTTCATCTTGATCACCAGTTGGGGGATTTTTAGTCGAAGACTTTACTTTTTTGGGTCCAAATATGTGTGTAGAAATTTCGCCCGTTTCTTCATTCGCAGCTGCTTACTCACTTTTATAATTTGCAAAATACAAGCAAATCATTCCCTACGCTTTACTATTCGGGTTTTTGGCTCCAGTTCCATTTTTTCTTCTCCATAAATGGAAGCCCAAGGCAGGTTTTCAACGTGTGAACACTTCTCTATTTGCAGCATGTCTTTATCACGCAATTTGGGGTAAGCTCTCATCAACTTTACAAACAAGTAATCCGAAATTGAAGTGTTTACCTCTGCATCTGTAGGATCTACCTCTGGTCGTATGACATCTATAATTTTGGCTATATCCACTCAGTACTATATTCGGAAATATCATTTTAAATGGTTCGTATTCAAAATTTTACTCGTGTCTATCTCTTTTCTGAACTGTTGTTTTTCTTTTACATCTAGGTACCAAAAATACAAGTGAGGATCTCATTACTTCCATGTCGTTAAAATCGTTTTATAACCGCTAATTCATTGCATCTCACACCCAGCTATATCTTGACTGCATCTGTAAGTATCTTATCCAGATCATGCGACGCGATGCATGTACATTATGGCTGACTGATTCTACCCTTCGACCCCTCCTCGCCATTCATGATGTCCCTAGCTCGAAGGCGGCACTCAATTTTCGGTTCTATTACTCACATTTCTTGTACAAGGAGGAGCTGGCATCAAGATAAATATCCCACAGTAGGCCGTGACCTTTTCGCTACTCACCGGTTCATATCTACAAACGTAAACTGATGTCATATTTTGACAGTTATTTTTTGAATCCTCGAGGAACCCGAGATTACTGTGTCCTTCCTGAGATAAAACATTAGTTTTACATCATACGTATCTCATTCTTATATATTACCCGCTTCTTTTCTCCTCGCGGGTTTACGAGATGTACAACAGGTGTATAAAGTTTATAAAGTTTGTAGTCACCACGTCGAAAAAGAAGCTGTACATAGATTTCTCGAATAATAACACCCCAATGATTTGAATTTCTCAAAAGAATTTTCATGGCCTTGGAATCAGACTTAGTGCATATTTCTCTGACTGTCTTTGACTCGTGCTCTTCAAACAAGAGGTGCATGACTAATACAATCAGCTGAACAAATCTATCAGTGGGACTCGAAAGCACTGAATTGTGTCAGTTTTTTGGAATCCTAAGCCTTTTCTATATGATGAGGACCACTTTATTGAAAAATTTCTCTGTTGGCGTGAGTCCAAAATGTAATCCAACTGAACGAAATTAGGTTATTTGACTATTTGTGTACATTGGGCCCAGTAAAATAACTTTTATCTTACTCTAGGCTTGAGCTTCGAATCGTATATACATCAATTGAATACCCCTTCAGTATGAGTAAACAAGTGATCAGTTTTTTGTTGTGGATCAAAGATTCATTGGAGCCCAACCAGCTTTTTTCAGAACCCCATGAGCTGATTTTCTTGTCTTTTCAGGCCACACAGGGCCGCACTCCTTGTGCATACATCAGGTTTGACTGAGCAACTTTCCAATCAATTCAACTCTTCTTGAGTTGAGCAGCACAGATATTTTGGACCATATATATGACAAGAAGAATTGATAATTGATGAATATGCCTTGGGAATCTTCTGATGAGCCTACTATACATTCTAGTTATTGACACAATACTTCGTCTCAAGTTTTTGAGAAGATGTATCCCTCAGATATCTTTGTCCCAATGATAGCAAGTCCATACCTGTACAACAGGCTCCAAGATTTGATTGATGAGAGCAATCTGAACAACTCAATAAAGAAGGAATGTGTCAACATTTTGCGTAAAACAGAGTACAGTGTGTAAAGGCTAGTCTCTACTACAGCTTTCCCCGGGGCCAGGCCAGGCCGGCCCTGGTTCCAATTGTTACCACAAAAAATCCAGATTTTTCAGCTGTAAAGAACGTGCTACGTCATGTTCTCACCAGCTAAATCCACATCATGTCACATTTTAAGGTATCCTATGGCAGTCAGTGCAGCAAAGCAAGCTCAAAGAGCAGAAAGAAGAGCAGAAAGAAAAGACAAGAACATCAAGCAGAGACAATCAACTTCATCAAACAAAATATTGCTGATAGAGAGGATGAAGGAGAGGATAATGAAAAGCTTCATGAACAATTATGGCCAGTTCTTTACTTACAAGACCACACAAAACCTTGAATTGGAAAATTTAAAGATTGCTTTGGCCAGTTGATCTAACAATACAAACAACCAAAAATACACGCTGATCCCTTGAACAAAAAACTCCAACCAAAGGCTATTCCAAACCAGACCCAGCAGTTATGCTGACAAAAAGCAAAGGCCACAGCTATAAAAAATGCTGGATTCTTTGATGCTTGGGTGACACATGATCCTGTGGGCCAACAAAATTGATCAATCACCCAACACACCACACCTCACATTGCCTCATCCTCCAGTAATAGTGATCATGTCACATATGATTCCTCTGAAATTGGTGCCTCAACTGCCAGTGATGAAGGTTTCAGTGATCTTGACACACACCCAGATGATCATGAACCCATCCTCCGTGAACAAGAGAAACATCAAGATATCAATGAACAAGAAAGACATCAAGATCTCAATGAAAAAGAAAGACACCAAGAGCCAAATTTTCAAACACAGACTGATCATCAGCAATTGACCTCCAAACTCAAATAAATACAAATACAGTTTCTAGGATTGATCTAAAGTGGGACAAGCTTAATAATGCCATCAACAAGGCTACAGATTACTACCATCCTGAGAGACAACAGTATCCAAAGTTTGTAATTCCCTCTCTGATATTGGATGCGCGTTGTGAGTACAACTCTCAAGGAACTTGGCCTATCTGGAAGTAAATCACCATCTATGAAGGCTCCAACTCTTACAGAGCAATCCTCTTGTTGTTGTCTCCCTAAAAACCATCCACAGTTCAGCTCAGGAGTTTCTCAAGCTTGTAAAATTTGACAACAGGCATCCTACATTGTCATACATAACAAGATCCAAACTACAAAGTCCGGTTTTGCATCACCTCATCCCCCTTTGATTGATGACACTTTGGTCTTCAAAGCTCTTGAATTGTGGGCAATTGAGAAAAAACCTGGCAAGGTATGTCCTTATGTGATTCTAAATTCTCTCCCTAACACTTCATGTTTGAACATCATTCATTACTCACAACATTAGCTTTTGTACCAGGTGATTCCTTGACGCTTTTTGGAGTACACAAATACCACTGTCCTCCCTCAATTCGATTACCAGGAGAGAATTTGCATGTCACAGCTTATTTTTGGATGTACAAACTAGAATTCTGGCCATAAGATTACAAAAAGTCAATATACTTTGAGGGTCATGAACAACTTGATTCCATTGAATCAACACAAAGTTTTCTTTAAGATGGTTGCTGATCTACAAAAGCGCTCTCAAGTTTATGAAGGAAATGACCTGGATATGTCCGCTCCTGTTGATCCTGAAGTACTTGGTGACCAATGCAAGCCCGTTTTTGTTTATCACAACAAAAACACTGTCCACTCAAAAGAACAACCAAAAAATTCTTGGCTCTTACCTGGAACAACCAAACTCCAACGCAAAAGCAAAGGCAACCTCATCCACATATCCGATTTCATCCTTGAAACAATTGGCTGTCTTGCTTGTCCTGCTGATTTCATCAGAACCTTGGAATCAGATGCTGTGAATGATGCTGCTGTGGTTATATATCCAGGGTTATATCATGACAAGTGGTGGGATATAGAACAGCTAATCTTGCAAATTCAAATTCAAGCAATTCCCATCTTCAATAAACTCCACACCAACTGTCAAGCTGTCTTTGTATTTGACTGCTCAGAAGCACATAAAGCATACAGACCCTCATCTTTACAAGTACAAAACATGATCTTCAACCCTAGAGGAAAGAAGGGTCAATACCTTTGAGATACATTCATACCAACCAATGATCCAAAAATACCTCTTCATCTACACGGTCAAACTCAATCAATGATCTATCCATCCAACCACCACAATGTCTCACTAGCTGGTGAACCTAAAGGGATCAAAGTTATTCTTCAAGAGTGTGGTTTTTGGAATCATTATGAAAAAGAGATTGTAGCTTCTGGAAGGCCAGCCCTGGTTCACAAGTGTCAGAACTGTAAGAAGTTGGGGGTACAACAAGACACCAAAACAAGAGCAGCTTGTCTAGAAGCTAAAGCAAATGTCTTTTCTCTGGAGGAATTTGATTCTTAAGCATCACAGTCATCAAATAACTCGATTCCAAATGCTTTAGATTTCTGCTGGTCTAAAATACTGAGCTTACAATCTGGCTTTTTGAATGAAAAGCCTTTCCTACAAAAATCCATTGAAGAAGCAGGCCATTGATCATGGTTTCTCCCCAGCTTCCACTGCAAGCTAAATACTATTGAGCTTTTTTGGGCGTACATCAAAGACAGTAGGTCTTTCAATCCACCTTTGTTTTCTGGTCTTATGTATCCCACTCACAAATATTGCATCAAGTTTTTGAAACAAAAGCCTGATAGCCTTCACTTTCAAAGATGCAAAGCAGCTATTTGAAAATTTTAGACAATCACGCCCCTTGGCTACTATCCAGAGGTATTGTTTAACATTGATCAATGGCATTCAGCGGATCAGTAAGTTGCCTCAACAGTCCTCTTTGTGTGGATGTATCACTCATTTGTCTTTATCAAGCCATTATAGGGAAGGGTTTTCTGGACCGCTGGCCAAGAAGATGGTTAAGATGTATTCCTCCCATCAAAGAGTTCCTAACAATGTTTTCATGGACTTGAAGGTCATATGTAACCAGAATGAATGACATTGAACAGAGGTCTCATGATGTCAATTTATTCACTCAATAATTTCATTCCTTTGATCTCTATCTCTTTATCATCTTGATCTGTTGATCTGTGTGATGTTTGATGTTTTCTTATTCTATTTGATTCTTGACTTTTTCCTTTTGATAATCTCATTTGCTTGATCTAGTCATCCTCTTGAACTGCTCACACTTTGGACAAGCAACTCAATCTTTAGATCATCTTAATCTTTACCTCATCTCAATCTTTACCTTAATTTGATCTTCACCTCAACTCCACTCATCTCAAGTCTAATCTCTACTCATATCAATCCATCAGATCAGCTTTCCTCAATATCCTACAACAACACGGTGTGAATGGGTTATGGAAAGGGTTTTCAGCTAAAATGATCAGAGATGCACCTTTTTCAGGTTTATTTGTTTCAACTTATGAAAAATCAAAATCATCCTTATAATTTGATTTGATTCCAATTTGGATCTCTTCCACTCCATTTTCATTCATCTCATCTCCGCAAGTTTTGCTGCTAGCTTTTCAACTCTGATGACCACGCCATTTGATTTTACCAAAACTCAACAACAATCAAATCCTAAACAATATCCTAATTTCTTTCTTACATTTAAATCTATCTTGAATGCAAATCTCAAAGATTCCAAATGATTCTTTCATGGTTTGATTCTTAGATTGCTTAGAGAAGGTCTTAGTTTGACTATTGGAAGCGTTTTCTTTCTCTTTATTTTTGAGTTTTTGAACTTCATCTTCATTAACCCATCCTTTCTTTCATACTTTCTTGGACCATCAGTGAAGCATTACACAACCACTTTTGAAGTTGCTCACACTTGGTGACTTCCATTCATACTTCTTGTCTACACCCTCTGATTGTTCTTTGCTAACTGATCACAACATATCTATCTTCTTGCTTTCCTCATCACATCTTTTATTGTTTTGTTTCAATCCCCATGATTCCTACTGTTGTTTGAAATCTTACCAAAAACAAAGCTTGGCCCACATGATGAATCTTACTGCCCAATCACATCAATTGTTGATTATCTAATCACTCCCCCATAACAACATATCTTGATCAATTTTGGAACTTCTCTATTTGCTCTTAAAGAGCTTCTCTGCTCCGAAATCTCTGATGCTGAGGAGCTGAAACCTTTCAGCCAGGACCATAAGGACTCAAACTATAAGAGCATCCGCACTCGTGCGGTAAATCGTGTGCGGTAAGTGTAAATTTACCGCAACCGCAGGGCTTTTTCCACACCAGTGGAAAAGTAGACCTGCGGTACCAAATGTTTTGATCAATTTGAGGTAAGCCCAAGGTAAATATAATCATACGCTACCTTGTGCATTATCCTCGGTGGCTGCTTGTTTGGGGTGTAACAATTACCACGTGGCAGATACTGTACACGAGTGTGGAATTTGTACAAATGCAGTAACTTTTACCTTACTGTACAGGTAGGTACCACAAAAGATACCTAAACATACCGCAAACGAGTGCGGATGCTCTAACCAAAAAGACTTAAGCTGGGACCATGAGGACTTATGCTAGGTACTTAAGGACGTAAGCTGAGTACCTAAGGGCTTACATAGAGGGCTTAGGTATGGGTCCCAAATCTTGGGCTGAGGAAAAAAAATTGTGGGAGTACCTGGGTCCAATGGACCATAGTATATGCCCACTGTCCTTTCATTTCTGGGATCAGACCAGCTGGGGTTTTCAGAACTGTATTGTTGGTCATGTACTTGACAATCCCCAGTAGTACAACGTGAAGTATCTCAACTGGCATATCCTTGTGACCATCTAAGCCTGAGACTCAGACATTATCAGTTGAATCCTATCAATACAACAATTAAATTTACTTACCTCTGAGACGTAGAAATGGATTGAATACCTGTTTGTGATATTCTCCATTTATCTTGATCCACTCATTCTCAGCTTCTTTTTTTTGTTCCGATGTTGAAGCTCATGAATTGGGTTGTGAAAAAGTTGACTGAGCTTATCACGTACTCCACTTTATTTGAAAGCTTGTCACTCTTTCCCTTCTGACCACTCTTTGCGGCCATTGACCACATTTTTTTGGTTATACCAATTGTGGTAGACCAATCATGATGTTGGAGATCCTGTAAATTGAACAATGTCATAGATAATGTCAGCTCTCTCCAACAAACAGGACCAAGGTAGTTATTGTAAAGAAGAATATTGAAAGATACATCAATTCCATTGATCTGACCCAGTCCAACAGAATTCTTGATATACTTCTTGGAAAGTTTCTTGTGTTGTGAAGACACACCCAGATTACACATTTGGCACAGATGAAGTGCCATTGATGGGTTCATAGTGTTTCTATATTTCAGTTTGCATAGGTGAGTCACCTGAATAACACAATACAACAACCATCACACGTACTTTTTGATAAATTGGCTGATCATAAGTTGAGAATCCTATTTGGGCAAGATCACTGATTGATCCAAGTTTGATTTTGAACATAAAATGAAATGTTTTTCAGTCACAATCTTGTGCTCCTGTAAGTCTTGGCCGCACCAATGCTCTAATGATGAGATTAAGTCAATACTTTACTTTAGCTCATCCACAATGTGTTCACCCAGCTCAAGAACAGTTGCAGAGTTTGTGTTGACTTGAAAGTGTATATTGTACTCCTGATTTGTCAAACTTTGAGGAAGACCAGAGAGCATGAAGTAGAATGAGTCATGCTTGTTCCATTTTTTTAATTGGTTTCCCAAAGTATCATCTGAGTACAGCATGATTGTACCATGTCTGATGATCAAACCATTTTCCTGTTCTTGCCACAGATTAGGAAGGCTGATTGGGCTTGAAAGAAAACCATCTCGTTCTGTCAATATTGCACCTGTGTCCTCCCAAGTACTCGGACACTATCCGAAGAAAACAAAAACGGGATCTTCGAAGTAAGTCCGGAAATCTATTAGTGAGCTGAATAGCAGGCGAGCTGAAGCTCTGCTCCACTCGAAATTTCTCTAAGTCCCCTTCTGCCATACCCCCCCCCCATATAGCAAACACACCACCTCACCACAGCCAGTGGTGAGCTCACCACCTCACCATAGGTAGCTCACCAGCCCACCACCTAATTGGCTGGCGGTGGACTGAGCTCACCACTTCACCACCTCAACAGGCCACCACCAAGCCACGGACCTCATCACCTCACCACCTCACCACCAAACTCACCTCACCACCAAACTTCTCATCTCACCACCAAACCACCTACCTCATCACCTCAACACCACACCACCGACCTCATCACCTGTCACTGACTCAACATGCCGTCAGCCAACAAGCGACCAAACCAAACTTCAAGCACCAAGCCAAGGACTCGCCAATCTAGTCGCAAGCAGAATGACAAGTCTCCCGGTAACGATTTCAAATAGATATTTACCATTCATACATAAACTAATTTGCATCATCTTTATTATTCAGACCCAAGCACCGATAGAGAAGATACGTCTCAAGAAGACAGTGAAGATGATGCCAACGAAGACGATGATTCAGATGAAGAAGAAGACAACACAAACAAAGATCTCAACAACATCGTGGTTCCCACGTTGGACAACTATGCCACTGTAGGTGTGGATTGGACCGATGCATATTTAGATAAACTGCTAGCTCGCCGGAAGATTGGATCCAACAACCGACCTTCACAAGACATCCTGTTGGAAGCTCAAGCACTACAGGACACCTTCCACCGATCACTCAAGATGCTAAGTCTTGCTGGGCACGTCAGCTATCCAACCATGAGGGCAGCCCTGTAAGCAAACCACACTCATCCTCACGAAAGCAAATAGTGTACTGATATTGGAATATGTCTGTATAGGTTCCTTGGACCTACTCAACGTGCCACCACAGCGTACGATACCTACCGAGCATACAGCAAGAAGAACACGAAGGAAACACCGAGTAAGTCTTCCTTCGTACATCTACCTACATATTGTGAATACTGCTGAGCTTCCTATCAATGAATCCACCTACCAGTGCCGCCTCGCAACACTCGTCCCGGCTTTGCACCACGTAACAAAATCATTGGACGAATTTGGACAAGCCTAGAGACCCAACAAAAAGCGATCTTTCACCCTCCATTCTTCAAACGATTGGCCAAAGCTGTATTACAGCCAGATAGTGATCATGCTTCAACATCTGAAGCGAATGTCCAAGGGAATCTTGATGATGATCCCCTCAACCCTTCCAATTTATCTTCCTACATCCCAATCTTCCGAGAGTTGGTCAATATGCCTAAGGTTGAACGTCATTTCGAACGTGGATCCCTTGGCATTCCACAGAGTGCACAGAGTGAAAAAAAAGGCCGTGACGAGGTTGGAAAAGTTGTCAAACAAGTAAGCTGATTTCTCTTGTATCCCATAATCACTTGTAGTTATTAACCATATCCTTTAAGCTTCATGGGCTGCACGCACAATTTCAAATTGAATTTCATTTGCTTGTGTCGTCCTTCACCCCAAAGACCAAACTCGCAAAGGCTCTCTGGATGGAGGAGTACACGAGTTGTGATCGTTGGGCACAGTTGGTCAAATCAGAGCACCACTTGCTAGAAAACTTTGCAAAGGAGGCCACACAATGCCCACGCGATGTTTTCAAGAAAAAAAAAACACCAAACGCCAGACCACCCACTGCTACTGAGCAAACTCGATTACGACAGGAGCTCACCTCACGACTCAACCAGTTGGTTGGTAAGTAGCAAGCACCTCTCTTTCTTCTGAGAATATGAAGTAACTGACGACCTCAATTTCACAACACAGAAATTCAACTACCTTACCCGCCCCGACCCAATGTGGACATTCATCCCAAAGGTCCTAAATGTGATATATTACTGGAAAAGAAGAAGTTCCTTCAGAGCGTCAAACTGAAGGTTCATCGCACCCAGGACTGCCAAATCACTGATGAAATGCTCGAGCGGGGAGCTGCGCCAGCCACCATGACTCTTGGAGATGTTCGACTGTGGCTGAAAGAGATCAAAGAAAAACGCTATACAGTTGTACTGGCCAGTGTACTAACTGGAAGTGTATCAACTTCCACTAGTTAATTTTAAATCAAGCGGTATACAGATGTTTCCTTGTTTCTCATCCTACTTATAAACAGCGTAACTCATCATTTCAACTCATAATCGTGAACTGTGTGATGTCGGTTTCAACTGTTGACTGAGTAAATATGTAGTAGACTATTTCAAACTCATTGTACAGCTCCAATCTATCAATTTGATTTGTTTCTAATTCAGTTTGATTTGTTTCGATCAATTCAATTGCTTTGTTCAACTGGGCTCAAATCAATTCATTGAGTTTGACTCATTACAAACCACCCAAGGTTTTGTACAGCTGATGCTATCTTAAAAGAGATAATATGTACATACATACATCCAAAATCCCGTTGAGAGCATAAAGTCCCCGGGGCGCGGCCAGATTGAGGCATGGCCTCGCTTCTACCATTCATGCCGGAGCCAAGCAAAACAAAAACAAGCCGATCTCATCTGTAGTTGAGCCTCATCGATCTCGCCATTCAAATTTCAGGAAACTCGCAAGTCCACCATTACACCATTCCAATTCTCAATGACCAAGTAACCTCCCGCAACGGGTTCATTCGATATGTCCCATCCCCTGTGGATTATTCTGCCTGTTCCACCGGTAATCCAGGTCCAGGTTATTAAAAATCCTAAAGAAGACCGAAAGCGTTTGGACAATTACGTTAAGGAGTTTGTAGTCCCTCATGGCTACAAGATCACCATCTCACACTCTTCAAACGAAAGCCGCGGAATATGTCACTATGAATGCCACCGAAGCGGACACCCAGCTCGTCCAAAATCACAGCAGAACAACATCAACACTCCATCCTGCTCCACAAACCCAAACACATCACATGTCACAAGATCCATCAAGATCCAGTGTCCATTTCGTCTTACCGCCAAATTTGAAGAATCAACCAATACCTGGGATCTCCAACACGTTCGTATTGGTCACAATCATGGACCAGCGGACACATCTGTAGTGAGTTTTTTTGACAAGTTCAGTTTTCTTCGTTTACCTTCAGGATATTAAACTTGCTGATATTTGTAATCTGGTCCGAAGGCTGTTCCTCCTGTTCCTACTATAGTTTATCCACACGAAATCAACAGTCGTGTTACACGCATCCTGCAACTATCGCCAAGAAGACAAAACATCGTATTACAGGGGCTAGATGAACTTCTAGATCAGAACAGTGCCGTAGGTTTGGTTACGGTCAGCCGTTCTTTCCAAACTATGTTGATCGAGTGCGAGCATAACAGCTTACCAAATATGACTTTATAGAGTCCTTTGATGAACAATGGGGCGGATTCCGATGATAATGAAGTTGTAAGCATGATATCAGCCTCAAATTCCATCATGACGACATCGATTGTATTTGCTGATGTGGGCTGAATCAGGCTCTAGCCCTCAAAACTTTGGATGACTTGGATGAGAGTGATGAGTGTGGTACCGAGGAACAGGTAAGATTCTGTATTTAGTGATGTTCAGACTAAAACGACTTCCCTGATTCAAAATTTTACTGTAGGTACCCATGCCAGTCAATCAGGCTCATCCAAACCAAGATCACGTGGTTGATCAACCACCTAAACGACAGGAAAGTATACCTACCAACCCAGCAGCTCAAGGGGATGAAAGCATACCGACCGATCAATTGACCAACAAAGCAATCGCACCTCAAGATCAAGTAGATGTCCTTCAAGCTCAAGTTGCCATAACCCAACCGGTCCTTCCAGTTGTTGCCAATCGCATTGCACAACCAAACCTGCTTCAAGTAGAGGAAGATAAACTTGATGAAACTCCGGTTGGCCAAACGGAACAAGATGCAGACAAAGAAGAGGAACCAATTGGTACTTTGAAGGTCAGCTTCCTGGCCTTATTCATGTTATGTACAAATTGTGAACTTACTTCCTTTTTTTCTCTTCTATTTAGAAGAATACTCGTACTAAGCGTGCTTCATCCAGTACCACAAGCAAGGAGGGATCTTCTCAGCAGAAAAATAAGAAAAAGGTCAAGTGCACGAATTTAAATGCTCAAGAAGACATGATTCCTGCACCTCGCACTACTCGGTCATGTGCCCGGAGAATTACACCTGCAGCCCGATCAACTCGTTGCAAAACCAGACAAAAAACTTAATGAGGTTAATGAGGTTAATGACGTTTTACGTACAGTTTATTGCGGTCTTCTAATTGTAATGAGCAACTGTCTAAACTTTGTGTGAATGTCGTGCTTGTTGTTAATAAAAATACTACGCCATAAGATGTATATTGAGTAGTTATTGATTCTAAGTTGTCACTTTGAGCAGGTAATGTAGAATACAAGCTTGCGACAAAGTAGCAGTATCAATAGCACAAATGTGATGTACCAACAACTTTTGTGATTGAAAATCATAACAATACACATTGGGAGCTCCACATTTCGCGAGATGTTGAGCTTTGATGCTCTGATGATCACCACAAACTTGAGCTTATCAGGGAGCTCCACATTTCACAAGATGTGGAGCTTCCAAAGTGATCAGTTGACTCTGATCAACACATCAACTACACATCAACTGGTTTTAGAGTAGAGGTTTTTCACCTTTAACCACTTTGCCAGTTAAATTCTCGAGTGATATAAATTCATGAGTGATGAGTAAGTGAATTTGAATCTCAAAGTATTATATCATATAATACTGCAATATCATATGTTCCTTGGTGATTCAAATTCATGATCAATAAGTTAGTCAACTGTAGTGAAAATCATAATATAGAGATCTGCTCATTGACAAACAAAATTGCCATCAATAATCATTCACAGTTGAGTTTTATGACTGCACTTGTGGTGACATCTTACCTAAATTATGTTGTTATCATACTATTAAGAGCACTTCTCTAGATGTTGGTACTGCGAACAACCTTTAACTTGTGTATGCCCTTCATTATGAAGTATGAGGTGAATCTGTGACAACAAGGTTTGATGATTTCCAATATCACACTCTGAGTCTCACTTGACTTCATGACTCTTTCTTTCCTATCATGATGTAAAGGTCAGTTGTGAAGATAGATATAACAATTGACCTTGCAGTGGTTTAGAAGTTTGTACGAAGTTGAACAGCTACTTTCTGTATGTAGAATGGTTATCAAGTTGAAAAGCTACTTTTGGTACGTAGAATGATTATCTCTTTCCAACTTTCACAATCACAACTACTGGATAAATATCCAGGATTCAAAAGTCATTGAAAGTTGAAACATGAGGCAAGTTCATTTGATAAGATTGTTCCACAATCGAAATATGATTGCTCAACAATAAAAGATGAACAAAAAACAAAAACCACGAGCAACAGGTTTTTCACTTAGCACGCAAACACATTTGATTAGTGCTATCTCATACCTAGTCTAACAACTACCAGACTATCAGCATGACGAATGTTTACCTGTACCTGTATGCTTGAGATCAAAGCACTTGTACTTTCATCTCTTAATAAACAAATGAAGAGTACTTGTGCTTTACAATTTTTAAAATGATCATGTTGACACACTTGAGTAGTCAATTATCTTGTGCGCTTCTTGGAAGCCATTGCCACAAGTCATCGGTCACACTACATCTCTTCAAAACACACTCGTCAAGAAACATGGATATTTTGTTTGTGCAATGGGCCTTTCATTTTTTATTGGCACATAAGGCTTGCTTCATGATCGGAAAACAATGACTCTCACTTGACAGAGACACAGTTTGGTAGATACATTCCATTACAAGAGCAAGGTAGTGAAATATTGCAATGAATGAGCCTAGGCCCAAAGGGGAAAATCCAATTTGCGCTTAGGCCGTTATTGGAGAATTGTTGGTGTTTATGAATGAAGATTGTTTTTGATCTAATTGAACAGGTCGTTCATGAAAACATGCGTTTTAGTCCTGATTCAAAGTAACACGACCCTTGGATCATCTCCTACTTCATCTCTTTCGATTATGGCTGGCAAACGGAAAGTCACCTCATTTAAGGGTGTCCCAAAGCTTTCCAAGAACGCGACCGAACTTCAAAAACGTGTACATGCCCGGAAAACGGAAGGACTCAAAGACATCAAGCGTCGAGCTGCTGCTGCTGAAAGTTCGTCATTGAACCAACTTGCAACTGGTGATACAACCGGAGACAATAACCCGATTGTCGAGGATGACCCTGGAATTGATGATATCAACCATCCACCAATGCAAGAAGAGGACAATGACGGGTGGATGGACATAGACGAGCAGGTTGTTGATGATGAGGGGGTGGTGAACGATGAAGAACCCCTAGTTGAGATGCTCAACTATTCGTATGCTCAATCCCGCAGGCTTGAGCAAGAGAGACGATGGATACGACAGTACCAGTTGAATCTGCCGTTATTTTTAGCATGCCGAGATCGAACCTGGAACTGGGGTAATCCAGCTGAAGCTTTACGCGATGTTAAGCCTCCTTGTCAGTGCCAAGGAAAAGATCGCCGTGTAAGGATCGTGGACTTGCTAGATACCGCATGTGAGTTTTTCTTACTAATATCAACTTCTGCTCGCAGGTGTTGATATTAACTTTTGTAAGACACACAGTTCGATGTCAGCGAGCCATCGATTTCTGTGCTTGCCAAAGTGATCAAGGTAGATTGATCCAACTAGGCTATATGGGAGCTTCGCCTGTACACCCCAAGACCGCTCTCAGTTTGAATCTGCTTAGGCAACATCATATTCTTTGGAAACACTGCTGTGTCCGGACTGAGCCGTACGCCCTGGCCTTGGACGAGTGGCTAGATGCATTCTGTCCTGTGATTACCTCCAAAAGAACCAATCGGGTGAGTGTATATCCTCTCCATGGGATTATTGAAGATGAACCTCTAATATAAGAACATCTTTTCTATGTACTACACACAGGCTCGGGAGTGGAGAAAGCCTCTGGGTGCCGCTTCGGACGCTTATCGAAAACTAATTACAGCAGTTCGGAAAAGGGAGATGATTTTATTGAAACTTAGCGAATTAGAGAAACTTGCGGCCAACTGTCCACGATGTTTTGGTCCACCTCCGCCTGATGCCGAGACAGAAGAGTTTGAGCCGGATGTTATATGCTGCTGTGATGGAAACTTTCAGCATAGAAGACATCTGGCTGCAAGTGTACCTATTCCTGGATTCAAACCTGAAATACCAGAACTGTTCATGGATCCAGAAAAGGTGGAATCGATGGCCGAGAGCATACGAATTGTTCGCTCTAAAAAGGATGACGAACCTGTGGTATGTCTATAAGTACACTATAAGTACATCCCTTTACGACTGGATACGGCTTATAATTTATAATTTATCTGTTCTCACTTTTCAAGGACCCTTGTACAGCGCAACACACTGCAGCCGATGATGTACGGGACAAGAGTCATTGGAGTGGGAATGATGATACTGGCTTACTAGGCATGGCTTGTCGCCATGACCATGTTCTACAATTTGTGAACATAAAACAAAGCGGTGAAAAGTATTACTCTGATTATCTAAATATCAAAGGTTGATGCACTTGACGAACTAATTGAACCTCTCACTACCTCGGTAGGAGTTGTTTTTCTCTGGCATTGTTGAGTTGGTTACTGGACGTGACTGATAACAGAGGAATCAGTGCAAATAAAGTGGGACTACTTTACGATATAGGCTGCAATATCGAAAAGGGTATAATCAAGGTATGTCCAACTGTGTCATACCTTTTGTTCTTTTTTTTTTCTATCGGGTCTTATCATTTGTTTCTTTGTGTTTTTCAAACAAGCGCAATCAATTCGCTAAAGAAAGAGCCGAAGGTCGTCTCAAATTTGGCACTAGCGTGTTTCACGCATATGTGCACGAGTGGTTGTGTCAATTGGAATACAATCCACGACTAAACTCTGGGTGGGGCCTTTCTGACGGTGAAGGGTTGGAACGTATTTGGTCATTCCTATCCGCACTTATATCACCTCTACGCTACTCTACAAGTGAACATCGACTTGAATGCATCAATCTTCGGGCTCTCCATTGGAACCATAGAAATCGCCATAAAGCAGGTCAGTCTAGCCTTTGTCTCTAGTCACCAATTTGCACGGATATAATACTAACATATTTCATCAGTTCAATCCATACTTCTACATTTGAAGAAAGCCCAGATCCGACTTTCATCAGCTCAAACCTCACTGGACCAACTACAGACCGAGCACGGACATACACTTGAATACTTCAGTGTCCAGTGGGATCGACAGAGGGCAGCTCAGATGGATGTAATCAGTGTAACAGCAAGGAAGAAAAAGGAGCGTATGATTGAGCTCCTCGATTTGGAGGAGAAGCTGTTTGAAGCTCGGTAAGTGGCATCTACACATGTGTCAAACCTCACAAAGATAATCACACATGCATTTTATGTATTCCAGCGAGGACCTCAGAAAGTTGAAATTGAAAAGGGTCCGAGCTCGAACCGGTCGCGAGAAGCAGGACCTCCTAAACCTACCTAAATCTCTGGTCCTATTGGAAACACAAATTCACAACGCGGCGGCCGAACTGGGGACAGACGAGTTTTTGGAGTTAACAGGCCTCTCAGGTAATGTTTTTGCTTAATGTTTTTGCTTAAGCAGTATAAAATCGAGTTGACTTCTTCTTGGGTTGGTTGATACGTTTCAGATGATCGAGCAAAGCCGTTACTAGCTCTCCAAGTAGCTAAGAGTAAGCTCTATGAGGCCCGAGTAGGTGTCATTGAGGCACGAAGGCGTGCTGAGCGCACTTCTGGTTAGTCTATCCTCCCCAACTCGTGACTACACATTACTGACATACCCACAGGAAGTACCAGCCAGGCACGAATGAGTGAAATAAAGTCACACAAGAATAAAGCATTTAAAAAGAAGTACAACTCTTATCATCGACGAGTCAAGGCTTACAATGATCGATTCACACCCAGACCTCTCTTGGACGACCCCTCTCTGGCTGAGGTAGAAAGGATGGAAATTACAGACCTGTTCTGGTCTGGTGGATCATCCCTTAGTCATCCGGGTGAGCCGTGGGCAAGTGATGTACCAACGCGCGAAGGTATCCAACTGTATTTGACTCTACGCTCATCTCAAGAAGAACTGCGTCGGATCGCACGTGAGGTGCGGCACTTGACACAGTGGGCCGTAGATTACCAGGCAAAGATTGACTCCATCAATCAAGAAGCTGCTGATGGCATAAGTGAGTCCCTTTTGCATTTTAACATAATTCTAATTTGATAATCAAACTGACCACCTTATCTCATTGTCTGAATGGCCCGGATAGATGAAAGGCAAGCTAACGTGATCTCTTTACACTTTGGGCTATCAAAGGACATACGCCGACTTTGGTTTCATTGGAACGCAGATTTGGTTAATTTGATTAGAACGACTGCAGTCTATCTTAGTAGCCCAACAAGATTGGCACACGATCAGGTCCTCGTAACTAAGTGGAAGACTCTCATGGAAGGGCAATTTGGCCATTGGGAACAGGCGCTGGCAAGGATTGATGAGGCAGAGGAGGAGCGCGATTTGACTGGAGAAGAGGAAGCGGAAGTGGAAGAGGAAGATTTGTACACTTCGGAAAATTTTGAAATGGAAGAGGATGGTTTCGAGTATGTATGTATATATTGATCATGCTATTTTCTTGTCTGATCTTTGTTGTTTAATCACATGGTCTCATCTTATTACTGTTGTTCATCTCTTCTTATGTTGTTCATGTTCACTGACTTTTGTGAATCACACGATCACACCCGGATCGAAACGACTTATGACATCTCAATTGTGTTTATGTTTGAAACTTGTTTACTTTGTGATTTGATTAATTGAGAGTATATTTCAAATCGATGAGGTGTACAAATTGATTACGTGAGACCAGAGAGATTTTGATGTGATGAGGGGTACAACTTATATTACATTTGAGTTGATGTGAAATGATTGAAGGACTTTGTTCTGGATGACAAATCTGAGGAATCGATTTGAGCTTTCATGCTGATTGATACTTGTGTGACCTAGAATGGACTTCAACTAAAGATAAGATACGTTAGAATTGTAGAATTGAGTGCAACCAATGAAAGTCAGTGAGCTCTTACCTGAAATCCAGACGAATGTAATGTAAAATCGAGAGAAGTCAAAAATGAACTGGTAAGTGTTGAAGATCAGTGGTTGGTGGATCGTAACCGGTAAAGAAAGTGATTGACGTGGTGTTGAGGGAGATCTTGAGGTGGTCAAGGTGGGATCCGGTATATGTAGGGTCGGAATTGACATGTGGTGAGCTGGTGAAGTAGGTTGGCCGGGTCAAGTCAAGCTTGGTGGTAAGGTGGTGAGGTAGGGTGAGGTAGGTTAGCCGAGTCATGCTTGGTGGTGAGGTCAATGAGCTCACCACTGGCTGTAGTGAGGGGATGAGTTCACCACCAGGCTGTGATGAGGTGGTGAGTTCACCACTGGGTGGTGGTGAGGTGGTGAGCTCACCACTGGCTGTGGTGAGGTGGTGTGTTTGCTATATGGGGGGGGGGTATGGCAGAAGGGGACTTAGAGAAATTTCGAGTGGAGCAGAGCTTCAGCTCGCCTGCTATTCAGCTCACTAATAGATTTCCGGACTTACTTCGAAGATCCCGTTTTTGTTTTCTTCGGATAGTGTCCGAGTACTTGGGAGGACACAGGTGCAATATTGGAAAACAAAGTATCCAACCACGGCAGTCAACAATTGATTCACAGTCTGGAATAAGTATCAAGTCACACTTACAATACAGTTTATCATCACAAATGTCCTTCAGATACTGATCAATGTTTATCACAAGCTTGGGAAATTCAACTTGGAATTGATATACATTTACGTCCTCAAGAGTATCAGAGTCAAAATCTGGTTCAGCCGCAATCTCAAGCCAATACAATGTGCTCTGATCAATAGGTCTAACCTCTAATCTTAAACACTTTGAAAATGTGCTGGTTGTTGTCTTATAAAAGTAAATAGGAACCAAGATCTTTCTTGATTCCTGCTGTACTGGTTTGTAGACATAGAAATGCCCCAAGGAGGACTGTACCATTGGAACTCAAAAGTCTCTTGAGAATCTGTCACACCACTTTCTAGCCTGTGATAGTCAGTTGATGATAGCTCTGGGTTTGTATTCAAGTATGAATTGAATATGAGGACAGACATTTGGATTTTCCAATTCCGATCAGAGCATCTGCAGAGGAAAACATGATCAGATCAATCCCCAATTGTGCCTGTTTTGTGTGAAAAACATACCTGTGGACTAACCTCTTGTATTGAGAGACCAAAACATGGACTTCCTAAAGCACTTGTCTTCTCAATCACACTAATCTTCAAAAGCTGCTTCAGTTCTTGAAGGACTCCTTGAAACCCACTCTATGCAGGAAGCTTAACCAAGATCACTTTTAAAATTCCTTGCAGAATGTCATACTGCAAGTGGGAAAGCAGATTTCGTCTTGAGCCCAAAAAAAGCAACACCACCAGATGCTGTTATTTAAATCAAAAATGCAATCAGGTTTTAGGAGTGTGCTCATTTGGGTCAAGATAAAAGAACGTATTCATTCATAACTACCGCTAAGAATCTTCCCTCTTTCATCTTCAGCTCTTCCTCATCTTTTGCCTCAACACCCTCAATCACCTGCCTCTCATCCTCATCTGACTCATCAAACTGATGGATCCCAGCTACAGGGAGGCCTTCAATGTCTGGTTGTTGCCCACTCTGATCCACCCACTCAAACTTTCTCAAAGAAAAATAATCTCAATACTTGTTGGTCAACGGGTTGGATGAAATTTTTGCAGAGCTGCCATCTGTGCTGGTGGTGTTGTCAGAGGTATTGGAACCATTCAATTCTCCATATTCAACAATCTCCTGGTCCTCATTTGGCATCATCTTATTTTCAAAATCTACCAAGGACAATCTCTGCACTGCCGCTTTGCCATTGGCCTTGATTCACTTGATGTGCTCAACTTTGCCCTTATGGATCTGAGACTTTTGATGTTTCCTATAGTCCTTCATGGATTGTCCCCCACACACAGTACATTGATAATGAAGACCATCGGGATTGGATAAAACCACTGCAAAATCTGGCTGTCCAGTCCAGTATGAGTAACATGAGTTGAAATCCGGGTGTTTGTATCCCCAAGTCAGTGCAAACATTGACTTACAGCTATCACAGATTGATCCAAGTGGAGCATTTTCAAGGGTCATCCTTGATTGACTTGTAAAGCGGGTACTTGAGCAAGTGTGTGTGGTTATGAGTGAGAAGGCAAGATTGTGTTGAGCAATCAGGCAGATGGTGATAGTTCAAGACAACAATTGTTTGCTCAACCATGCACAAAAACTATCACCTACACCCATGACTCACTTGCACATGATATCTCACAGTTGTTTTGGTACAGTATGTGGTTTGGTTTTCTCTCTTTCTCTGTGTGTGTATGCTGACAATTTTCTTCCTTTCTTTTGACCGCGTTCATCAAGTCATCACACAACTTTCATCACACAGTCCTCATGGGACTACAACTCCTTCTTTTCCTTTTTTTATTCCTTACAATGACGTTTACTGTTTTTTTGTTTATAAAATGTTGAAAGCACGCCTGTTTGATCAGTAGAATCAAGCCACATATGATGTGAAATGAGAGATGATGAGTTCATGGTACAAGGGGGACCATGTATTCCACAAGTGAGCATTGTGATAATGACAATGATCCACCCCAATGATCATGCTATGCAATAATTTTGGCTGGCTCACCTGGCTGATCTGGTGTCATGACCACCGTTTAAATCAAGGAGATTCTCCGAGATTTTGACGTGGGTGGGTCACAAGGGGTGTTTGCTGAGCTTTCCCGTGATTTCACCGTGAAAGCTCAATGGAAACCACGGTGAACTGCTTCTGGCTGTTCCCCGTGGTTTGAACCCACAGAAAACCACCGACCCCTGGAGATTCCACCTCCTACGGTGGTCATCTCAGAATTCACCCCGTGGTGTAACTATGTGCATGATTCCAGAACTATCAGAAAAAGGTGTGAATGGCTAAGCCAATTTCTGTAACATTGAGTTCAAAATTCAAATTCATTTGGCAGGACACCCTGTAACACAAGTTAGACTTTACGCACTGTACAACCCCTTTGGTAACATGTATGTGCCATGTGTGACCCACCAAAAAGTCCCACTGATTTTTAGTTGCACATGGGACCCAAAATTGACATTTGGTAAACCCGCATATGTCACACCGCGGGAATTAATAAGTTCAAAACCCGATTGAGCGAAATTGCGGTGCCCGAGTCCGCAATTCCGCTCAATCGCGGATCTAGTTCACAACTCGTTCACATTATGTTCACAAGTTTTCCTCGAGCTTCCCTGCTAATCCTTTCTACATGTATATGTAAACGCGACACAACATACAAACTCAAAGGCCCCTTTCAGAGCATCAAGTCACAAGTGTCTTCTCATTATAGATACTCCTGTCCTCTCTCTTTACGCTTTCTATCACAACACTTTCACTATGCCTCAAAAAGGATCGTCCCGTCACCATCCCAGAGGTCGCTCACCGACACCGTCAACCGGCACTGACTCAGAAGACAATTCAAAAAAGGTCTCAAAACACAAACAAAAGCGAAAATCATCTTCTCATCAAAAACGGAAACGTGCATCACAATCTCAGAATACAAATGCTGAAAAAAACACAAGAATTCCGAATTCTCATGATCTTGAGGCGGTAGACACCAGCGAAATCAAAGAGTTGAATGTGAGTTTGTCTGCATGAATTTCCATATGGGTCAAAGTCTATCATTGATTTCTAATGGCAATAACTTTGGCAAACAGCGACCTATACACCTGCATCTTCGAGTACTCATGCGTCGTCCTGATGCTACTAGCCCGATTCCATCGCCACCAACTACCTCTGAAAAGCTTGCCTTAGAGAATCAGTACGCAGAGGCTGACTACCCAGACGATCTTGCACCATTCCTTCTTCCCCCCAATCCTCTGGTCCGAATCACGAACTGTGTCAGTGACACATTCTGCAACACAGTAGAGATGACATTACGTCGATGGGGTCTTGCCCGCTTCACGTTTGACTGGGATGGTAATTTTGATGATGCTTTCAACCAAATCAGTGTCCAATTCTTCCTCAAGACATTCAAACTTGCCATCAATACTTTCGAGTATGGTCTCAGGCCGCTCACCAAGTATCGTGACACACACCAACTTGTTGCAGTTGTCTTTCGTGCATTCAAGAGTCTCCGAGCTGGGTACAAGGCACAGATCAGCAATCCGCTTGTCTTGAGAGATCGTTATGAATCAAATGAATCCAAGAAGGAAAAGGAACTTGTGAGTCAGAGTAATCTTATTCTTTCTAGATGTTGAATCTGAAGCTTGTGTATCACTTCAATCAGCGGCTTACAGAGTATCGCGAATTCTTGAAACAGTCTGGTGTTTGCCGCGAAATTGCTTCAGTATTTAAAAGGAAAAATTTTATGATCATGGGCGAAGTCGTAGAGGTTGAGACCCGAATTGGCCATCAAATCCAAAAGGAACGACGGGTCTATCATTCACAGTGGTGGTCGGAGAAAATGATCAATTTTATGAACTTTCTTGAAAAAAATGTCCAGCTCACTTTTCAGCTAACTGTAAAACGACGAGGATCAAAACGAATTCCGATCACCTATGTACCTTCTCCTCATCAAGATTTTCAGAACGTTCCTGA
The DNA here is from genome assembly GCA_022264835.1 of Melampsora americana. Taxonomy (NCBI): domain Eukaryota; kingdom Fungi; phylum Basidiomycota; class Pucciniomycetes; order Pucciniales; family Melampsoraceae; genus Melampsora; species Melampsora americana. The sequence continues at coordinate 151,511 of JAIFHY010000121.1, read as the reverse complement.
AGGCCTCCCTTGTGACCTTTACAGCAGCGAATTCATGTCGGTCTTACTGCCTGCTATGCTACAACGCTACAACAAAACCCCTGCCTGTCTTCCGTCACTCGATCAAGACATCAAAAGTGTCTTTCCTCAGCCAGAAGACATGATAGACTACAGCACTGACGATTCCCTTGCTTCCCTTAGTGATAAAGAATCATCCCAATCTGATCACATCAACATCATCAAAGAAAAAAATAGTGTCAAAGAAAAGAATAGTGATATAGAAATGAGACACGTCAAATGGAACCAGCACAACAACTCAAACAACTTTCTCAACTCTGAACCTGGATCCAGCTCTAACCGTGATATCTCGTCCAAAGCCACGTCGAACTCACCCCCATCCAATGCACTGATTCTCTACTCTACCCCTCACCTTGATGACAACACGCCCCTTCACTTGGATGCGAATCCAAGCTCACCAGCCTTGGACACCACGGCCGAAGTGGAAGAACTTCAAATTGCTTTACAATCACAGCAAGCTATAATGGATCAGCGACTATCACTTCTCAACATCGATTATCAGTCAAAACTTCAAGAGCAATTAGAAGCTGAGAGAAAATTGATGTGGGATGCTATTGAGGAAGAGAAGAGACAAATTATATCAGCCATACTCAAGGACCAAGAGAATCTAGAAATCAAAAAGAATCGAATCGTTTCTGAGAAAGAAGAATTGAATCAGGAAAAAGAAAGAATCATTGCGGAAAAAAAACACATCAATGCTTCAGTCATTGCTGAGAAAGAGCGCATCGAGGCCGCTGTTGCTGCCGAAAAGGATCGCATCGATGCAGCTGTTTTGGCTGAAAAAGAACGTATCAACACTGCTGTTGCAGCTGCACAGGTCGAATTAGAATCTGAACGTCAAAAATTAAAGAATGAAAAGCACCTACAACACCAAATTGAATACTGACTTCCAATCGAGCACGGGGCAAAGTCCGACTTGAAGGCAGTGTAAGCTGGCAAGGTAATTGATTCTTTAATTTATCTTTGTATACACGGGTATCATTCAGATTGTATTTCAAACCATATACCTTTTTATACGATCACATTTGATCATGAGAGAAGACATGTATGTTTATTTACCTGACAATGATGTAAATCAAATCAATAGGAATGAAGTATGATACACAATAAAAGTTACATACAATTTTATTTAGATACAAGTTTGATTCACAAGACCGTAACATCTTCAAGAACAATGATAGCCACAGTACCTTCAGAAATACCATAAGTACCCGGAGGTTTCCGATGGATGGCAATATGACTTATTACATCTGAGAGCCTACAAATAACAGTATCTGAACAATCTATTGCATATCGTAAGTGTATATTTGAGTGAGCAAATTGATGGGAAAGATATGGGGAGCACGATGAATCTGCTACAGAGAGTTCTGGAAATGTGTTTATAGCTATATAACTTTCGGTCTGACTATTTTGGTTTTCAGAACGAGTATGAGTGAAAATCAAGAAAATTGAGCCAAAAAATCTCTTTTTGTAGAGAGGACTGTACACCTGGACCAAGCTATTACCCTCGTGATGCTTGCATGTGGTGATATGATTACCTTTCAATGGTAAGCTGATATGAGGAACTGCCTGTGGGCTCAGCACAGGTTGGCTGAGGTCCAGAGGAAAACGGCCAGCATCTTGCCATGGGTAATTATCAAGTCTACAACACATGTCGTGAAATTTCAAATAGAAATCCCGATTGAGTTTCTTTGAGGGGCGCGAAGTTGTTTTCACATTACTTGAAGAGGATTCTGTGATCGAAGCAAAAGGTAACAATGCTTCAAACGTATCTTTCAAGATACCAGGCGGCATGTGTGATGAAGTCTTAAGAAGAAGACAGAGATTGCTATGCCGAACAACATGCTTTATCATAGTTGTGCTCATCGTAGCTGAGTGACGAAATGGTTAGCATCTATCATATCATTCAAATCCAGAAATGATAACGCCACGAACCCATTTGTTTGTTAGTGCGAACCTGGGCCAGTTGATGATTGATTCTTTCGCCTGCCCAAGCTGACAAGCTTGCAGATGGGCCCAAGAAGTCGATGATGTCCGGAAAGTGGAGTGAGTAGTGATGATTTGGTTTCACTTCACAGTGATTGTAAATCTCTTGAATATCTTTTACGTATTTGGGAATATAGTGGCGTAAAGCATCAGAGTGCTTGCTGCTTTGTTTTTTGCTTGTCAGTAGTCTAGTAATTGCTATAAGGTCTTGCATGTTGTCAAACACAGCGGGAAAGGTCCCAGGACTCCAGATATCGGCGGCGACTAATGGGAGAAAAATTTGAAAAATCTTGAACCACGTATCAAACTTCAGCTTTCCATGTGAGGGATTCCCAAAATTGGACGGTGGTCTAGCAATCCATGCAGGTATGATGACTCGAGTCATTTCAGATTGTAAGTTCTTCAATTGTTTCAATGCGTTCTTTGCATCTTCAAGTACCTTAGATGTCTCTAACGCGCTTTCGTCATCTGAAACTTCAAGATCACTGCCGTAACTATCACAAGAGGCAGTATCAATATCTTCTTCTGGATGAAAGCTCCAGTCAGAGCTGGTTCCATCATCCATTGTGGGATCCGGAATGTTGACTTTTTGGTTGGCAAGAGTGCAAAAAAGGTTGTTTTCTTTTTCTAGTTCCATCATATCAAGATCTTCAACGTTCTCTCCCTCCATCTCAATTCCCTCGATTTCAAGGATGATGTCAAAGTCTTCTGATTCCTTTACAAGCCCATCCAACTCTTCCTTTAGATTCTGCTCATGTCTTTGAGTTTTCTTCTCCTTAATCTTGGTTTGTAGCCCAATTTTATCTTCGTTGTATTCTTTTCGTGCCTTCTGAATTTTTTTAGTTAGTAAAGGCTCTTCGAGCTCCATCAAATCACGTGCATGATATTCTAACATCCCTGCTAGATTATGCATCAAATCAAGTATAATCATCTTGGTCGGATCCCAATATTCAAGCTCATTGAGTCCAGCCCATCGCACACTATTTTTTGAGAATAGCTGGTTTCTCAAAGTTTTTGTTTTTGCTTGTTTCCACTCGAGAGACTCGCAGAGATGTTTCTCTTTTGACCTTCTTTCATACTTAGCAATTTCTGTATCATGAAGTTGTCTTTTTGGTATGTAGCAATACGAGCAAGGAAAATTGGCCGCATGACTTCCCAGTCCTGCAACTTTCTTTGAGGCAGGTATATCTGATGTCAGCGCAATCACAGCACATCTCACGGTCCTTCCATTTGGAAATTGAGGTGTTTGTACTTTAATTCCACGATCCCACAGGGTTTTAAGTTCCGCCAATAGAGGTCTGAGAACACTGTCGTGCTGCACAGTGGTTGGCTGACTGGGACCAGGAACAATGCCTGCAATGTATGCATATTCAGGACGATGTCGAAGATTGATGGGTAGACTTAAACAGAACATGGATATGTTCCCAATGCTGACCTGCTTGCCTACATTAACAAATACAGAAAAGTCAGATATGTAGAGTACTTGCATGATCATGTGTACTCACCTGATTCTTTGTTGCCGTAGGGGTTGAAGCCGTCGTAAAATAAGCTGAAAGCTAAATTTCCAGGCATTGAAAGGAGTGCTCGGCCGTTTTGGTCTTTGAGACATCTCCATAAGGGGCTGTCCCACACATCACACTGATAACCTTGAGGAGAGACATGACTAACACACAATTCTAACGCTTCCTCAATCTCAGGATGCTGCAGTAATTTTGAGATCCATGAAATCAAAGATTGAGTCGAGTACATTTGAATAGGCTTGTCTTTAGCCCCTCGAAGATCTGCGCCGCACTTCCTAGCTCGTTGGGTTTCCTGTTGTGTACAGATTCTGATTGGGTTTGTGATGCTGTACTGAGAATAGCATTCGGGGCAGCAGATTGACTGGAAGAGAACTGGCTCTATACCCAGTTGGTTTGTGATTGAACGTATATCTATGGGTAGGGTAAATTTCATATCATGATTCTCCCTAATTCCAACTAAATCAACTGTAATAAATTCCATGATGTTGTTCAAAAAATTGATTATGTGATTGATCTTCATACGGCTTACTGATGTACTGTGGAGTAAGGCAGTACATACCATGAGAGCTTTCTTGAGATTCATGAGATCTGGATGTTGAGTCTGAGAGTCTTGAGCTTTATTGTGTAAACTCATTTGTGAAAGCAGATGAGTATTGTAATTAAGTAGTAATGAGGTGATCTCAATAGGCGAAGGTAATTGAGACTTGGTCACCTGTTTGTTGACGGATGTACTAGAAGGCACTATATGTGTTTGGCCTTCAGATTCCTTTAACAGCTGAGCAGCTATCTCTTGATGGCGGGTGCGAGTGCGCCTTGATATATATTGAAACTTTTTGCCATCTTTTTGGCAGGTATGAGAGCAGTCACAGGGGACTGCGCCGCGAGAAGCCATTTCTAAACAGTGACAATGTATAGAGGTCTAGTTACGCATTGATTATGACTATGTAATGAAATAAAATTGAATGTAAAGAAACAGAGAACAACTTCTTGGTGAATTGGAAATCTGGATACAAAAAAATCAATCGCTTTATATAGAAAAGCGGTACAGGATACAAGCACAGAAAAGAGACTTATGAACTTGATAGAACTTCATAGAACTTCATCTTCCTCATCTTCTACATTAGCCATAGCTTGATTGCCCAAGTCTTCAAACATCCCTTGAGGAAATTCGGATTCATCTTGACATTTGTTGGAAGGATTTGAGAATGAGGGGCACACAACTTGAGTGTTTGACGTTGAGATCGATCCGTTAGAAGGTACTTGAGTGTTTGAAGTTGAGATCGATCCGTTAGAAGGTACTTGAGTGTTTGAAGTTGAGATCGATGCATTAGAAGGATTTGGCAGTGGGTTGTTGTTGTAAGATGGACTGAATAGCATACTGATGTCTGCTGGTAAGATCGGAGGCTGTAAGTTCCACATCTTCAGTTGTACCGGCAGGAGGCAGTCAAGAAAGCCGTGTTTGGTGTAACAATCTTCAGGAAGGCCTTTTGGTACGTTTGAGGTCTCGATGGTAGAATGTGTCGCAGCCACAAATTTTCGGAGTGTACGTCTAGGACCTCAAAGTTTTTTAGCTAGTATACTAATTTGGACTCGCCGTTCTAATTCTATCATAAATTCTAAGAACTTCTCAGACCACCAGCTTGGAATTATGACTTGACGATCGGAACCAGATTTAGAGTTGTCCTTTTCATCCACTTCCTCACCAACAACGTGATAATCGACAAAGATGTCAATTAAATTCTTGTTGGCACCAATCTCAGAAAGATACTCTGCATAGTCCGTGCACCTCTGTTATATATAAACAATGACCACACATTTACCATGAGCATTAGGGCATGGAAAGAAGATTTGAAGAACTTACATCCACTTTTGCTTTTCGCACTCGACTTGCATCTTTACGTGTATTCAGAACATTCGGATTCTTGAGCTGAGCCTTGTATTGGGCCTTGAGTGTTTGAATGTGGATGTAGAAGAAAGCTGTGAGTTTCAGATCGATGTCATCGATTGGCTGACGTATGCCGATTCCATATTCGAAAGCAAGAATCCCTTGTTTGAATGTGTTTAAGAAGAATTGGAGGGCGAATTGATTGAACTGATCTTCAAATCGACCTTCCCAATCGTAGGTAAAACGTGTCAGACCCACGCGGCTAAGCGACGTTCGGATGTAGTCGGCAAAGCCTTGGCTAATCACGCCGTGATCGGCCAACTTTTGATTCATCGGGGTTAATGGTGGTACTGAGTCGCTAGGATAAGCTGAGACAGATGGGACAGCGATGGTGATCTTTTGTTTCTCGGAATTGCTAGGGGGTGGAGGAAGAGGGGTGCACGCGTCTGATCGACCCATGATAACCCGCAGATGGGTATGGCCGGCTAGCTTCATGTAGTTGAATCAATGGTATCATATGCAATGTCAGGACAAATCAATATCAAATGGTTGTTTGATTCGATTGGACATACCTTCAAGTAATTAATCTCATCTATCTCGACCAGCTCGAGGGGATGGGGCTCCTTCTTCTTTGGTGTTCCTTTTTGTGAACCAACAGAGGCACGACCTTTCTTCTTTGGAGGCGTGTTCGAGATGTTAGATAAAAGCTCTCCTTGTTGCGCAAGACCCAGCGAGACACGTTGAACCTGACTAGCAAGTTCTTCAAACTTGGCTTCGAAGCTAGTTTCAATGGTATCCATTTGTATTGTGGTGAAGGCTAAGGAGGTGAAGGTGTAGTTAGAGATGAAAATGGATTCAGGAAATGAAACAATGAAGAGAAATTGAAGCAAATCAGTATATAAGCTGATACCAAGACCTTTAGAGCTATACGCAGCGTTTCACTTACTAGTCAAAGGTTTGATGAAAGGAGTAATCTTTGTTGGTGATCCACATGTTCAACCAACAAAGAAAGGAGGTCAGTGGGGACAAAGACGACATACCTTTGAGAACGGTTAGCAAATCCAGATTTGATGACTGAGGCATCTGTAAATATAATGGAGTACTTATGTAGAATTCAAAAGGGTGAAGCATGACTAGTCGACCCAAGATCTCGAGGAAAACTTGTGAACGTAATGTGAACGAGTTGTGAACTAGATCCGCGATTGAGCGGAATTGCGGACTCGGACACCGCAATTTCGCTCAATCGGGTTTTGAACTTATTAATTCCCGCGGTGTCAAAAGGTGCCATCTTTCTCAACTGTAAATTTCTCAAAGAACAAGGGAAAACACATCTAGGTGAGATCATAAACAAACTTCAAAAATGTAAAGAAGCTAAAGCCTCCAGTGAGCTTGATGAACAAGATCTGAAAGTCACTAACTATTTGATGGGTGGATATTGTTCTGCCTCTGAGCCTATTGTGGGAAGTCTGAGGGATATGTTGCTTTATCTTTCTCATTCAAATTCAACTTCAAAATAACAGATACGGAGCCTTCAACGTTGCCAACACTGAAGAGCTTGAGCATCAGGCATCAATTTTGATCTCAAAATGATATATTTTTGATCAATTTTAAGGAATTGGATGGTAAACAAAACTTGAATCAACATCAATGTATTCTTGCTGTCAATGGGAACAAAGATGAGGAAGACAAAGAGGAAGACAAGAACCAAGTTATTTGTACTTGATTCACTCATAGATTACAAATGATCAACTCAAAAACTCATACTTGGATTGATTTTACCAAATGGCAAAGTTGCAGTAAACTCGTCAATGATTGCATAATGTGACTATTCACAAGTTTACCAAATGTCTTCACATAAGGAAGTTTTATACATACACACACAGAGAGAAAATTCCTCACCTTGATGCAAAAGTGGCATATGTAATTTTATGCAACTTTTGTTACCAAAGGGGGTGGTAGGTCTCCATTGTGGCCTCATTGACATCCACTTCATACATCTTGTTGTCCCATTTGGCTTGATTGTGCTATGTAAATCTTGCCGGGGAGGGCATCCGGTCACAAGAGCATGTGAGGATTTCAGGAGATTGGGAATGGGATGGGAATGGGAATGGTATTCTTGCCCTACAGTTGCCTCTGTTAAAACCAATACCCAAAAAATTGGGTCAAAAACTATTGTTTTTTGCCAAGTATTGGTTTTGTCAAGGGAAATCTCACTGCAAATAAGAATTTATTGGGCCAACAATGTATTGGTTTTGGGTGATTATTGCTTTTGACGGCTATTGGTTTTAGCAGAGGCGACTGTATATGGCTCAACAGTGTACAACCCAACAGGCGTACAGAAGTGTAAGACCTCCTTGCTGAGGTGTCCTTGAGTTTGAGTCTGTTCATAATCCTCTCTTGACCATCTTCATTGATCTCATATATTTCTCAATCAAATTTGTTCATACGTTTTTTGATCGAATTCTTCCATATGTTTTTCAAATTTGTTTGTCACCTCTTACATTTTTTGAATTTGTATTTGATTTAAACATTCTTCTGATTCTTCTTCTGGTCCACTTACGATTGGTTTACAATCACTTTCATCTTCTGATACATCTCCTTCAAGTTCATCAAATGATAAATCTGGCTCATTTTGTGTCCCACATAGAATGTGAATCCCCTAAACCACCAAATTTCCTCATATCTAAAGAGGGCCATAGTCAAGTTGGCTATGTGTATGAGTGCAGTTCTTTGCTCCAGTACTGTGTAGTTGTTTGCTCCAGAACTGCTCCGAGCGTCTACAAAGGTCTTTGCGCACAGTAAGTGGCATCAGAAAGCCAGGGGGAGTCCAACGCTGTACAGGCTTGTGCAACCGATCTCTGTACAATGTACCTACAGTTCCCATTCCCAACTGTTCCCAGTCTCCTCCAATCCTCAAATACTCTGCCGGTCACGTTGCAATATGTGAGGGATGTGTTCAGCTCAACAAAGCCCCATCTGCGTGGCCCAAGTGATGCGTTGATCAGAGTCACGGAGTGCATACACATCCGCAGTGACATATGTGACTAACTTATCCCCCAAGTGTCTGCTAACTTGGGGGCACATCCTAAACATGTATGCACATGTGCAAATCCCGGTTGTGCTTGGCCATGTTTCAAAAGCCAAAGCAATCTTCACTACAAAAAACAGAGGATGAGCTTGTTTGGCCAAAGTTGAGGATCAGTCTGATTTTCTAGTTGATGATCGGAAAAAAGAGGAGCTGAGCCATTGATTCCTGGTGGCTTTGGATGGTTCTTTGTTTTTTTGTGACATGAAAGAGCGAGCGACAAGCACATCAAGTTGTTCTTAAGCTGAGTCAGGCCACACATACAGGGCGAGAAGAGCATTCCCATTCTCATCTCATCTCCAATCTCCCTCGAGCCTCACATGCTCACGATCATCTCGATGAACCAGACTGTGCACGGAGTCAGACGGGGTCGGGCGGTGTGTTCTTTCACATACCACTTTTGTACTTTTGACAGCTGCCAAACATCGTCTAATTATGATCATAATGTTCTCACGCAACCCAAACAATGACTTGTCATCTTTAAAAAGACTAACGTGCAAGTCGATGCGACCCCCATCTTCTACTCAGAAGCCTGATATAGCACCCAGTTTCCTGCACTCCACTTCCTTTATCTTCTCATTCTCGTGAACTTGGATTCTGTCGAACTGTAACAGACTCTGGCGCTTATATTCAACACCGATCGACATGCACTCATCCATCTCGTCCTTCTTCTTAGCTGCTGCTAGTCTTCTTTTAGCTACGCAATTGAGGCTTTCGAATGCACAAGACGGTAAGTATCATCAAATGTGACCTTGCCTTTCTATGATCATCTCAACTTATCGCTTTCCGCTTTCCAATTACATCAGCTGTCGTCGGCGGGAAGAATGGTCTGCGACCGATCGCCTCCAAATCACTAGGTACTCTGATGAAACAGTATGAGATAGCCCCCAAAGTGTTTGTCAGGGAATATAACATGAAGTCGGAGCTCGGCAACATAGTCCGTCGCCAGGCAAATACCACTGCCGCCAAATCCAACTTAACCACCATCGATTTGACTCCGGCAGACTGTGAAGACACTCAATGCTACCCTGGTAGGTCTTGTTCCGATCGTACTTCGTCGTCTGCACATTTGCGCACATTCAAGCTGACATATTATGTTGAGCAGGCGCTTTCGATAGACCAAACATGGTCAGTGAATATGGCTGTCACCTTCCATGAATACACGCAATCTGACAAGAATGGTGGTTCGCCTTTTCACAGACTGATTGTGACGTCGTCTGGGCTGCTCAATTGTACAACTCCACCGGAAGCCTTACCGCGTTTCCAGGTCAGTTAACTTACTTTGCGTCCAAACGAGGTAAGATTGCACGCAAGCTGATACCCTCAGTTTAATTTTATTCGCATCCATGTTACGCAAATCCAGGTACATTCGTGTATGTCTATTCAGGAACTTGTGCTGTGGTATTGTACGTTCTTTTCACGATTGATTTTACCTTCACATCATATTGCTCAAACTTATAGCCCTTGAACGACTTGTAGTCAAAATCCCCAAAATCAAGGTTATGCCCTTCAGGTGTGTTAAATCTTTATCCCACTGTTCCTGCAAGTTTATTTTGATGGCTGATCAATTATTTCACAAATGTTTTATAGTTCAACTGGGCTAAACTTGGTGCAGTAGGTGTGAAAATCGCTCGAAGATGCTTAACACCAAAGGTGAATGCTATCGGTGGCATCTGTCAATATCACAAGTACTTGGCGTGGGACCTCAAGGACGTAAGTACTATGTTGATCACTGCTACATTCTTTGTTGACATCCAAATGATAAGCCAAGATGTTAAATTCAATCTTTCACCCTTGTACAGGTTCTTATCAGTGTGCAGAAGCACGTCGAGGGTCAAAATCCCAGATAAGCATGCGGGTTGTTCGGTTGTGCTTCTAGACGTCAGAAGATGTGCACTTCTCTTTTCTGTTGTTCATCCTTAAACTACATTTATTGGGCTTTTAATGTAAATACATCCTTGTTTCTGAATCTCTTGAGTTGGTGACGCTGCCATGGTCATGTTCCAGTTACCATATCCCTGTCCAGATCTTTGCCGATAGATAGTTTTCCCCAATGCTACTGTGAAGTTGCATGGAATTTGCTATTTGAGGTCCTCACCTCCTCACGCGCACGTTGTGATGCTCTGCGCACTTGGCGATTGAGGAGTCATCCATTTTTGTTGTCTCATTCAATCTAGTATGGCTCAAGGTGAGCTGCGGTCGGTATCCGGTCATGTTTTTGTTGTGAGTGATCAGCTGAGGTGGCCAAACAACTATGCCTCTCACTCTGGGATCTGGTGATCAAAGAAGATGTTAAGGTATGTACAATTCTTTTGGTCTTCATATTTCCGAGACCATCAGTGGATCCGTGAAATCTTTTTTGCATGGCCCACGGGACACGGCACACGGGACAGGCGTGTAACAGCGCAGTTTTAACGTGTACAGTCAAACCCGCGCTAGTGCATAATTTGGGGAGACAAATTGAGTTGTGCATTAGGGGGTATCAAGTTTGAGCTTTTTTACGGTTTTTACCCTAAAATATTTCTCCTGCTGTAGCATAAATTTACACGAATTCTATGCAAACGGGAGAAGATTTATGTATTCTGTTTGCGTAAAATGTAGACAGCTAAGTTTACAATACACAATCAGAGGCCCCACCTTGACCGGTTCACTCTTGGAATCAGGTGGGGTCAATAGTGGATGCAAGGACAACCTTACATCCTCTTCCTGGCTCTTTTCTCATTCTGGGTGGATGATCAAGGCAAGAGTCTACAAAAGCCTCAATCATGGTGAACAACTCTTTTTTATGAACACGGCTAAGTTTTTTTAACGTTAAAACATAAAAACTGAGCCGTTTCATACTTTTTTTCATTGTAAAAAAGTGAACTTGACACCCCTTATTATTGCGGGCTATACAAAGAGGCATAAGCCATCATAATGCATAATTGTATGCATGTAGGTAACAGGCTTTAGTCAAAATTGCATAGATTTATGCAAAATCACAATACAGATCACTAGTTCTAACACCCTTGTAAATCACAACACAGTCATTTTTGGTTGTTCTAAGGCAATTTGATGTTTTGTTGTACCTAAACTTTTAGTTAAAACATCAGCTATCATATCTGCAGATGCAACTTGAAAAATGGACATGAGATTTTTCCTAATTAAATATCTAAGATACTGATAGCAAACTTCAATGTGCTTTGAGTTGGGATTTAACTGTGATTCTTGACTAATTGCAACAGCATCAGTATTATCATTCATAATCAAAGGAGGTTTTGATAACTTGAGATCTAAACTATTCATCAGTATAGACATCCATTGTAAATGCTTAGCACACTTGTTGGATGATATGAATTCAGCTTCAGTGGCTGATTGAGCAACTACAGATTGCTTTTTAGTAGTCCAGCTAATACAATTGCCATCCAATGTGAGAGTAAATCCTGAAGTAGATTTTTTGGTGACAAAAGACGTGGCATAATTGGTGTTGGCCCAGCCACAGAGTTCAGGTTGCAAATCATTTGATTTTTGATGATGTAATCCAAGAGAGATAGTGCCTTTGAGATATCAAAAAATATGACATATAGAAGACCAGTGAAAGGTATTTGGTTTGGATGTGAATTGAGAGAGTAGATTTACAGTAAAAGCAAGATCAGGTTGAGTATGAAGAGCCAAAGGATTAAGCATACCCAGCGCTTGTTGACAAATGAGAATTTTCACTGGATTAGCTTGACTTGAGTGCCAACAATTACATGAATATTAGTAGGTGCAAGAGTTTTGATAGGATCACATCCATTCATTTCAAAATGTTGAAGAGTTTTCTTAGCAAAATCAGATTGATGTAAGAAGACAGAATCATCATCCTTCCAGTCAAGAATATTGCCAAGATGCTAAGCTGGTCTCTCTCCAGTTTTCAAGGTGAAATGCTCTTGGAGATCCTTGAACAATTCTAAGATTGTATCTTGATTCTTGCAAACCACAAAACTGTTGTCTACGTGAATGTGTAATAAGAAAGACTTGTCATGACTATGAAAGAGAGGTTCATCACCTTGCAACAGTATGTTGAAATCTCCAATTGACAAAAGCTTAAACATCAATAGTGGTATCAATTCCAAGGAGAGTTAAAGAGTTTGAAAGTTGAGAAGAAGGAAAAATCATGATTACCCCAACATACAACTACCCCAAACTATATAGTCAAATAGTTACAACATATATATAATATTTGTTGTTCTCAACGTATTCTCTTTTCCCATCTTTGGGAAGAGAAGTACGTAAATTTTCCTTTGTAATCAATGCTTGATATTAACTTGTTTTATCCTATTTCTTTCTTATCACTTTTACAATGCTTGTTAGAACTTACTCTTTTAGCCAGCCAGAGATCGCTATCAACTTTTGATAGCTTACTAACTTGTGTCTATCCTGAAATCTGTCCTAATCATCCAGGTCAGAGATTCTTGTATAGGCAGCGTAGAGGTTTTACTTATACGTGCTTTCTGCACTTCATCAGGTCAGAGATTCTTGTATAGGCAGCGTAGAGGTTTTACTTATACGTGCTTTCTGCACTTCATCAGATCCCGTGTTTCCAGACTCCAAGCATATTCATACAGTATCATTCCTGCAAAAGCTAGTACCCCAACAAGCTTTTCCTTCCATTGTCAAGGTGCTTGTTTGTTTCCATAGAGAGACTTGTACAACAACCAGACCCAACTCTCCTTTCGAACTTCTTCAAAACCACTTACTTGAGAAACAGAGATTGGTACATCAATTAACCCTCCAAGAAACACAGTTTCAATATCAAAATAAAAGATGTAGAGTTTGGCTTGAACCACAAGAACAAGGAGAAGTTTAAAGAATTTATTCCCAGCCACAGAAGCGTAAGGTTTGAAGTAATGTATACCTTCATCTTGATCACTGCTTAAACACACCCATTGTGCTTTGAAACGTGACACTTCACCAAATTCATCGAGTTTCTTACAACCACATACCTTGTATTATTTTATCATCAGTTGGTGGTGGAACAAAAGTAACAGCCTCCTTTGAAATCAATGAATTAAATTCACTAGCCATAGCCTCTTTCAACTTTGGAGCCTCTTCAGGATTATTAAGAGCATTATTCAAAATTACATCAACAGCAAGTTTAATTTTGAGCTGTTCTTCAAGTCCCTTCATTAGCATTTTTGGGTTTTTCGCAAGAAGTAGTTTTTGATATGTTTGTAGCGTCAGTCTTTGCAGAGATATCTTTTGATGCCTTCTCTTGATAAAGAACATAAGCATAACAAGACTTGATTGAGGGTAAAGTCAATAGAGAAGATGGTAGAGAGATGATAGGAGTTGGTAGAGAAATTCCAGGACAGTTAGAACAAGGTGAAGGTATTACCGGGGTACCCTGAGTAAAGATAGTGGTTATGTTCTTCACAGGTCTCACATGAGTTACTACATCTCCTGACTTGTAAGTGATATTTCAAGTAGGTAAAGTCACAATGGTTTCTTTGAGAGCTGATTCAGAGGAATAAGGAAAATTCAAAGGAGTGTGAGAGTAGTCTCTACTGATGAATATAACTATTCTTAAGCCTTAAAAATCTTCCTGCATCAGAGAATGGTCTGTAGCCCAGAAAGAGCAGTGAATGAGATGGAGGTTGAACTTAGACTCCTGTTGTTGTTGCACAAATACCTTCAGACCAAAAGGAATAAAGGTAGTAAGTATTCTGATTGGCTCAATCAATAGATTCAAGTTGTTGAGTACACTGACCAGAGATACCCACTTCAAATGATTAGAAGGTAATATATTGATTAATTGAGATGCATAACAAGCCGCTTCAGCCCAGAAATTGGGACTGATGATTGAGCTACAATACATCTGATTGAATATTTCTGATAGGCTGTTAGTTTCAGGTGAGTCTTGTGGTCCCTGCTCAATAGAGATTCCAAGACAAGCAAATTTGTTGACAAGGTAAGATGAGGTGAATTCACAAGCACAGTCAGAGTGAATGTAAGCCGGATTGGAATCAGTATTTGATTTAATTCAGCAATACAATGGAGAATTCAATTTGCAGATTCAGACTTCTTCTTCAATAATTACATTCTATTAAATTGAGAAAAGTCATCAGTCAAAAGCAGAACGTATTTGATTCCAGTACCAGTGATAGGAGTGATTTCAAGTAAATTGAAGTGGACCTTTTCAAAAGGTTCAGATGCACTAGGAATTGGATTTGAATGGGGAGATGATTTAATTTTACAGAAAGTGCATATAATGCATCCAGAACTATCAATTGGATTGTCCAGTCAATTACTAACTTAACTAAGTCCACTCGTTCCTCATTCATTTGACATTTGCAAGCCTGAGGTACAAGAGGCTTAAGTTGTGTGTGGATTTTCTTGGTGACAAGCTCATTGGGCTTTTGGTGAGAGCAGCTTATGCAATTTTTAACTTTTCTTCATTTAGTTACAATATTTTCTCTTGTTAACATATGTTCAGCTTCACCTTGTTCCAGGACTTCCATCTTTTTGCTTTTTTCATTTTTGTAATTGCAATCAAAAGATAAGATTGAGCTCAAAAAGGGCGTCTTTGAAATTTTGATTGCTGCAAGTTACACAAAAGAAAAGTGTATGTAGTGAAAATCTGTGAAGTGTCTCATTCAAAATTATGAGGTGATTCATGCATGAAGATTGATTGTGATCACTGGTATTTGAGATTTAAACTGTTTACTGATTCTGATTGATTGAATTCAAGACTTGAGCTATTTACCTCATCTTTTTCCCACTTATCCCAACCTTGTTTTGAAGAGAAATGAATGAATTGGCAGCTCAGCCTCAGGGCCCTCCTCAAAATTGTACATTATTGATCTGCAAGTATATAAACAGTCTTGGGATGAATCCCAAGTCCTTTGTGATGAAATATGAATGAGAGCGTGACTGATAAGGAATCACAAGTTGGTGATTTATAAGAGCACAGCGGCTTTGAATCACTAAGAGTGATATAGAGAAGAAATGCACCTGATAAGGAATCACAAGTTACTGATTTATAAGAGCGCAGCGGCTTTGAATCACTAAGAGTGATATAGAGAAGAAATGTGTCAGCCCTGAGTACTAACCAGTAGTACCAATGGGCGACGTATAATAATACATAAGCATAAAAACAACAATTACAACTCATGGCTCAGTTTCAAGAGTCAAGTACATATGATTTCGCATATGTAACATGTGCAAAGCTTACATAAAAGAGTGTGTACGTACACAACTTTTATGTGAACCAAAACTACATATATTTCACAGCCGTAACAAGGTTGTAACAAATGAAATGTATGTTTAAACAGTTAATAACAATATAACTGTGATAACCCAACCACGCAACCACAGATTGTGTGCACTTCTAGTGTAAAGATTCTCAAGGTTTGGAGTATATAAACCCTGAGAATCCACTTCTCCTGATCACATCATCACATTATTATTCAACAACTTTTACAAATAAATCCTATCAGCTTTTTAGAACTTTCAACTTTGTTTCTTGTTGAGTGTTGTGTGTTTACATCCAACCTTGGTTCTGCCTGATTAGACACCATAATCAGTGAAATTAGTAATATCCATCAGGTGGAATTACTTGAAAGGAAGTAGTCCTTGAGTAAGGCTTATATCAGATTTTGGATTAATCTGATATAAGAAACTCTAAACCTGCGGGGAAGCTCTATCAGTCAGAGTATAAAGTTTCCAGTGTTAAGACAGATATTAACACTACCCTTATTGATCATTCTATGTCAGAAGTGAATCAATTTGGGACTGAGAACTGTGCATCAGTTGCTCTCCTCTTTAATTATTGTAATAGACAATAATTAACCCAAAATCCCTGGGCAAAATCCTTTGTTCAAAGGTCATCTAACTGGAGTCTTTACTTGTGCAATTCAAGTAAAGCTCTTTCTCTCAAGTCTCATTCCATTTTCACTTGTGGATAGCAATCCCTACAAGTTTAGTAGAAGTCTTACCAACTTCTATCACCTTTTTTATTGACTCTACTAGCCAGACAGAAGCTAGTAGGCTCACAAAATGCACCTGTTGGAAGGTAGCACATTAAGGACACAAAGATGTTTGAGTAAATTACTATCAAGCAGCAAGCATCAGTTGAGAAAAATGAAGTAAAGAACTACTAGCAAACCTGATAAGGAATCACGAGTTAGTGATTTATAAAAGCACAGTGGCTTTGAATCACTAAGAGTGATATAGAGAGGAAATGCACCTGTTGGAAGGTAGCACAATAAGGACACAAAGATGTTTGAGTGAGGAAACAACAATGACACACAAACAACTGGTCTTTATATAGTGATACATTTGCAATACATAGGTTAACATTCTTCTACCAGGTTTGCTGCTCTCATGCGCTGCTTTGAGCCAGAGTTAAAATGTGTGCTTATAAAAAAGGATGGATAAGGAGACATTGGATACTAAGACCAATGCAGAATCTTGATAAGACCCTTATGCAGATGTTAAATATTGTGTTTTATACTTCAATACTTTGTTCAGATTGTTCTTGATTTAAACCTTCCTGATATTGTTTCAAAACGTAAATTCTGGGGTACAGAAACTGGTTGGGAATTGTTGAAGTTTGCAATCGACAAGAACAAGAGTTGAAAGATTAGGAGAGGATATACAAGGAGAGAATGCGCAATATATTTGCAATGATGTCATTAAGCAAAAAAGGGAACTAATTGCCCCAATCAAATGATTACTTATAGTAACAATGGCTCGTATCACTTCACTTCTCTTTCCCCATCTTTGGGAAGAGAAGTGAGTAATTCCTTAATCTTTCTATTTCATTCTTATCAAATATGAGTTGTAGATGATATGATTACTTTGACTAATCTCAAATTCACTTTATTTAATACGTTAGACCTTTATCTCTTTTGATACACCAGAGATCAGTTATCAATCATAGATAACTTATTTAACTAATCAATTTCATATATTAATCTGAATCACTATTTAGGTATAGATTATTTCTTCTTTATTCAATCTTTTAAACCATTTCTAAATTAGACTATTGTTGTTCTAGGTCAGAGTTCTCATCTTATAAGTCCTTGTCGAAGTTGTGATCTTAGTGCTGAAGTGCATACTATCAGGTGAATACAATAAATCTTTGGGAAGAGAAACCTTTATCTCTTTTGATACACCAGAGATCAGTTATCAATCATAGATAACTTATTTAACTAATCAATTTCATATATTAATCTGAATCACTATTTAGGTCAGAGTTCTCATCTTATAAGTCCTTGTCAAAGTTGTGATCTTAGTGCTGAAGTGCATACTATCAGGTCAGAGTTCTCATCTTATAAGTCCTTGTCGAAGTTGTGATCTTAGTGCTGAAGTGCATACTATCAGATCCACATTCCAAGGCTCCTAAACATTCTTAGGAATCAACACAAAAATTGATAATGAGTATCAAGTGACAAGCTTATGATAGTGACAAGAAGACTGGCGCTCAGAATTGGTCTGACTTTGGCCTAAAAGAGGTTAGCCTTGACCAGGATTTCAATTAAACAATCTGAATATCTCATTGTGGGATTACTTGTGAATCAGGCCATGAAATAGTGAATTGTGAAGAGCCACCAAGAGGCCATTCTCCCAAGGGGAACTTTTATAGTACAGATCAGATTAGCTATGACTTTTTTAAGACTACTTCCAAAGACGCTCAAGAAAAAATAGTCATAGAGAGCATACCTTTCTTGTATGCTCTCATAGACCAGAAGATCGAGCTGGCAAACACTTCTCAAATGAAACAGCATCAGGAAAGAAGTACAGCTGCAAATTCAATCCCCCAGAATCAGTCAGATATCAACATGGTTGATTTAGACAATACCAAAGAAAGGATCTTTCCAAGCAGCCCTGCGGAGTCTATGGAGGGTCTTTCACACTTGGAGAACGTCTCTCCAAACAGTATTGAAACCCAATGATTGAAGCATGCAAGTTTTCTTGTTGAATTCTTTGGATTGTTCTTGAAGGAGAACTTATCTAACATATGTTCTTGACTTATATTGGTATAGATTCCTGGCACTTTGCTATCAATGATAGGGTTTGCCTGTAACCAATGCTGCAACAGAATGCAAATACAAAATTCAATTGAATTTGTTGCTTGTGGTGTCTCCAAGAGATTCAATGACCATCTTCATTTTCTGGGCTTGACTACTTCTTGCTGAATGGGATTGAAAGCAATGGATACACTTTGTAGAGCGTCTTCAAAGCTCATCAAAGATCGTATGGAAAAATCATACAATTTGAGACCGTTTATGACACTGGATGATATTGACACAATACACAAATTGAGGCAACTACCAAGCCTTTCCTGGTTTTTACGGCTATCTTCACTTTCTACCTCCTAATCTCATCAATGAAATTGATCCAGAATAAGCCAGCGCGGGATCTCTTCCAAAGTGCATCAATAAAAATCAAGAAGAGCCTTTTGAACCCAACTCAATTATGCCCAATCAAGATGAAAAATTACATTGGAAGCTTGTATTTAAATCACAACTGTCTCAAGCACTTTTAGATTAGAAACTTGAGAAATACTCTTTAGCATACAAGACCTGTAAAGTGTCTCTTGCAAATGTCCCACCTCTGGTCAATGCAATCAAGTGGCATCATCCCAATTTGATGATGCTAAAAATGATGAGCGCATCAGATAGCTCTTCTGGAGGTGTAGCTGAGATGCTTGAGCAATTCCAGCATCAAACTGGCCAAGATACTATTAAATTTGCAAGATACCTTCAAGTACTTGAAGGAAATATGGGAACTTGCCTGAACTTTGAGTCACTCATTTGTCAACGCTTTCCAGCAAGTTCAGCTCAAGATTCACTCAATAATGTTTTGAATCTTCATGGATTAGCTCAAACTATGAGGAACATATCAAACAAAGTGATAAGCCATCATTGGGCTGATCCAAAGGACTCAGCCAACACTGGCCTTCATCAAACAGCTGGAGCACTTGCTATGAAGGCAGATAAGCTTCCATCTCAACAAGACTTTAACTCCTTGATGCAGATGATTCACAAAAGCCATACAGCAACTCTTGTCTTTCTGTTGAAGTGAGAGTCTACTCTCTTCATTTTTTTGGCTGAGCTGATCATTGACTATTTTCAATAGACAAATTATTTCAAACTACAACCCACCTCTGAAACTTGATCAACCAGGTGTGGCTCAGTCCATAATTGACAAATGCAAATTCTACAAAAGATACTTCAGTATAGAATCTTTGGAAGCCTCTTATAAAAGCGGTGATTGGACTTTATACAACTTGCGTCTTCAACTACGGGCTGGGTTGCAATGCCTTCTTTCCTAATTTGTGCCCCTTTTATTTATTTGAAAATTGTTGAGAGACAATCTGTTGTTGACACATCATACGGTTAATGGATAAGACTATCAGTGTTGATCTTCTGACTATCTTCTGAACTCAATACAATGGCATTCTTGGGATCTGGTTATAGTTTGACTTGGCCCTTCCCAAGTGGCTTGATATGAAAGATTCCAATCAACAACTTGATGCTGTCCTGTGCGTGAGTTAGTCTGATGAGCTTCTCTCTGTGAGATCCTTGAAATTTTTCCTTCCTGAGAAATTTGAAATTGGATTCAAAAGCCATTTGGAATATCGCAAGTGGTGTTTGGATGGCTTCAAGGGGGGTTTTCACTAATTTTACTCCTCATGCAATTATGTATATTTGGTAGCAAGCCTTTTGTTCTCATATTGGAAGGTTGATAAATGATCTCCCTCATCACTCATCTTTATAAAAATCTGAGAAGAGTCTTGGAATGCTTGCATCAACATAATTTCCTGTACATCTTTTCTTCCAACTCTGATCAATTTATGGAAAAAAATGAAGTCATCAGATCTGGAAACAAAACACCCAAAACTGGTCTGAAATGCTCAAACATACAAATTTCAATAAATATCATTTGACTGGAAGTTACTCCAATTGAACCTGAGTCCTGGACCCAACACCCTGAGGGGGGTTAGGGTCGGACAGCAGTTCTAGATTTGCAATGCTTAGGACCCCCGGCTGGGTGGGGGTGCGGGTGGAGGCTCAGAGGAATAACCCTACCCAAGGGGGTAAGGTGCCCATTTAAAGACCTTGTCAAATCATAATTTTTGATTACTTTTGTCTCTACACAAATTGAAATATCCTTTGATAATGAAAGGGTACTGATGAAGAAAGATGAGATTCATGAAAATGACAAATCAATCCAGGGGTGCGGACACACCTGTTGTATTAATGATCCAGCTCATAATTTTTTGAAAGGTACATTCCATCTGGATCATGCAATATTTTTTACATTGATTTTTGGTTTTAGCCATTGATTTGAGTGCTTGAAAGTTGGGCAGTTTCTCTACTTGGCCCATCTTTCCCATCAAAGCTGCCATTGTTGAAAATTTTTGGCAGAGTGGAACAAGGAAATTTACCAACAGGATACTGTAGATTGTCAATTTGATTTTCAGGTTGATCGAGATTATCAAGAACTCCATCAATTTCTCCTTGAGTAATCCCCTCAACAATTCCTGGCCTCCATCAGCCTTGATTCTTGAAATTTGAAACCCCCCACGATTGATTTACTTCTTTATTTTAAAAAGTGCTAACTTGCTGAATTGCATAGAGGGGCTCAGGGTACCCTAGGGTAGTAGAGTTGAGCTTTGGGATGCCCCTCAGCTTCTCGGGGAGTGGTCGGGGCGGGGTAGGGTAGGGGTAGGGCTGACAGCCTCACCTTAGGCCTCGGGGAGGGATTACCACTACTCGCGCTTTTGGGTTCGGGGCTCAGGTTGCATTCCAATGGGTCCAAGATCCATTTCTCTTTGGTATTTTGCAGTATATCCAGAATTTCATTAAGCTTTGTAGCTCAAGTGAAGAGAAGATTTTATAAACCCACAACATAGAAACCTGAAACATGGGAATCCAGCCTAGGGGTGCTTTGCACAACTCTATAGTTATTGGATTTCAAAGATACAAAGAGGTCCATAGAATTTGAAAATCAAGAACAAGATATAAAATGATCAAAAGCTACATAGTTGACGAACAAAATAAAATAAATATATACACAGAGTTTTCAATTAAAAATCTAGATGAAGAAAAACTCTAGTGAGTTTAAAGGGATTTGCTTCAAAATGCAAAAGATGGAATATCAATCAAAATAAGTTGGATTTTTCATCCCTTCTTTGATTGTCGATTTCAATTGAGACTTCAAATCAGAAAAAGGAATTAAAAGTTTAATATCAAGTTGACATATAACAATAATCTCTTGGTCCACTTGGATTCAAAAAATATCTGAAAAAACAAACTCAATTTAATGCAAGTTCTTCCCAAAAGATTGAGCCAACAAACAAAGTCTACGTACGTTGGCATAGTCAGAGCTGGAAACCCTGCTCCCCCTTGTACTAGAACGGATAGAATAAGTACTGCAAGCTCGGTCCCGCCGTCCAACTAACGTAGGACAACAGACATCGGCAGAGTGTTATGAGTATATTTTTGTCAAAGTTGAAGGATATTGTATTTGACTTACTGCTGCACTGATGATGTAACTTTTTTCGTTCGAGAAAGGTAGTTTGTTGTAAGATTATATGTAGGACTGAAATTGTTTCAAGAGCAAGGTAACTTACTTGTACTTCCGGTACCTATTTGTAAGCAAAAGATAGATTTATCAGAATGAGAAACCTAGCTTTACTCTAGATCATCATATAGGGATTTTAACGTACCAACTAGATCTATGTCGTTTCAAAAACCATTGAGTATACAGTCCAATAGCCATAGCAGTCATTCGACCGGAAGTGGCACCTATTTAATAGCCAACTCATCAACAATTAAGTTTTATCTCTTCTTGTCCTGTCAAACTAGAACATATGATAATTTGAGTAACATTCAAATACCTTTTATGCAGTTGAATAAGCTTGAAGTAAAGAGTGGTACATTCAATCTATTAAATCCGGCTTTAGGTTTCCATTTATGGAGTAAAAATAATGGCGCCGGTACCAGGAATCCCAGAATGAAGCAATACGGTAAGATAGCCTGAATGAGATAACAGAAAGACATAAAGGAATAATCAATAAAATTCCAATCTTCTGGAGATAACGGGTAGATACTTACATATATCTGCCCCGGTGCATATAGCCTCCCACTGAAGAGTCCCCAGCTAAAATTATCCGACAAGGGAAGACCGTAAGCTATAGTTTGATATGTGGTCTATACAATGATATATACTTACGTTGTTGATTGAGCTGCTAAAGAAGTTAATACCCAACTCTAAAATAGAAGCATTTTCAGTATAAAAAGTCAGTCTGATATTTTCTGAAATTTTGAACTCTGGATCGATTTATAAAATTGCTTCATTGGAGAATGGATAGTATCAGATCCTAACTAACTGTATATATGCGACTCCCGTTGATTTCTCCCAATACCTCTCGTTGTGAGTCTAGAATTATTCTCATAGTTCCAAGATGTACAATAGCTCCCAACAGCCTGAGGAAAAAGAAAAGAAAGTATCAATACGTGAACCATCTTTTCAAGAACGAAAAGAAAAGTTCACTCACGTTCCAGTAAACTGAGCAAAGGCCACAGAGAGCTTTGGAAATAAGGGAATAGAGAAGTTATCAGATCTGAGATAAGAATGCGTTCTTATCAATTGAAAATACTTGAAACTAACCCCTGAAAGTTTGAATCTTTGTCCCAATTTGAGGTCTTGTAAAGTAACAGTACATTTTGTAACAGTTGTTGCTCCCAGCCTATGAATCGTTGAAAAACTTAAGTTTTTAAAAACTTTCTTGATGTCTTTTGATATGGTTTGTAAACAAAATTCTTACATAGTGAAATTCATAGTCCCAAGTGCGTTTCCTGGGAATAGAATACCTCTGGAATAACGGAATTGTGTGATGCTATTATATTAATGCTATAATCTTCGATTGTAAGGTGATCATGCTTACCCTAACATCTGGAAAGCAGCTGAAGATTGACGAGAAGAATAACATTGTATTTCAGATTAGAACTTGCGTAGTTTGTTTTGTAAGACTATTGGTCAAATGCGCTTACCATTACAAGGTAGCTGAAGCCCTACTTCGCCAAAAAAGATGCCAGATGCGAGACTAGAACAAAATTAAATCCAGCTTTCAGCTTCAACAGTAAAGGAAGAAGAAATCTACGAGCTCGAAGAGAAAATGTTCACTCAGGACACTTACCTCAAGACAACAGCTGCAAAAAGGGATGTGAGTACTGCTCCCCAAGCTAAACCCGAGTCGTCGCGCGTCAAACACATAAATGCGCTAAGACAAGCCAGCAATGTGAGAGTAAGAAAAACTCTACAGCGGAATTGAATTCATTGAAGAGCAATTAAAATCAAGTAGGAATCCGATTTGGTAGATTGAAGAGATCAGAAACAAACCAAAGTCAAACTCACAGAGGATGGACGTCAGGTTTGGATTTACAAAGCTTTCGATGAGGATCTTCCAAATTTGGATCATCATTCCTTTTGAAAACTGTTACAATATCTTCCCAATTAAATAATAAACCAGTTGTAATTGAAGAAGAACTAGCAAATAATACGCCACATAATCCCAAAATTAAACCTGTAGAAAATCTAGGTAAACCAAGTTGATCGACTCCTTGAATGTTTTCTGTACCATCCGGATTAACTGTTTGTGTGAAATTATATGAAGTTCCTTCTGAGTTTAGCAGATGAAACGAAATGAATGGTAAATTTCCTCCATCTTTAGAGCCAGGTTACGCAACGAAATTCAATCAGTGTCCGACTATTCTTCCAAGATTCACGAAAGACCATCGAAATAAATCAAAAGATACTCACCAAACCAATTGTAGCGATAAGCGCCTGACATGAAAAAAATTCCAAATGCCATTGCACACCAATCTACAATCTGTCAAAGACACTTTGTTAGAACCAAACCCAGTATCTCTTAGTATGATGTTATCCGACGTACTTGAGCTTCCAGAGGTACGAAGAGAGGTCCATAACTCCCTGATATAATCCAAATGAAAATCACGAAACAATCCGTGATCGGCTCTCTAACTAAAGATATCGTGCGAAATTTTTACATACCGACAAGTACCCAATCTAAGCTTACAGCAAATACTCCTAGTCCCTCACCAACCAAAGATCCACCAAAGAGCTATGATTGATTGCAAAAGGTTAGATTGAAAACTGATATTTTCGAAAGGACATCCCACAATGAAGATTGTGACATTAACTCACATGAGTGACAATAGATGATTTAGGTAGCGTTAAACACCATGGACTGATGGCTTGCATAGCAGGAGCGAAGTAAGTTGGAATGGTTTCATCTATAGGTTCGGGCAGGCAGATATTTGAGGATTAACAGAGGTCAGCGATCATGATGATTCCAGTCTCAGAGCGCCACTGATAAATTTTGAAATCGAGATCAAAAAACAAGATATGAACAATTTTGCATACAGATAAAAATTCCTGTAAAGACTTTTTTGAACATTGAGACTTGCTTCTTGGTTGTGGAAGTGTTTTTAGACATCGATAAAAACAAAGAGATTGAGGGCAGTATACTCCTGTAGAACATGTTTTTTACGAAATTTGAATGTAGTCAATAAATAATAATATTTTTGCGTCTGACTTTACATGTTTGGATTGACTTACGGGAATGAGGTCTTAGCGGGGTGAATAAGGAACGGACGATAAAGGCTAATGATTTGTTTAGAAAAATCGAAGTCAACTATAGGATTTATTGCATTGCTTAATGTCATGAAATGAATTTTTACTTACCCAGCTAAGCCAAATCCAATCAATTGTACAGAAAGTGATAGTAGAAGGCACAATGAAAAAGAAGGCCTCTTTCCGAACACCAAATCTTGGGCGCCAATAACCTAAGAACACGAAATAAAGAAAGTTAATGGTGGCTGAGTTTCAAACAATAGAAATAGGGAAAAAAGTTACTCACTTCAACGCTCAAGGTAGCAGCTGCACCACTAGTTGCCATGATTGCAGAGAAGACAGTCTCTTTGATTGATAGAGGCCCAGGATTCCACCACCTTGGCCCAGGAATGATTTCAACTATACGTCCCAGGACTAGACAAGCTACCTTGGTGAGGAAATCAAACGTAAAGCAAACATTTGAGGAGTTTTAAATCGCTTTCAAGATCCACTCCAAAGAAGTTGATCGGGTGAAAGTCACTTACTTGCAGTACTAGGGCATGCACAGTCAGCAAAACAGGTTTGAAGACAAATAACTTGAAAGTGTTTGAAGCAAGATCGACTGTCAAGATTCATCGTAACTTTGGAATGAGATAGGTATGTAGATCGAACCCTTACCTGAGCAATAGCTCCACCGACACAAGCAGTAACCAACCCCACAGCCATTGATCTAACAGTCACTGTCGCTTGAGATAGGTCTTCATCTTCAAACTCGAGCAAAATTGGAAAAGCATCCAATGGACCTGCTGAGACGGGTACATACGTCTCTTTAGTGCGTAAATCAACATCGTGACAGTCATGTTCTGTTTCAAAATGTTTCCCCATCCTCGATCGTTTGATGAAGCGTCCGATAACCACTTGAGGTTTGATACGTATCAAAGTGAATCAAAATCTTGTGTTATAAAACGATCGACTTGAAAAACAAAATGAATTGTTATTGAAGTTTTCTTCCAGTTTAGAAAACTAAAGATCTGTCAGAGTAAATGAGTGGATATAGATTCACTTCGAAAAAATGCCAGTTGTTGTATTTATCTATCGTGTTTGATCATGGAGAATGGAGAATGAAAAGGTAATAGTGGCGTTGGGTTCTCCAGTTACCCTACACACCGACTTCAATCAAACAAATTTTCTTTGTCTCAGCGCAACCAGTTGAATGAGTATTTTAAAGATCTTGATCGGGGTTCATGGAGCATTAGTCTCCATCAATTCGTTCAGCGCGAGAGAGAGTCGTTTACAAGAGGTCAGAGTGGAGCGAAGTAAAAGAATCAGTTGAATTGGATCTGGAATTTTTGCATTGTGCAACACTTGAAAAACTAATTTTGATCAATGAGTTGATATAGTTTGATCAACCAGTTGAGAAGTGCGATGTGGAAAACCCAGATTTACAAGTAGGATCTGCTTGATCCATGAAGCTATACCGACTAATATGATCTGCTCATAACTCCATAGCATCGGTTTATGTACAGAGTCCATCCGCTCGGCAAGAACAGTGCCCTCGGAAGAGAGACATGTGGAACTACTTTTCAGACTGCAGCGTGACAAGTTAAGAGGGCGCGGGCGCGGTTAGCTGAACAAAGTGGATCTGCGCGGCCATGGTGAGGGCTTTGTTAAGCTAACGGACGCGGATCACATAAACCTCACTTACATGATAGACAGCGTTCAGATTTTGTTCTGCCCATCAGCCTCCCAAACAACAGCTCTATGATCATGCTGCCATGTTCCGCTCTTGTATCCGACCTGTAAGAGTACCCTTGCAGGGGGCTTCTGACCATAAGCCTAGAATTCCATAGCCGAAGGGAGTGACCAAGAAATGTTTGTTTTGCGTCAATAGACCTTATCACATGAGGTTTTGAGACTTAGAGAAACTGCATGAGCACCTGACTTCGGATGTACATTCAATTGGTACCAGTGCCACTAGAATTTTGACGCACTTGTTGCACTTTGATGCATCCATCTGATGAAAATGCCACAGTTGCAATAGCAAAGATGATAATTGAAGTCGAGTCTGAGAAGATCACAAACTCGTTTGTAAGATGAAGAGTCCAGTTTTCACGGAGAAGTGAAAAGGCATCAAATTCTTGATATTAAGTGTCAAAGAACATTGAAGAGTCTCCAAAAGCTGATGAAGATGAGGGTACAACAGTCAGCTTCAAAGGAAGAATGCTCCCCAGAGAGGGCTTTGTTAGGCTAAGTACAACAGGTTTGTATGTAGCAACATAGCCTGTTTATATCTTCAAGGTGTCCTTTTACAAACTTCCCTCAACAGCTTCATATCCCAGGAATGAGGTATGGCAAGAACCTAGACTTGATAGATACACCACAAGAGGGTCCTGGGTCTGGAGACTGCCCTTCGCACAAGTGGTCTGCAGGCAGACCATAGGGTGCCCGGAAATGGTTTGCCAGTGTTCCCAAAGCCTGCGGTGGTATACTAAATTCCATTACCAGGAACAGTGTGACTTCACGGGTGCGGTTAGGCCCGGATAATGGGGACGGGCCTAAAGCCCCGTCCCAACTAGGGCACAGTGACATGAGTAAAGGGGTGGATAGAACAGAGTATACCACTCTTCCCATTCCACCACTTTTCACTCATCTAATCCGCACTCGTGGAGATCATATATAGTAGCTTCTCAGTATAGATCTCTTTGAAAATCTCTCTGAATAGAAATAATCTACCTTAGTCAAACCGGACGTTCTCTCAAAAACTTTTTCGCACGATCAACAAAACTTAAAAGTAAATTTAAAAAAAACGTGTCGCATGTGGAGAACCCTGAAACCCAAAAAGGATTCCAACAAATATACCTCCACAAAGGTGATACAAGCAATTAAGAAAGCCGAAGAAATGAAAAAAGAGAAAGCCATGAGAGAAGCAAAACAAGCGGAGAGTAGAAGGTTGCGCGCGGAATCAAGAGCTCCCCAAGATCCTGCTCCCAACTCACAAGATCAACAACCACCAGTCCCGAATGCAGAGATTATAGCGGAGAAACAGGCTGGAGGGAAAGGGGATGAAGACAGCGACCAACCACGTGGTGGACAAAAAGAAGAGAACAAAGGAGAAACTGATGATGGATCCATCGAGACGGAAAGTGAACCAGACCAGTTACCGAGTGGTGACGATTCGGCTAGCGAGGAATCCAATGGTCAGAAGAAAAAGGGAAAGGAATCAGGAAACAGACAGAAGAAGAAGAAGGAATCCTCACCATTGCCACAGATCGGAGGAGTGGGAAATGGTCTGTCCAATAGCGACGACCTGTATGGTTCCTTAGTAGAAAAAGACCAAGGTGAGAGAGAAGTGAACCATCCTCGAACCCAGACAACAGCTAGGAAACCCAGTCTGTAGAAGCTTTTCACAGCTCCAGGAAAGCCTGAAGGGCAAATATGCCAAGTCGAATTACGACATAATCTTGAGGGCGAACGCAAAGCCTAGCTCCATTTCGATGTTGAAGCTCCAAGAGATACTATCGACCTAGCTCCAAATAGATGTAGAAGCTCGAAAAGGTCCTAGCTCCGTAAACCCAAACACGTGACGCTCATCATAGTTTATCTGACGAATCGTTTGTTTGGGGGTTAATGTTCCTAATCCTATTGCAGTTGGCAAACCGACCGGGTCTAATAGAAAGGGAAAGAGGGCAAGAATCGCGAAAGGTGAAAAATCCTTGACGGAGAGACTCGTCGATGCGATTGAAACAAAAGACCTGGAGACAATTAAGAGTATAAGGAAGGAAATTGATTCCTATGAGATAGAGGTGGAGAAACAAAAGAAGGCAAAAGAAGAGAAGAGGAAATCGAAAGAGAGAAAAAGGCAAATAGTAGAGAAAGGAAAGGGGAAAAGAGCAGACAGAAAGTCAAAAAAGAAGAACTCGGGAAAGAGAAAACGCTCACCGTCTGCTTCAGAAGTCTCCTCCACGTCTTCTGACCAATCTTACGGAAAAGGTGACTCTTCGTCGTCGGAAGACTCCTCCCAAGCCTCGTCGACACAGGCACTAGAAGAATTTGAAATCTCAGACTCCGAAGAAGAATCTTCATCGGAAGGAGAGAAAGGTTTCAAACCAATCAACTTCACTTTCAAATCCTTATCAGGTTTCGACTTACCTGACCTTCCACAAGAATGGGAAAAGAATTTCCGCCGGATGAGATACTACGTTCCCTTAACGGTTTTCGACGCTTCGTATATCGATTTATACAAGTCGACAGGGAAATCGAAGGCGGGGAAAGACAAGTGGGACGGACAACTCCAGTCGAGAGAACAACTCGAACGCCAAATGACGTATGGCGAATTCATATTGGCATGCGACCTTGAATATAGATACGCAAAGGAGAGGTATAAATACCTGGACTACGCCATATACGTCGAGAAACATAAAGAGATAGTTAGCAAGCTAGCCAGAAAACATAAGAGCTGGATGGTAGCCCTACGTTATCATTTAGCGATCAGAGCAGTGACGTTCCGAGTTAGAAATGACACACCATATGAAAGGTCAAAACATGGTAAGAAAAAGAAAAGAAAATCAGAAGTGGTAATCTTACCAGATGGTCTCCAAGAAGAAGCCGAAGAAGAAGCGAAGTGGGATGCCCATACAGCCGGAGATTTGAAATTTAAAGGTAACCCGTACGCCCCGGGACAACCAAAATTTGGTTTCGATTTCATGACTGGACAAGAAAAAGAGACAACGGTCCAGGGGAAAAAGAAAATTGTGGTTTCGGATGATTCTCAGGAAGAAGGAAGAAAGAAGGGAGGATGGAGACAGGATAGGAGGAAGAGAGCAGGTAATAGAGGAAGGAACGGAACGTACACCAGACCTATCTCAGGCTACGCCCAGTACCCACCCTACCAAAACAACCAATACCAGAAACGAGATGGGCCGGGAGGAAAAGACTGGGTCTCAATGGGCCACCAGCACGCCAATAATGTGGCCTCTGGATCAGGTAAAGGGGGAAAAAGAGAGCAAAAAGGGGGAGGTACAGTGGAACGGTAAGCATACAAAGGAAATCTGACACAAAAAGTTGGGATACTGACTCAACGTCTCTGTGTTTCCGAAATCTGATTGTGATGACCGATCGCCTGGACAGTCGGGGTGGGGGAAAAAATCTGCTGTTGAACGGTATGGCTCATTCATCTCGGCAGTTAATTGTTTAGAGAGAGCAAATTCTGAAATGAAATGCAATTAACACCTGAACCTATGAGTAAACAGAAAGTTCCCAAAGAACAGAGCCAAACAAACCGTTACAGTTGAGCACCCTAGAACAAGACCAGAGAGAAGAAGTTGAGGAAACAGCCATTGTGAGAGACTCACCAGAATCGTCAGAAACAGCAGAAAACAGATCACTTGACTCAGAGGACGATGGAGAAAAGGAAATACTTCCTTTGAGCAAAAGATTAACTTACAAAGCGGAAGTGAAACATGAGTGGCCAGCACCGGTAAGAACTGACATGAAAATCGAAGAGTGGGAAAGATTGATGACAGAAGTGGGTTTAGAAGAGGACATCCCATACATCATCGGAGGCTTCAAGGAGGGTTTCTGCCTAGGAATACCCCAACACGAAATTGATGGTTTAGACTGGTACACACCAGACAACCATGGATCAGCGCTCTACGTAAAGGAACAGATCAAGAACAACCTAGAGAAGGAGGAGAAGGCAGGAAGGATAGTAGGACCATTCACTCACGAAGAAGTAAGGGAAAAGTACGGGTTTTTCAGAACGAACCCCATGGGGAGCTCGGTTAACGGAGATGGGACGGTGAGAATGATAAATGATCTTTCTTACCCGAAAAAAGCGACCATGGGGAGGAAAGGGAAGGTGATGAAAAAGAACCGAATAGAAGAATCCGATCTGGTCCCGTCAGTGAATTCGTTCGTAGACAAGAACAACTACGATACGAACTGGGATGACTTTAAGAAAGTAGCAAACTTCTTCGCCGCGAACCCAGGAAAGTGGCTCATGGCTGTGTTCGACTGGGAGAAGGCCTACCGCCAACTCCACACTCACCCGTCACAGAGACGGTTCCTCTGCATCAAAGATTTTGAAGGCCGCATTTGGGTCGACCTAGCAGTCGGTTTTGGGGGAGTAGCGAGCTGCGGTGTGTTGGGAGCACCGGCTGAAACTTGGAAGAAGATAATGTTAAAACGTCTAAAAATCCCGATGATCTTTCGTTGGGTAGACGACAACTTGATCCTAAAGAGACCAGAAGATACAGTCACGTTAGATCAAATAACTCAATTATCAAACAGCTTAGGAGTAAAGACCAATGGGAAGAAGAACCATGAATTTGATGTTGAACAAAAGTTTCTAGGATTCGTATGGAATGGAGATGACCATACAGTAAGACTACCAAAAGAGAAACTGGAGGAAAGACTCACCCAAGTTAGAAACTATTTAGATACGACAAGCCAATGGAAGTTCAACCAAGTAGAGAGGTTTGTGGGGAGGCTAAACCATACGGTGTGTATAGTCCCACACATGGCAGCCTATTTATGCTCGATATACAGATGGCTACGTTCGTGGAAAAATTTAGACGCAAAGCGACACACGCCAGAAGATGTTCTTGAGGATTTGTTGGAATGGAAGATCTGTTTAGAGACATTCGAATCTCGCAGACTAGTGACCAGCCCAACTCCGGAAGAAGTAGGATGGGTAGGTGATGCATCAACATCATTTGGGTTAGTGTCATTCCAGAGGCTTATCAACGACAGGAGCGAGAAACTGACGAAAATTGAACATCTCAGAGTGGGTGTGTTGATAGGAAGTAAGTGGGCCTGTTTCAAATGGGAAAAAGACTGGCTAGTCTTAGGCCTAAAAGAAGGGAAACGAAACATCGCGTGGGCGGAGACCGTAACGATACGTCTGGGCCTACTGGTACTAGCAGCGTCGATACCGGTAAGGGGAAGGACCTTCTGGGTAGAAACTGACAACACGACTACGGAGTATGCGATCAAGAATCGTAAGTCAAAAGACGAGAAGGTAAACAGAGAATGGAAGGAGATACAGAGATTACTTACCAAATTAGGCTGCAACATCAAGCAGAGACGAGTTACGTCCAAGAACAACTTGGCAGACAAACTGTCAAGAGGAATTTTCACAGATAAGCTGTGGAGTGATGAAGTCTTAATTGAAGTACCAAAAGACCTTACCACACTAGTATCCCAAACCTCCTCTCCTACATACTCGATCCAGAAAGAAGATGCCCAGAAAGAAACCTTCTGACAAAACCACCCCGGGTGAACTCGTCAACAAGTCAGACTTTATCCTACGGAAAGTGACAAAGTCCTTCGGCAGCTTTAAGAGTGATGCAAACGGGGTCGACAATTCGCAGACTGATGAAGTACAGAAGCACTTCCTGAGGGGTGCATGGATGGAAGGAACATTGAAGCACTACAATTCGGCTATAGTGAAGTTAAGACGATTTGCAGTGATAAAAAAGGTAGAAAGGAGGAACTTGTTACCTATTTCGACGGACCTCTTGTTGCAATTCATAGTTTGGCTATCCAAAAAAGGAGAGGAATTAGCAAAGGATGATGAATCTGTCAAATCATCGACGATTAAAGCATACTTAGCAGGAATCAAGGCCTGGCACATTTTCCACAAAGTTGAATTCCCCGATAGAGCAGAGCCATCCATAAAACGTCTTCTGAAAGCTTCGCAAGTAGTGGAAGCCAGACACCGCGAAATAGAGAAAAAACGACCACCGATCATGATTTCTGATTTGGTCATAATCGCAAACGAAGTCAACATGGAAGTTGAACTCGAGATAGTGGCTGCGACGATTGCACTAGTAGCTTTCTGGGGAACAGCCCGTTTGGGAGAGCTAGTGTCGGAAGACCCAAAGAAAATCCTCCCGACCTGGGAGGATGTGGAATGGGGCCCGAATGGATCATACGCCAGAATCGCTTTAGTGGAAGCCAAAACGGCAAAGCCAGGAGAAACGCAATACATACATTTACAGGAACAAAAATCTTGTCTTGACCCAGTAAGAGCTCTGAAGCTACTCCACGACTTCCGTCCTTGTAAACCATCCGATTTAGTATTTGCGATAAACTGGGGAGAAGAAAAAGGCCTGGTGTTCAAGAAATCAATGCTGATTAATCGCTATCGGATGATCCTAAATCGACACCGACCGACAAAGAAGAAGATGATGTTCGGACATTCATTTCGAATTGGAGGTGCGTCGTTGAGGTGGAATCTGGGAGCGACGAGAGAAGAGGTCAAAGAAAGTGGGAGATGGACTTCGGATGCTTACAAGATCTATCTGAGGAAGTATGATGAAAAGGAGATGAGGGAAACCGTAAAAATTTTAAATGAATTAAGGTTATCTGAATAATAGAATGAATTGAACGGTAATTAAATGAAGAAGAAACTGAACTCTGTTTATCTGGCTGTTTCAACGGGAAGTTCCCACAGAATAAACAGGGGGCGTAGAATCACCAACAATCCCATGAGGTCTGATTCGAGCCCCTTGGCCCAGAGAGTCATTTGATCAAACAAAGAGGTATCCCATTGAGGGAACAAGTCGAGGTAAAATATAGAAGTGTCTGTCAGAGGGTAGGTCAAAGAGGGGAGCGAGGAGTGAAAGCTCTCGTGAGGTGAGTTTAGGGGAGTTTCGACTTCTCAGGCTCACGGCTCATACCTCCCGCGAGAGATGGGGTCGAGAAGTCTACTTCTTGGGCACTGTCCTCGTTCAAGGGGTAAAGAACAGTGGTTGGCCAGAACCAACCATTGATGAATACTTTACCTTTAGGACTACCCCCAAACCACAAACCAGGTAGGATGCTAGCACTTTATTGGAGAGCTGGAACTTACTTGGGATGGTAGGACAGTACTAAGATATTAATTCTCATTGATTCATTAAATCAAAAAGCTTGAGACACTCAGGTCACACAAGCGCAACTACACATCACCACTGTTATTGAGTAATGGATTGCCAGTGTTCCCAAAGCCTGCGGTGGTATACTAAATTCCATTACCAGGAACAGTGTGACTTCACGGGTGCAGTTAGGCCCGGATAATGGGGACGGGCCTAAAGCCCCGTCCCAACTAGGGCACAGTGACATGAGTAAAGGGGTGGATAGAACAGAGTATACCACTCTTCCCATTCCACCACTTTTCACTCATCTAATCCGCACTCGTGGAGATCATATATAGTAGCTTCTCAGTATAGATCTCTTTGAAACCCACCCACCACCCGGGGTCGAGAAGTCTACTTCTTGGGCACTGTCCTCGTTCAAGGGGTAAAGAACAGTGGTTGGCCAGAACCAACCATTGATGAATACTTTACCTTTAGGACTACCCCCAAACCACAAACCAGGTAGGATGCTAGCACTTTATTGGAGAGCTGGAACTTACTTGGGATGGTAGGACAGTACTAAGATATTAATTCTCATTGATTCATTAAATCAAAAAGCTTGAGACACTCAGGTCACACAAGCGCAACTACACATCACCACTGTTATTGAGTAATGGACTTACCAGGTCTCAGAATGGTCCTCAGAATTTGACCTTTCTGAGACCGGGCAATCCATCCTCTATCCTTCAGAGGAATCAATACCAAACATTAGCACCACATTTGAGTGTGCCAAAGAGCGTGTCAAACATGCATAACAACACAATGGTGGACTCAACCAATCAGCACATGAATGTGGATTTAGCAACACTCCTACAATGCAACAGCTCAAAACCCAGTCCTTCTCCTAGATCTGGCAGGAATTGTCAAGAACTTCCTGAGACCGGGTCAGACCATTTCTAGACCCCCTATGGTCTAACTGCAGACCGCCTGTGTGGTAGGCCATCTCCACACCCAAAACCCTCTTGTTGTTTACAGATCAACAGCCATGATCTTCCAATCCTTGACCAATTCTTGCTTGATGTGTATAGCAAGTTTTCTACAATACTGCAATTGGATGCGCTTTCCATTGGGGCATACATGAAACTGTCCATCCCTTCTTGATGCAACACAAATTTAAGCCATCATTATGCCCAAAGGCTAAAGTTAAACTACACTTGATGAACAAACTCTCCACTGTCACCACAAGCTACAAACCTAATCAATTATCAAACATCTCTTTATCCACATTAATTTCTCTTACAAAAAGACTTGCAAATGTTTTCCATTTCTTGATCCAAAACAAATTATGTATCATCATCAATTACCCAACATGAAACTCTCAACAAAGCAAAAGAAAACAAATTATCCAAAAAAATCAAACTTCATGCTTTCTGATATACATGATACACTTTTTAAATTGGTTAAGTTGCACAAAAGAAAGAAAGAATATTTTAGCTGGGATAAGGTACAAAAGCATTGGAATGGAAGGAAGAGAAAAACCAAAACAATTTCTAGAATTGATTTTGCAATCCTTTCACAGGGCAACTGGTACTTCTTACAATTGCTGTTGATTCACGTCAAAGGTCCAAAACCCATTTTCATTTTGCTGTCAAATATTAGGGCAGTTCAAGTTTGCCCAAAACACTGTAAATTTCTGTGAACTTTGCCCTCCCAGGACTGAAAAATTTGAGTAGCATAAAAATCAACGTGTCATGCATGTGCTTATTGGATGTGGCTTCCTCAGGCTCTTTATGAACAATATATTCATGAGCTGCATTTTCTTGTAGCCTTGTTTAAGTTTTACTGCTTTTTCAACCTTGAACTGCCCTTTTGTCCTTCAAATGGCCTGTAACAGCACCAGTCATTTGCTCCCAAAACAATCATATTGTTGTGTTGCAAGTTGAGGGAATATATTGGTGGTACATGGAGCAAGGTGGTTGGGTTCTGTAGGTCTTGCCAAGATACATCTAATGACCAGCAAGATTGATGGTCTCAGTTCCTCAATTGGTAGTGAGCTTCTTGGGTATACCACCATATCTCTTGACAAGTACAAGATAGCACAATTCCACATGTTGAGGGTCACTTTTGATGACATGAACATGAAGACCCATGAACGTTTGGGACCAGCAGTCAATAAATCCGGAGATACCAATGCCATATGGCATCAGTTTGTTGTGAACATCAGAACCCCAAACATGGACAGGACCACCAGTGTGATACTGTTGTCTCTTGAGCTTATGGGCAGCTCACACTGCCACCATCCCAGGCTTAATCACTTTAAGAAGTGCAGAGATGACATCACTGAGGTTAGAATAGAATACAAATAGACAAATTGGAGAGAAATGATAAATAATAAATGGTGCAATCAGGTCAACCTAATGGAGCATACAAATTATAGAGGTGATGATGGGTAAAATTGAAACAGATTAATCACTGATGACACTACAAACATTGAACAACTTCCCTTTGATTGAGCAGGGGAAAATGATTGGGAGTGTAATTGGTCATAAAGGGTTAATCAATGTCCACCTGAGCCACATGACCACCATTACATATATGCAACAAGCTGAGTAATTTAATAGCTATCATGTACATACAGGTCTGCTCAGTCCCAGGCTCATCTGAGCAAGTAAATCATATGTGATACAATGTGTAACTTTTTTCAGTTTGACATAATCCTCCCAAAAATTGACTACATATAATTCCAAAGCTCCTGAGGCATTAATCTAGAAGCAATCCAACAGTCACAGAAAAGGTGTTACATGAAGTCTGATTGATGGAATTACACCAAAATTACATATAAGTGTATGTGGTCAGTTTTTTGAATGATTTGTAAATACTGTAAAAAAATTACAGGTGGTATTACATACAATTCACTCATTCAGATGAGCTGTTAGATGAGCAGCTCTGTATGTACATGATAGCTCCTGACTTGCCCATCCTGATGCACATATGTAGTCTCGGTGCTCTGGCTCCAGTGTGCAGTGATCAATCCTTGATGACCAATTATACTTCCTATCATTTTCCCCTGCTCAATTAAAGGGAATTTGTTTGATGTTTGCAGTGTGAATGTGGAGGTTCTGGTCCTGCACAAGGTTTCTCTTCAAACTCTTAATTCCTAGCACATGATCATAATCTTCCTTCATCTTATTGACCAGTTGCACAAGTTCCTCATGAGTAACTTTGTTCAAGTAAAGATTGTCTCATTGTTGGTTAAGCTGGAGTCTCTTCTTGTAGCAGGTCAAGGTCAAGTGGCTGATGTTGATTATGTTTTTATTCTTCAAGGAGATAATGGTTCTTCTCTAATTATAAATTTTACTGTGCCTGTCTAACACAGCTTGCTTGACCATCTCTGCATCATACTTGCCTGGGTGTTTTAGTCCCCATACTTCAATACAAAGACAGATGGTGCAGACACTGATCTTGATTTGATGGCTTTTTTCCAGATGTCTTTGGAGACTGATTGGGCAGTCCAGTTATGGTGATAAGTTTCCCAAGGACCGGATGTAAGATTTCATCAGAGATATAAATCTTGGCAGGCATGATAAAGGAGAAAAACAAAGGAATGATATGATGAATTGATTGAGGAAAGTGTGTTGAAGTGACAAGCTGAAATGTTGGTGTAGCAGTGGATTATGGATGGTTGTTCAGGTAGGATCGTTTTGATGTGGCAGGTATTAGGTTACAAGTGATGAGACAGTGAGAGTGTGAGGATGTTTTCAATTTTGTGGTAGGTTTAGGTTTTGCAGTTGAGTTGGCAGTACTTGTCTTTACACATGGTGTTTTGCGGGTCAGTTGAGGTTTTAAGTTGTTGTGTGTGTGATTTGTGTTTGCAAAACTTGATTTTTTGAAATTTGATGGTATTGTTTGTGTCAGAGTGACAAGGAACCAGTGAAATTTTGGCTTGTGGTTGGAAAATCTTGCAAAAGTGGCAAATACATATGTTTCTGCTCAAATACAGGTGGTTTAAGTCCAGTATTTGAGTTCCATCAACAATTTTGTTGGCTTTTGTGAGTTTTGCACCCACGGATTCTGAAATTTCAATTTTTGGATTCTTGCATTCTGTAGTTATAATTAGGGTCAGGTAATCTACAACAAGAGAAAGAAGCAGTTATTAACTTAGTTGAATTGAAAGTAAAGGGCATCAATTCAAATTGTATATACAATGATGCAATGGCAAAGAACACATATAAACATGCAAATGAAATGGTCACCGCAGGGAAATGTTTGGATCTTGCTACTTATTATTCGCAAAGAGGATTAGTTACCCCACTCAATAGAACTGTTGCACATAAGGATAAATAATTACTGAATATTATTGAGGGTCAAACTTTTACTTCAAAATCAATGACAAAAATGACACTGTACATGTGAACCTTTAACTCCAGAAGTCCTCAATATGTTGTCAAGACCAAATTTTCCGCTGCACAATCTAAAATTGAAAAAGGGAAAGCAGCTGATCTTATTACAAAATCTGAACATGAAGAAAGTGTTGTGCAATGGAGCTAAACTGTTAATAACTAATGTACACAATTATACCCTCTCCTGCAAGATAATCATGGGGCCAAAGAAATGAAATGATGTAATGATACCCAGAATAAATCTACATCACAAAGGCAAAACAAATATTCCTTTGCCTTTCTATAGATATTAATTCCTAGTAGCATCAGTGTTTTGGATGAGAATTATGACCAAATTGCAAGGGCAAAGTCTTGATGAAGTTGTACTGTTTCTCCTGCACCCAGTGTTTTCACATGGTCAGTTATATGTTGCTCTTTCCAGATGTACGTCATATATTAAGGTTAGTGTCTGTTTATCCAAAACAGAAGCATTGTATCAACACCCACAGCGCTTCACCTGGGAAAGCGGCAGCGGGGCGCAAGTGCAGTGCGCACTCTGCCTGTGCCTGAGGTCCGGCCAGATAGCGGTTTTTCTTTTGGGCTATAGCTATGGTCAGCCCTGACCTGGCCATAGCTGCCCTTGCCCACGCTCTGTGCATAAATGAACTGCAGCACTACAGGGACTTGTAGCAAGGAATAGTGCCAGGGATCCCCTAGCACCCCAAGCAACCCCAAGTGCCCAAGATTCCACAGCAACCCAAGATTTAGGAATATGATGAAACCCGTAACCCTTCATCAAACCATCTTTACCCTTGATCCCATGACCCAGTAATTTTTGACACCTTGTTTTCAACCTCAAGTTCTTGTTCCAGAAGGCCTATCACCTCCATTGGCTTCACCACCCACCTATTGACACCATTCCTGAATCTCACCAGAAAATCCCACTTGATATCAGTCATTTCCACCACAGCACCGGTATTGAAAATTGCTAATCCATACAAAGCATTCATCTTAGAGTGCGACTGCTCAGATTTTGTGTTGGGCTCAATGTAGCAACAATGATGGCAAAATTCATCCCGGTGACCTACTTGTCAAGATCTCTAGTTCAGGCAGAGCGTAATTATGCAATCTTTGACAAAGAATTATCAGTGATTGTTGCGGCATTTAAAGAATGGAAACACTATCTTGAAGGTAACCCCAACAGACTGGAAGACACAGTCTACACTGACCATTGCAAACTGGAATTGATCATGAGTATGAAGCAGCTAACAAGACAACAAGCATGATTGGTCAAAACCCTTGGATGATTTGATTTCACCATCAAATTCCGACCAGGGAGGCAAGCTGCCAAACCAGACGCACTTTCTAGAGTTCTGGACTTAGAGCCTACAGAGGACAAAAGACTGACATTTGGCCAACTGATCAGACCTGACAGCTTAGCTGAAGATTCATTCATTGAGATAGCAAGCATGGCAAAAAAGTTTGAAGATGAAAGTATCTGGAGAATTCAATTAAGTGGTTCAAAATAGATGTTCTGGGAGTAGAAGAGGGAGACTTCAAGAAAATTGGATACAGTATGATTGACAAAATTACCAAAGAGGATAGGAATTTTATTTTATCTGATGAAATTCTGATTGAAGACATCAAGAAACACACAGTGGAGTGCGCGCGCCTAGTCAAAATTGTCAACGCAGTCAAAAACCCATTATCATATAAGTTCAAAGCAATCGCAGCGGATTACAGTACCAAGGATGGTGTGGTCTATCATACAGGACAGATTGAATTACCTGACGTCAATGCAATCAAGCTACAGATATTGAGAACCCTCCACAATAGTCTGATAGTGGGACACCTGGGGATATTGAAGACACTCAGTCTGATTTGTAGGTGTTTTGTATGGCCAAAAATGAAAAGCTATTTAAAGAAATATGTTGATGGATGTAATTTGTGCCTACAAGTTAAGAGTAGCAATCAAAACCCTTTGGATCACTGAAGCCATTGCCCATTCCAGCTGGACCTTGGACGGATATCAGCTATGACTTAATCACCAAGTTACCAGTTCCCAATG
The DNA here is from genome assembly GCA_022264835.1 of Melampsora americana. NCBI lineage: Eukaryota > Fungi > Basidiomycota > Pucciniomycetes > Pucciniales > Melampsoraceae > Melampsora > Melampsora americana. Next base: position 111,086 of record JAIFHY010000121.1, on the reverse strand, counting down.
GTAAAGACAGTATCCTAACAGTTGTTGACCGCTTAACAAAAATGGCACATTTCATACCATGTAATGAAAGCATGTTGTCAGAGGAATCAGCAGATGTCATGGTGAAGGAAGTCTAGCAACTACACAGAACACCCAAAACCATCACGTCCAATAGGGCAAATATATTTATTTCACAACTGACAAAAGAATTGAATAACAGATTAGGAATCAGACTGCAGACTTCAACAGTATTCCACCCTAGGGCGGGCGTGCAATCCAACATTGTCAACAAGGCCATTGAACAATACTTGAGGCATTTCATGGATTACCCTCAAGGAAATTGGGAATCTTTAATCCCCACAGCTGAGTTTTTATATAACAATAAGGACCATGTGTTCATTGGTGTATCCCCATTCATGGCTAACTATGGTCATAATCCAAATTTTGGGGGTATACCAATGGGTGAACAATTATGGTATACAAATATCTTCTTCTGTGAAATATCAGATAGTTTGTCAGTATATTTCACAGATGAAATTTTCATCTGATTTTCCCTCTGTTGTTCTGTTTCTAATTTCAACCGTCTGAAAGTCAACCACTCCATTCAATTCAAACCTTCTGCAGCCTCTCTATACAAACCCCACCCTATTTGACGACCCAAGAGGGTTCTTGAGCGTGATTTGAAGAAGGGAGATAAGCAATGACAAGGGAGGAACAAGCTTAGAAGAAACCTAGATTACAAGTGTAGATGACCAGCGACAACATCAAAGGGGGTCGTACAAAGTATTCAGAATGACAGAACGACAGATTCTGCCAAAATCTGAGTTTCTGTCGTTCTGTGAAACACTCTGTCAAACTATCTGATATTTCACAGATGAGATATTTGTATACCACAAATGAATACCAAAAGTGGATGAACACCTGAAAGTCTTAAAAGATGTGCAGTCAGAACTCACAGAATGTCTTGAATCAGCACAAGAAGAAATGAAACCGCAATTTGACAAAAAAAATAAGGCCAACACCAGATTGGAAAATCTGGGATCAAGTTTGGCTGAGTAGTAGAAATTTATCAACTTGACCAAGTCCTAAATTGGAGCACAGGTGGTTGGGCCCATTTGATATCACTGACAAAGTTTCACAGTCCGCTTATAAACTAAAACTGCCATTGACAATGAAGGGGGTACACCCAGTCTTCCATGTTTCACTTTCACAAAAATACCAAATAGACGAAATTGAAGGAAGACAACATGGACAACCAACACTAATCACAATTGAAGAAAGTGAAGAATGGGAAGTAGGTGAAATTTTGGATTTCAGAATGAAGAATGGCAAGCGTGAGTATTTGATTGGTTGGAAGGGGTTTGATACTGAAGACAATTTGTGGGAGCCATTATCAAATTTGAAGAATATTAGTGATTTGGTGAAAAAATTCAATGAAAGATCTCCTAATGTGGTCATAAAATTTAGGAGAAGACGGAGAAGATAGTGAGTGGGTTAAGCTTTTTCCCACTGGGTTTTTTAATGATACCCAGGAAAAGAATGAAGAATTTGCAAGAGGGACTTTGGGCATTGAAGGGGGAGTACTTTTATGAATCATATGTGTAAGAGTTGTGACATATATACAGATAAATATCACAGCTAGATCATTGTACTTTTGATGAGAGGCAAATGAGCCTGTTGTATTCTGCATCCGCCAATCAATCTGATAGACAGAACCCCCCCAGAGGGACATCTCAATCCTTGTCCCCAAACCCCTGATCCCAGTCTTAACAGCCAACCTTACCAACCCCAAACAACAACTAAACCTCCACAACCTTCCCAACCTAAACCAACCACCAAACCTCCATCAATAAAATCCTCTGCATACAAACCAAAAACAAACCACCACCAGTCACCCGCCAGAGAAGCTTGCGTAATAAGCTGCTGCTGCCAATGATTGACTCCTCCAAAGGTCAGATATTGAGTACTCCAGCTCAACCCAGTCAACCAGTCATTGGTGCTTCCAGTGAAAGTACTATCTCTTCAGCCAAACCACCCAGTGATAATCTCTTTTTTGACAAAGATTAAGAATTGTTCAACAATTCAGATGTTGAGGATGAGGATTGTAAGTTGCCATTTACAATTCATTTGGTTGGAGTGAGTTTTGCTAACCCAAACCCAATTTCTCCCATGCAGACCACACTGATAGTGCCCGCATGCATGTCAATCAAACCACTACCAACCAAGCAGAGCCTTGAAGTTCAAATACAGAAGTGGTCCCTTCCACTTCAAATCTCAACACTCTTGTTTCCAGCCTCAACAACTCAACACACATGGATCAAGCTAAGTTACAGCTCTACAATCAAATAGCCAGCTGTTTGAACCTTGTTCCAGAGCATTCTAGCTTTGCAGGCACCCTCTGTAATGTAGGTGGCAAATTTTACTTCACCAGCAACTGATTCCACATGTACAAAAACTTTTCACCATCACTGTGTTGATGATTTCAGGTTGCAACGGCCACAGAGCAGTTTATGACAATTGTTGAAACCATAATGGCCTCTGAACAAGAGAGCAAAGACTTCCACAAAACAATCTTGGCTTGACTATCTGAGATGCAATCTCAGATTGCTCAAATTGCATCTGGTGGCAAGGATTGGAAAGAAAGTCACGAGCTTAGAGTAAGTCAAATCAATTTTTTACTTTTGATGTCTGATTTAGAATGAACTCTTTTGGATCAGAAATGTGTGCAACACTGGACAATAAGGTGCATCTCACAAGGCAAGCTCCAAGCATACACAGCAACCAATAATAAAAAAGGAAATAAGGACCAGCTTCCTCACTCTCTTTATGCAAGGGTGATGGTAAGCTCAAATTATCATTATCAATCATCAAAATATAAATACTGATGGATGTGGTATGGTAGAGTGAGATAATGTCAAGCCGCAGTGCATGGAGGATGAAGATGTTGCCATCTTGCTATGGAAAGGATCCAGACATTGCATCTGCAAGTGCATTCCCTCTAATGATCAAAACTGTATTGAAGGAAGTGTGAAAAGACTTTCAAGGGATTGTAAGAGTTATTCTCTCTTTCCTTCTCTTTTCATCTTGGGCCTGATTTCTGTATGTATCATCTTTTTCACAGCTCCTTACTGAAATACAAATCCCAGATTGAGCTGCCACCACCAACAATGATGCAGTACCTGTAATTGATGAGGTCATTGTTAAGGTCAGTGCTCCATCCCAATCTGAGTTATTTCAGGGTTCCCAAAAAGCTAATGTGGTTTGTATTAGCCCTATCACAAAGAGCATGGTTATGTTGGTGGGCCTGTAAAGGATCCTAAAGATAGTGTAGCAGAGTTGGGTCATCTTCAAGTTACTCAACATGCATGGCTTGTACATCTGCAAAATTTGTTTATCTTAGACTTTACATGTGAAGAAATCTGACATTGGCCTTTTTCAGAGGTGGCAAGCCATACATTGGGGCGTGAATAGTGCAAATCAAAAAAATAAAACCTTCTGGAGTGTGGTAGACAACCAGCTGGAGTGCTTGCATTGCAAATGATTTGTAAAAATCAAGTTAAATTCATAATAAACCAAGTACTAAGTAAATTTTGGATTGAAAACAAATATTTTGAATCAAGTTCTACTCAGGCAAATACTGACTGACGTTCCGTAAGATATTGTTACTTGTATGTGTCTCCCCTTATTTGACATCAATATGGACTCTGACAACCCAATCTCATAAAGAAATTTTTCCTTGCAGTTTCACAAAAAGACTTTGATTGTTTCAATGGAAAAAGAACCTTTGAAGAAGCATCCAAACTCACCAACTTCTTGAAACCTACTGATAAAGAAGTCCGTGAAATGGTTGCTGATCTGGATGCATCTTATGGGGACACCTTGTCAGCAGAGCAAGAGGGCCTTTATGAAATGAGTGATGTGGAGGTTGAAGAGGTTGAAAAGTTTGAGGAGGTTGAGGAGGTGAAAGATTGAGGCAGCTCTGGAATTATCTTTTGCTTTCTTATCTTCTTTCTTTTCTCATACAAATTAGCTTTTCTGAGTTCTCTTCTTTTGGAATACTTCCTTTATTGTATTGACTGTGCATGTGTAGCCAATTTTTTTATAATTAAATCTTATTCAACACAAAACAGAGCTTATCAACACATTCTTGCAATTGTGAGATTGAAAACAAAACAATGACTTCCCCGCGGGTGAGATTAAGAGCATCCCCAGCGGACTACGGACTCTCGGAGCTCTGAAGGATTTTGGGGCTGAAAGTCCCAAAATTGCTCCCAGCGGACTACCAATTCTCCGGTGTCAGGGGTCGGAGCTCCGACATTTTTTTTCGAGACTCTCCAGATCTGGGGGGTCTGGTCGGAGCTCCAAAATCACGTGGAGGGCAGGCCACGTGCTGGAAACCACATGTAGCAAGCATGTGTAAATGCCCGAGGACACCCCGTCTCCTGCCACATCCAACCCAAAACCCAAAAAGCAAGGATTGAAGAAGATCAATCATGGATGCCCATATCTTCCCATTTGACATGATAGATGTCAACACATACATTTCAAACCAAACCTCAACGAACTTGCAGCCTTCTGGTGCACCGGCGGACCCATCTCCAGCAAATCCTACCTCTGAACAAGCCCAGAACACTACAAAAGCTGCTTCGAAGAAAAACTGGGCCGCCAACGAAGACATTCAACTTTGCAAATCTTGGATCAATACCTCATTGGATGCGATTGAGGGGGATGGCCAGAAGAAGGCCACTTATTGGGCAGGAATCCATACCGACTACGCCGATGGCATCAAGCTCTCCACTCACAAAGAGACCGATCGTACTCAGACCGCAATCAAACGTCGTTGGGGTACAATACAACATGACGTCAACAAGTTTTGTGGTGCTTATGACCAAGCCACTTCAAGTCACTATACTGGACGCGTGGAATTAGATATTGTCAGTTTGTTTTAATTTAACTTTTTTTTATCAATTTTTTTTTATTTACTCACTCAATCTTTTGGAGGAAGCAGGTTGAAATTGCTCATCAGATCTTTGCGGCTAGTAACGACGACAAGCGATTCACCCTTGATCACTGCTGGGTGATTCTACGAGGCCACTCGAAGTGGACTCAACATAGGGACGACCTTAACAAGAAGGAAGGTTCGAAATCCACCCAAAAAAAAAGATCATACCGGTCCCGATCTCAGAGTAAATCACAAATGAGCTCGGACACCACCAAAGCTGAGACTGGAGACGAAAAACCTCATCTTCGGCCTAGTCATTTGGTAAATGACTCTTCTGACTCAGAATCAGGTCGTCCAAAACGACCTGGCGGACGACGCAGTGCCAAAAGACACAAGTTCAAAAGTGAAAAACCCAAACGAAAACATTCAGTTGCGGAATCTGGGGCTCATATTGCAAAAGCAATTGAGCAAGCTTCAAAAGCAAAGGTAGAGCTGGGAATGAAAGCTATCGATGACAAGATCATGCTGCAGCGCATTGATGATCTTGATGACATCCAAAAAGCGTATGTCAACGCTCGCCGAAGTGAAATTCTCAAAAAATTTCAAGGAGGCAATGAGAAGGTCCGTTCTTGATTTTCCTGTCCTTTTATCAGGTTGATTTGTCAAACTATTACTGATGGTTCTTTGATTGTAGCAGGAACAGGGTTGTCACACTGGCTCAGATGACGAGGATAGTGATTAATGGAGATTCGGTTCAGACATTTCAAGAGGGATATGAATTGTTTGAGTTCATTTTCAAAACTGATTAGGTATTAAAAAGATTTGTTCAAAATCAAATATCGAGTAAAATCATTAAACGTTAAGACAAAAAAATCAATTTTTTTTTCTTTGTTCATTATACATCAATTTAAGAATTACAATTGAATTCTTACAAAAATTATATCACGTAAATTTATTTTCATTTTAAGATTGAAATTTGATTAAACTAAAGTGGAAATTTTGATTCATTAAGTTCTTGATCATCTCTATAGATTGTAATGGATCAATCAGAATAGAGAAAGTGAAAAGTGAAAAGCAATGAAAAAAAGAAATGATTAACATAATGGATTTGGATTTAGGTATGTTCAGGCCATTTTGGAAAACGATTAGATCACAAAGAACTTGAATGTTTTGTAGTATGATTCCTGCTGTGATTGATCAATCACCAAAAATTGTGCTTAAAAAAGCAATGAAGTGACATTGAAATAAACCATAAACAACAAAGTGATAGGATATTGTTTCTTTACTTTGTTGGAAAAAGAAGGGGCATACTTCAAGTTGTACGAAGACTATCTATGCTACCCTGAAACATTTGAAAGCTGATGTGGTCTGAGACAAGCCAAGGCTCCAGTTTTCCTTTCAAATCAAATGCTCCAAGCCCAGGGATCGAACCCAGGCACATCTTTCTAAGTCAACAGTCTATACCACTAGACTATGACCGCTTGAAACAGAAAGTTGTACAGTGAAACATATGGAAACGATGTTTCCGCACGAGAGAATGATTGCTGAAATGAATTCAAGCACAAGAAGATGTTTGCTGAATATCATGCAATTGAGGTTTATTTTGTTGAATTTTCTTGATGCTGATTATCAAATTCATTTTGAAATTTTATCTTGATTAACTTTCCTTTTCAGCAACAAACTTGTAATGCAGATGAAGGTGGTATTAGTAAATCGAACCTTACCTTTTCCCAAAGATATCTTTGCTCAAAATAAGTCTTATAAAAGTGGTCATATTAGCAATTTAATATATATATTTTGAAACTTGATTTCATCCCTGGTGAATCTTGAGTAGTGTACATACATATGACCGAATTAAGAATATAAAAGAACATGACCCAACTATTAAAAAAAAGAGAGAAAACTTAAAAAACAGAGAGATAATTTTTGGAAAGGAAAGAGAGAGAAAGAGAGAAAGAGGGTGACAATGAGAGAAGGTGAGTGAGTTCTTCAATCAAGGTCATTTTGACCATATGTTTCCCAAACATGTTCCACCAGATCGCGTGTGAGACCATGATGACGTTGCCTATTGCGCATACTTCGAAGCCTGGTCAAATATGCAATAAATTGATGTTTTGAGGTTCCAGAAGGCTGAGGTGGCGGGCGCGCGTCATCCAGATAGTTTGGGACACTTGGGCCTTCAAATCGTCCAACCAGTCGATTGTACTCAACCTGCATGTTGTGCAAAATGACTGCACAATATACGATTTGCTGAAGGTCAGCCGTATCCCAAAGTCGTGCGGCACAATTGAGGATTCCCCATCGTCCAAAGAGGATGGCGAAAGTCCGCTCTACATCTTTGCGTAGAGACTCTTGTAACTTGGAGAAATGCTAAAAAAAAGAATTTGAGACCAAAATAAGAATTAAGAATAAGTCAAGATGGGAGGCTTACCCGTTCTTTCTGGCTAGTCCCCACCAGAGCCTTGATCAAGCTCTCCCAATCTGGGTAAATCCCATCAGCCAAATAATAACCTTGATGATACATTCGACCATTAACAGTGAAATCCCCCGCTGGAGCACGGCCTTCCATGAGATCGCAAAAGAGAGGGGACCGATCCAAGACGCTGATGTCGTTGAGCGACCCGGGCAGCCCAAAGAAGGCATGCCATATCCATGTGTCGTATGAAGCCACTATCTCTAAGACTAGAGTCGGCACCTTCTCCTTCCCACGATACTGCCCATGCCACGCTGTCGGACAATTCTTCCACTCCCAGTGGGTACAATCCAACGATCCCAACATCCCGGGCATCCCCCGCGCACGAGCCTCCAAAAGCAATCGCTGAGTATCTTCTACAGTTGGTCGACGTAGATATTCCGCGCCAAAGATTGAAACCACATCGCTGCAGAACGTTTTGAGACACTCAAGGGCTGTTGATTCACCTATTTGGATGTAGTCGTCCTGAGAATCTGCACAGCCACCTGTGGCCATTTGACGCATTGCAGCGGTGACCTTTTGATGAGTTGAGAGGCCCAATCGTTGAGCCGCATTGCGTCGTTGCACCCAGTACTGATTGTGCAACTTGAGGGCATCCATGATTCGCTTGACAATCGGTCGATCCACTCGATATCTTCTGCGGAACTGCTCGTCAGTATAAGTATGATCTGGAGCAAAGTATTGTTGGAATATGATGTGGTGAGCAAGCAGTCGATGCCTCGGAATATGGCGACGAGGTTTCTTGTCAACCTCCTTCTGCACTTCGGGTGAACTGAACCATGAGGCAGCTGCGGCCTGTTCGTCATCGGAGTCGCCTTCGAAGAGCCATGCAAGGAATTCGGGTATGTTGGCGGGGTTGGGAACATCAGATGGGTCCATTGCGACATCGATAAACAAAGGAGGGGGTGGATGACGATCTCTTGGGTTGTCTGTCTGGAGTTCTCTGCGACGGATATAGGTACCGGCCGGGCTTTTCCTACTTCGAACCACTACAGTTAAAAATTGCGCAGTCACTGCGGAACGCATCATCCATTGCATTCTCCGAGTTTTTCCACCGCTTCGCCAGCAAATCATCAGTCAATGCCCTTTACAAATCCCCCTCCGCCTCCCGTTCCTCCTCCTCCTCCCCCAACAGGATCGAATATCAGCGAGGTCTCTATGGAAAACTCACAAGTTCCGACAATTTTTAAACGAAGTTTATACGATTTCACTGAATACATAATCAAAAAACACCGAGACAACGGAACTCCAATGCGAGCATGGGAATGGCAAACTTTAACCGATCTTGTAAACTCGCAACAAGAATCTATGGCCATACTTCAAAATACAATTCAAAATCAACATAGAATGATGGAAACTTTGGAAAAAACAATCAAAAGCTTAAGTTCAAGACCACCTCCAATGACCTCTCCTCCACCGCTAATCATTCCAACCACTAGCAATCAACCAGCCCAGCAATGGGCAGACGTTGTCAACAAAGGAAAGAAAGGAACTCAAAATTTGAATCTAAACTCAAATACACTTCCGTCAAAACAAGCTATAAATGAATTCAAATCAGGCAGATTTGTGATACGTACTCGACCAGGAGTCTCTCCGTTGAAAGATTTATCACAGGCTGAGATTAGAGACAAGACAAATACAGTATTACAAAACTTAAACATGACTTTAAATGATAAACCGGTTCGAGTTAAAGGGGCAGCAAAACTAAACTCAAATGATATATTATTCTATACAGGAACTAGGCTCGAAGCAAGATCTCTTCTACAGAATAAGCATCAATGGACTCACCTAGTAGATAATGATTTGACAACACTTCCGAATAGATATCCAGTCTTATTGCATGGAGTCCCTATTTGTTTTAGACCGGATAATCGACCTGATATAGAAAAGTTAATGAATGAGAATGGAATTGATAGCTCTCTGGTAGCATTGGCAAGATGGTTAGGCAATCCAGTCTCGGCAAATCAACAACACGGCTCAGTAGTAATCTACTTTTATGAAAAAAAATTAGCGGAGAAATTAGAAAAAGGTGGAAGTTTATTTTACTTAGGTATAGAAATTACAGGAACAACTTATCATCAACAACCACGTCAATGTTACAAATGTTGGAAGTTTGGTCATACACAGAACTGGTGCAAGAATGAACCTCTGTGTGCTCGATGCGCAGGTGATCACAACACAAACAAGTGTCCTAAAATTATGGACGAAGATGCGGAGGAAACTTATCATTGCTGCATCTGTTACAAGCAAAAAGTTTTGGAAAACCCAAAGGAAAATTTCTCACTTTTAGATGAAGCCTTTGATCATCTACCCAATGATGATGAATGCCCGACTAAGTTGGGGTGGATTAAAGTTAGAAATCGTAGGAGATGGAAATAATTTATTGGGTCACTATACAAATTAGGTTTAGGAATTTTTGATTTTATAAAAACTGATTGCTTGAATTTACTTTTTTTCTTTTATTAAACAAATTTCAACAATCACCAGATATGTCGAATCTCATTGATTTTGTTTCCATATGTTTTTGGTTTTACTCGGGTATAGAGAAGTTGTTTCTATCTCTATCTTTGTTTTCTGGTGCATAACAAAAACCTAGCTTGTCATTTCTTTCCAGGGGTATACCTTTCCTGTTCCAACAGTCCAGGGATCTTTGTTTAGTTTTACATATTTTGTTGTTTGATTGATCAACTTGTTATATACAAACAGTGTGTAATGTCATAGCAATCGCACTTTAAAAAAAAAAAAAAAAAAAAAAAAAAAAAAAAAAAAAAAAAAAAAAAAAAAAATAGGTACCGGCCGGGTCAGCCCGCTATTGGCATGTTGGGATGCCAATAGCGGGTGTCGTAGGTCTGTTTTGGTGGTCCGCTGTGCAGTCTTCAAACAGGCTGAAAAAGGCGGGCCCCAATCAGCCTGGTGGTGGGTCTTCAGCCACGATCGGAGCTCCGAGAGTCCGTAGTCCACTGGGGATGCTCTAAGAAGACGAATCTCTTGGGTTTTTCGCTGCCTGTGACCCAAACTTAACAAAGTCCCTCGCCAACGGCCCGAGGCTCGAGCGAGGGACTTACCTCAAAAAGAGGAAAGCTCGCTTGAGAAGTAGCCTGTATTTTCTCAAAATACGCTACATCTCAATTACAAAAAAACGGGTCATTAATGACCTTTTGGAGAAAAGAAAAGAAATGACGGCCGAAAGGACCTACATAAGTGTAAGGGTAATTACACTATGGGATTACACAAGTACAAGGCGTAGTCTAGATATAGAATCCAGCTCCACGTCAGGTTCCTTTTCCTCATGAACCCTGACTGGAGCTAGGTACGCATTAAGTTTCAATTCTCTTCTTTTGATGGTTCTTTCTCATTTTGTATGTTGTTCTGATTGATTTGGGTTTTCCTGATGAACCCTGACTGGAGCTAGCTAGCGCATTTTAGTAATATAAACGAGTTCTAGATAAGCTTTCAGTGGTTGCACCACCGTGAGAACTGAGTTGAGAGTCTAGTGAAGGTTCTTATCGAGAACCTTACACTTTTTTTATCTATTACTCCAGTTTCTCTTTTTGAATATCCTTTTCTTGACACCTCGACACTTCTGACACTCGTCAAATACCTCTATGCCATTCAACCTACCTGCCAATTTTTCGACTGATCCTGAAAATTTTTTGCGTCGACAACGAAATACAAGTCAAGCTGAATCTCCACCAGCCCCTCCACCGCCTAACTACCACTGGAAACCCGAAAGTATTGACACCTGCACACCAGACAAAACGATCCGTACAATCTACCCTTCGTCATCTCATTCCTTATTAGAATCTGAACCGACAAACACGCCAGACGTCCAAATAGTTCGTCAATTCTTCGACTCAGCCCAATTCGACACGCCGCAAGCTCCTGGTAGTTTCATTCTTACCCCCATGCCAAAGTCTCAAGGGGGCTCCTCCGACGCCACCACCGTCAAAGGCAAAGAAACCGAAGGACGCCCGTCAAAGGATGAAATTATTGAAGCCTTGCATGAGCGCATGAAGCAGCTAGAAGCCGAGAACGCATCGTTCCAGTCGCAAGCAGAAGCAACAGCCGCGGACAGACGGCGTATCGACGCGCTTGAAGCGACAATCTCTCAACTGGTAACGTCGCAGTCTCCAGGCACCGGTAACAGTGGGGGTTCTCAAAACCCGTTCTTACTCATTCATTGTCGGCAAAACAATCAATCAACTCCAACTCCGATGGGACCACGAGCGGGTCAATTCGCCACTAACGAAGGACCCGGAAGAGTTGGAACAACACCGATATCGTCAACTAAACCACGACCCGCCCCTCTCGACCCCGTTGAAAAACCAAAGATCTATGTAGACTCTCAAGATCCAGCAACACGCATACGAGAAGACCTGAGACGAGTATCGATTCAAGAAAATCAGCAAGAAATCAGAGACGTATTACCAACCTTGAACTCACCTCATACGCCGTCTGAGATTAAGAAAGTGTCGGCTAGTGACATCAAAATCTCGGAAGTACCCAAATTCTCAGGCCCGAGCGAGAACCCAACTGCTCTCTTCAACTGGCGCCGACTAATCGAACAATACTTCAAGCTAAAGAATCTCTCAGATGACAAGGAGCGTCTAATCATATTAGGATCAGTGCTAGTTGAACCACGAGCGGGGGCGTGGTTCGTCAATTCAGCATCCGAATTACAAGAACTGTCGTGGAATGAAGCTATGAACGAATTAGCGGTTGAGACATTACCAACGGGCTGGTTAGAGGATGCTGAGAAAGCTATTCGTCAATTGAAGATGTCACCGGTGGAAGATTTCAAAGCTTACGTGGGTCGCGCTCGAGACTTGTACAACATTGTACAAGTAAGGACCTCTCTTACACCACATCATTTGGCTGAATACATTGTGTGGGGAGCGCCGGACGTATTCCAACGGTGGATCAAGGATCGTGGTCTCCTCCAAGTCACACCTTTCAAAATTTTACCTTTTGTTTCCTCCGCAAACAACGTCTGGGACGTACTCATGGCAAGTAACCTTGTGCCGCGAACTCGAATCCGTCAAAACGCTGGCGAGGAAAATCACCGACCGGTCACTCGTAACGTGGCAACGCAAAACGTCCCAGTCACCGACACACGCACCGCAGATCAACGAGCGGACGCGGCATGGCGTTATCACCAGTATATGCGTCAGATGGGACTATGCGGGTACTGCCGTACGAAGTGTGGCAACCCACGTTGCAACGGCCCAGCTCGAGGACCGTTTGTCGCTGTACCAGACTCATTCAACCCAGGCCCTAGACCTATTCGTCGTCAAGAGTCTAGTATCAATCCGTGGATCCGGCCGTCTGCGAACACCCCAATCCGTCCGACTGGAACACCGGGTACTGCGACAACAAAGCCGGCTGGACGACCACCAACTCAGCCTGTGCAATCGACCCTCGTGGCGAGCCTGGGAGAAACAAGCAACAATACCGAGCTACCCGACCTTTTTCCTCAAGACTTGGCGAGATATGAAGAGGCAGATAGAATTCTGGTAGCACATTTGGCCGGCGACGAGGATGAATCAAGGTGCGCCGACGGTTCTTCTCAACGCACCAAATCCATCATCTTGACGCTAAAGATCAACGGCCTTTCTGTGAGGGCACTTATTGACTGTGCAGCCGAGACAAATCTCATGTCGGACCGACTGTGCAAGGCGGCGCAAATCCCAAGGCGACCGCTGGTAGCGCCCGTTGAAGTCAGATTAGCGATTGATAGTGGTGAAGCAAAACCTTTCACTTTTAAAGAGTTCTGCTTCGCGAATGTTGCATCTGGAAATCCCTCCTTACGTTTCGGTTCAACTTTTTTCAAATTAGCACCGCTGGGCGAACGTTTCGATGTGATATTGGGTACACCATTTCTTGAAAAATATCACCTGGATGTCTCTTTACATGACCGAACTGTAACGCATGTACCCTCCAAGACGGTTTTGATGGAAGGCAATGAAACAAAAGAAATGAAGAAAGAATTATTACATGCAATGATTGCTTGCGTGCTAAAAAACCTGCACAAAGTACAAGAGAGTCGAGAACTATCAGCTCGTGAGGAGCAAGTACTGAAAGAATTTGCGGATTTATTTCCAGATGAACTACCCGCAGTTGAAACTGAGGATGACGACGACAATGAATTCTTTGCCCCTAAACAACAGAATGAGTCGTCTAGAGTACGACACAAAATTGTCCTAACTGACCCCAACGTCTCAATTAATGAGAAACAGTACGCATACCCACCAAAATATCTAACAGCGTGGAACGAGTTGATTGAACAACACCTCAAAGCCGGAAGAATTCGAAGATCGAAAAGCCAATACGCCTCACCCTCAATGATCATACCGAAGAAAGACCCAAAAGCCTTACCTCGATGGGTTTGCGACTATCGAACCCTCAACAAATACACTGTCAAGGATCGGTCGCCACTACCAATTGTGGATGAAGCGGTGCGGTTAGTAGGAACAGGCAAGATTTTTTCTATCATTGACCAAACCAACTCATTCTTTCAGACTCGAATGAGGGAAGAAGACATCGCATTGACAGCTGTGAAGACACCCTTTGGTCTATTCGAGTGGATGGTTATGCCGATGGGTCTAACCAATGGACCGGCGACCCACCAAGCACGAGTGGAGGAAGCACTCTCAGATCTCATTGGAAAAATATGTATTGCTTATATTGACGACATCGTCATTTTTTCAGACACCGTGGAGGAACACGAGCAACATCTGCGTGAAGTTTTGAAGCGTCTACGTGCGGCTAACTTGTATTGCTCACCAAAGAAAAGCAAACTATTTCGTAGAAAAATCAATTTCCTGGGCCACGAGATCAGTGGCGAAGGCATTTGCCCAGATGAAACTAAGATCGAAAAAATTACTCAGTGGAAGACTCCGTCTTCACAAAAACAATTATTACGTTTCTTAGGTACTGTACAATTTCTTAAGAAATTTGTGGATGGACTCGCACACTATGTAGGAACTCTTTCACCACTAACCAGTACAAAACGAAAGAACGATACATTCAAGTGGGGACAAGCTGAGGACACCGCATTCGAAAACATTAAACGAATCATGACTACTCTGCCGGTACTGAAGACGCTCGATTACGACTCTGATGAACCCGTATGGCTATTCACAGATGCAAGCGGGCATGGGTTAGGAGCGGCGTTGTTTCAGGGAGCTGAATGGGATAAGTCTTCGCCGATAGCGTATGAAAGCAGAACGATGACAGCGGCAGAAAGGAATTATCCTGTACATGAACAAGAGCTACTTGCCGTTGTCAACGCCTTACAGAAGTGGAAACTTCTCCTGCTAGGTTTGAAGATCAACGTCATGACTGATCACCACTCACTAACTCACTTATTGACTCAACGCAACATCAGCAGAAGGCAGGCACGCTGGTTGGAGACTTTGTCGCAATTCGACTTGAATTTCAACTATGTCAAGGGCGAAGAGAATACCATCGCCGATGCACTGTCTAGAGTCGACGACGTAGCAGCACTTGAACTTAGGTCAACGTTTGACGAACCAACATTGACCAGATTCAAAAAAGGCTACACCTCAGACCCCTTCTGCATACAACTCGCGTCGACATTACCATTGCGCCAAGGGACGGAATGGAGAGATGAACTGATGTACGTTGACAACAGACTGGTCGTGCCGCGAGGAGTGGGATTACGGCGAGAGATCATGCAACAAGCACACGAAGCCTTAGGCCACCTTGGCACTTTGAAGACATTGATGCAGCTTAGACATGAATTCTTTTGGCCGGAACTGACAAAGGATGTCAAGACCTTTGTGGCTTCGTGTGACATTTGTCAAAGAACAAAAAACCGAACGACCTTACCCTCTGGAAGACTACAGTCAACCGAAGTGCCTCAGCGTCCGATGGAAGACATATCACTCGACTTCATTGGTCCATTCCCCAAGGTAAAAGGCTATGACATGATTTTAACGATTACTTGTCGGCTCTCAGGATTTGTTCGAGCTATCCCAACTTGCCAGACCGATACCGCTGAGCGAACAGCGCAACGGGTATTTGGATCATGGTTAGCTATCTTTGGAGCTCCACGAAGCATGATCGGCGATCGGGATAAACTCTGGACCTCGAACTTCTGGCAGGAACTACATCGTCTTTTACGCATTTCAGTCAACTTAACAACCGCGTACCATCCTCAGAGCGATGGACGGAGTGAAAAGTCCAACAAAACGGTCGTCCAAATCCTACGACAACTTGTGGGTGATCGTCATGGAAAATGGTTTGAAGCCTTACCATCGGTGGAATACGCGATTAACTCGGCTGTCAACGTCGCCACCGGAGTCTCACCATTTGAATTTGTTTATGGAAGACGACCATGCTTATTCCCAACAAATACTCTGACCGATAGCACAAACCCAGACGTACAAAAATGGATTGAAAAACGGCAGTCTCTGTGGGCCGAATTTCGAGACAAACTGTGGTCAAGCCGCATTCATCAAGCCGTACACTACAACAGTCGAAGAAAATCAGGCGAGAAACTCAACAATGGCGATTGGGTCCTGATCGACAGCAAGGACCGCCAACAAGTTGTAGGAGGAGCTGGTAAACCTACGAGCAAACTGCGACCGCGATACGACGGACCATATCAGGTGATTGAATGCCTCAACGACGGTAGGAACTTCAAACTCCAACTCGATCAAGATGACAGCTCGCATCCGGTATTCCACATTTCCAAACTGAAGAAGTATCGGCACGCTGACGACCCGGAGGAAGTGGGAGTGGTTTTGCGATCAATGGGAGAACAAAAGTAAGTTCCCACCATAGTATGCACCGCCCAGCTACTACGCCACCCCGTTTCGTATCGTATAAAAGACAACACCACGGCCACATATGTGAGCACAAAACCTTAGTCCGCATTTCATTTCAGTTACGATGACTGTTACGAATCATATCAATATCAAGCTCAACACCACGGCCACGAATCTCAAAATATCCTTTCAAATCAAGTTCAATTATTTTTTTCTTTTCAAGTTCAATTAATTTTTTCTGTTCTTCTTTTTTTTCTTCTACTTCTCTTTCTCAGGTTGCGCACATCAATTATTTTAAGGGGCGAGTCATGCCAATTTTTTTCCTTTTTTTACTTTTATATGATCAATGTTCAGATTGGATAGAATATTTTTTTAGTTTTCATTTTATCTCTTCTTTCATCATAGAATTTTTTTTAGAAAGGGGGGATGTAAGGGTAATTACACTATGGGATTACACAAGTACAAGGCGTAGTCTAGATATAGAATCCAGCTCCACGTCAGGTTCCTTTTCCTCATGAACCCTGACTGGAGCTAGGTACGCATTAAGTTTCAATTCTCTTCTTTTGATGGTTCTTTCTCATTTTGTATGTTGTTCTGATTGATTTGGGTTTTCCTGATGAACCCTGACTGGAGCTAGCTAGCGCATTTTAGTAATATAAACGAGTTCTAGATAAGCTTTCAGTGGTTGCACCACCGTGAGAACTGAGTTGAGAGTCTAGTGAAGGTTCTTATCGAGAACCTTACAATAAGCTCCAACTTCGAGCCAATCCATCCGTGGCCTGGAAGTGGAGATTTGAGTGAAAGTTGATCTGATGTCCCAAACCGAAGTAAAAGACAGCTGCGGCGGCAGAAAGTGGTAAATTGTACCAAAGAATTTCAAAAAACCATTTTGCTGAAACCCGCAGCAGATATAAGCACATAGCACTAGTACATAGAGCTTAACCACTCAGCAAAGGACTTACTTTAAACCTCCGCAGAACGGGACTTCCAGGCCACGGATGGATTTGCTTGAAGTTGGAGCTTATGTAGGTCCTTTCGGCCGTCATTTCTTTTCTTTTCTCCAAAAGGTCATTAATGACCCGTTTTTTTGTAATTGAGATGTAGCGTATTTTGAGAAAATACAGGCTACTTCTCAAGCGAGCTTTCCTCTTTTTGAGGTAAGTCCCTCGCTCGAGCCTCGGGCCGTTGGCGAGGGACTTTGTTAAGTTTGCCTGTGACCGGGGTCATAACTGGGCCTAAGAAATTGGTTTCAACTCGGGTTGCACAACCACGAGGTGTCACAAATCATGTCGGCAACAAATTACGGATGTCCACCGGAAATCAAACACCGGTTGAAAAACCGGGCGCAGGCCCTCGTGGTGTAGCCAAACTTACGGATCTTCCCGATTGTCCCTCTTTTCGATCACCCCTATCGTTAGTCTTGATGATCGGTGAGATGATCCAATTTTTGAACTATTCAACAGTCAAGGCTGAAAGCATTGGACGAAGTGACTTGATGTTCATTCACCTTTGGCATGAACACTGTTTCGCAATATCATTAGTTCACTGCAATGTCCATCAATGATTATATATAAAGATGGGGTCTGTTCAGTCCTTGAAGGCGTATTCTTCATTTTTATCTCGCATTTTATACATTTACCGGATTTGCTGGTCGAGTGGTCGGTTTCTCCTCATACCACCTTATCAGCCATTCGAAAAGGGAACTGTCTATAGACCCAAGAAGCTCCAGTTCGATAACTGTATATTTTCCGAAGGCGAAAACACTTTGTGGCCAGCGGCCAAGTCGATCATCAGCTCACGTTCAAGTGACATCTCGGATGGGTAAAAAATGTGCATGTCAGAACCTTAAGGGCCTCGACGATGAACACCCCTGCGAAGCTTTATCTGCAAAGCAGACCTTGAAAGACTCTTACGCCGACCCAGTGCTCCGTCCTTTGAATTCTCAAGATCATTTGGCGTCCAAAACGGACAATGATCTGTCTCATCTGCCAGGTAAGGTAGATAATGATTCTTCCGATCCTTTCGATGAATGCGCGGTCCTTCCAACTGCAGAAGAAGAGGATGACCCCAATGAGGCAGTGATTACCGTCAGATCTGCCTTGGTGGGTGTTATAATGGTGATCTTTGGTGCAGCTGTATCGCAAGTAAGGCGCTTTCTTTGTCTACCTTGCTGAGACGGTAGCTTGGATTTGACTTCGTTTTGAACATGGGGTTATATGTTTGAGTCTGACACTGTTATGACTCATTTCTCCTACAGGTTTTTATGTACAAACCGGTGCGTAACTTGCTTGCTCGTGTGTACAGCTAGTCTTCTGGAATAAAGGGAGACAGACAAGCCGACGTTTGTCACGTCTGACATGAATGTTACTCATTCTTTCAAAAAGGTGTCCTTAGTTCTAAATCCTATGTTCCTCCAAGTAAGCAAATGCATGATTGAGGTTCCATCGTTTTCGAGCTCCACTTTGTGATTCACAACCCTTATGTATCTTGCGGCAATTCTAGCTAGCCTCCCTAGTCCTGGGAAAAATATGCGCCGCTATACCAGGGCCTAAATGGTGGAACCCAGGCCCCCTATCTGTCAAAGAAACTGTCTTCAGTGCGATTATCGCCAACTCCGGAGCGGGGGGTGTGCACGGTGTTGAGGTCAGTCTGTCTATCAGATGAATCACGAGTCGGGCTTTTTAACTCACCGTATTCTTTTAGATAATTGCCTCCCTGGACGTTTTTTTCGATCGACCAATGCCTTCTTACCTCTGCGTTTTAACCATACTGAGTAGTCAGCTTATGGGTCTCAGCTGGGCTGGGTGCGAGCGTTTTTCTAAAGCTGGAACATCTTTTTCTTTAAACTCATTTGTGCACGTTAACTACAGTCTGTATCGCTCGGTGTTCATCCATCCAAAAAATGTGTCCTTTCCGTAAGTCACTTTCTTTTAATGTCACCTTCTATAACATTTTGAAAACAAGCTCATCGCTTTTTTCAGGAGTGTGCTGCCATGCGTTGCGCTATTCCATTCGCTGGGGAAATCATCTCCAAGCAATCGGGGAAAGCTATCTTTCTTCAAGAAGGTGTTTGGTGTCATGACTATCTGTCAGTGGAATCGTTTATTGATGCCAATATCGAGAAGACATGTCTGTCGCTGAAACTCTGTCTCCTGTATGCAGATGAAGCAATTCCCGAATGGCTTGCCCCAGCACTTCAAGCAATAAGTCCTTGGTGCTTGACCCTGCCTCAAGTACCGGTGGTCACACAGGTATGTACTGTCTCTCTAAAAATGTGAGCAATAAAAGATCAACCTTGGCCAATCATTGCTTAACACCGCTCTCAGATATTCGGTGGGTCTATTCCAGATGAAGGTCTTGGTTTGTTTGCTGCCAGTCTTGATTGGGTTCTGGTTGGTAAGCTACTTGCGTTTGAATTTGAAAAAAGTCCATTTGATCCCGCTGACAAACCTTTATACAGGACGTTACAATCCGTTATACATCCCTCTCATGGCTCAAGTAAGTCATGATTATATCAAATCCTCGACTCCCATCTAACATGTCTTACACAGATCACAGATTGGCTTGCCGCAGGCACAGGGGTTTTTCTATACAGTGCGGCCTATCGATTCAATTGGTTCGGTAAGCTTCAATTCCACTCTCCGGTCGAATTGAGATTGTATCTGATAGGCTTCTTATCACGCTCTAGGAGGAGCACATTTGCCATTCATCTCTCACGACATTCTTAATGATGATGGACTACGCTACAACTTAAGTAGAGCTCTTTTTGATAATGGAACGGAGAATAGAGTAGAGGTAGAAAAAATGGGGTTGCCAGCATATTCCACCCCAACCATCATCGGAAAAGCTGGTACAGTATTTTCTGTGTCCTCAGCGATTGTGGCGGCGATTTTATTCAATTGGGACAGGCTGGCGGCTAGCTGTAGCCGGTCCAACTTGGATGCATCAGGAGAATGTCCCCATCGAACGATCACAAAGCATTTACCGGAATTTCCAACATAGTGAGTAAGACTTTCGTGGAAATGATCACATCCTTCAATTAAAGCTTGACTAAATTTGTCTTCTCACAGTGGTTTTCTGGCTTTGGGTGCTTCATCCATAGGTCTCGCATTTTTTTGCAGTGCACAAGCTGGCTCTGGCCTCCCAGTTCACGCACTCATAGTCGCTATTGTGCTCTCGGCGGTGTTAAGGTACCTATTTTGATAGCTTGGAGCATGTTTTTATCCCTTTTTACTTTTGGTTGACTTGGCGCGTATGGTAGTTTTGCAGCGGTATTTTTCTATGGGACTGTGGGAATGCCCCTGAATTGCCAGCGTGAGTTTTCTTAACCTAGCTGAGGATTTGACAAGTCTTAATGTATTTTCTCTGACTTGTTTCGAATACCGAAATTATCAGATGTCACCCAAATGCTGGGGTAAGTATATTGCTTGTAGATCGGTTCTTGTGATGATGTACTAATCCATCCCCCGCCAATAGCGGTATATTATTTCCAGGCAATGCTATAGCTAACCTATGGTTCACGCTGTAAGCCACTTCTCCTCGCCTATCGCAGATGATATCTAGATCATCACTGAACCTTTTATGGATTTCGATGACAGTTACGGATGGACTAGTGTCAGCCAATGTGTCCATATGGCCAAGGATTCGAAATTGGGCCAATACATGAACATATCCACTGTTAGTTTCTTCGCTGTTACGAATCTTTTTGATTGCGTCTCTGATGTATGTCCAATAGGTGATCGTTGTCACCGGTCAAATTACTGGAAAGTAAGTTTTCTACTTCTTCAAGGAGGATTCAGGGATACTGAGGATGCAAATCGTGCATTGGTGTCTTTCAGAGTCCTAGGTGGACTCGTACATTATTGCGTGATGGCTGCTATCGTTGGCTCACAGCGAGAGGTGCTTCTATCTCCGCACGGAGATGGAATATACACGGTATATCACCTTGCTACTATGACTCATAACGTAATGGTGCGCCCTCAAACGTAACTGATCATCTTTTTCGTTGTAGGGAATGGCCTTGAGTAGCATGTCAGCCCAAGCGACCAGGTAAGTTGAAAGGTTTTACTGAATCCAAATACTACCTCCGCCATAACGCCTTCCGTTAAAAAATATCTAACCCAGATGTTCATCTTGATCACCAGTTGGGGAATTTTTAGTCGAAGACTTTACTTTTTTGGGTCCAAATATGTGTGTAGAAATTTCGCCCGTTTCTTCAATCGCAGCTGCTTACTCACTTATACAATCTGCAAAATACAAGCAAATCATTCCCTACGCTTTACTATTCGGGTTTTTGGCTCCAGTTCCATTTTTCCTTCTCCACAAATGGAAGCCCAAGGCAGGTTTTCAACGTGTGAACACTTCTCTATTTGCAGCATGTCTTTATCACGCAATTTGGGGTAAGCTCTCATCAACTTTACAAACAAGTAATCCGAAATTGAAGTGTTTACCTCTGCATCTGTAGGAGCTACCTCTGGTCGTATGACATCTATGATTTTGGCTATATCCACTCAGTACTATATTCGGAAATATCATTTTAAATGGTTCGTATTCAAAATTTTACTCGTGTCTATCTCTTTTCTGAACTGTTTTTTTTTCTTTTACATCTAGGTACCAAAAATACAAGTGAGGATCTCATCACTTCCATGTCGTTAAAATCGTTTTATGACCGCTAATTAATTCCATCTCACACCCAGCTATATCTTGACTGCATCTGTAAGTATCTTATCCAGATCATGCGACGCGATGCATCTACATTATGGCTGACTGATTCTGTCCCTTCGACCCCTCCTCGCCATTCATGATGTCCCTAGCTCGAAGGCGGCACTCAATTTTCGGTTCTCTTACTCACATTTCTTGTACAAGGAGGAGCTGGCATCAAGATAAATATCCCACAGTAGGCCGTGACCATTTCGCTACTCGCCGGTTCATATCTACAAACGTAAACTGATGTCATATTTTGACAGTTATTTTTTGAATCCTCGAGGAACCCGAGATTACTGTGTTCTTTCTGACAAAAATTAGTTACATCCTACATATCTCATCCTTACATATTATCAGCTTCTTTTCTCCTCGCAGGTCTACGAGATGTACAAAAGGTGTATCAAGTTTATAAAGTTTGTAGTCACCACATCGAAAAAGAAGCTGCACATAGACCTTCTCGAACAATAACACCCCAATGATTTGAAATTATCAAAAGACTTTTCATGACCTTGGAATCAGACTTAGTGCATATTTCTCTGACTGTCTTACTTTGACTCGTGCTCTTCAAACAAGAGGTGCACGACTGATACAATAGGTTGAACAAATGTATCAGTGAGACTCGAAAGCGCTGAATTATGTCAGGTTTTTTAGAGTCCTAAGCCTTCTCTACATAACGAGGACCACTTTATTGAAAAATTTCTCTGTTTGCGTGAGTCCAAAATGTAATCCAGCTGAACCAAATTAGGTTATTGGTGTATTTGTGTACATTGGAGTCCAGTATGATAAATTTTATCTTACTCTAGGCTTGAACTTTGAATCTTATATACATCAATTGAATACCCCTTCAGTATTATTAACCAAGTGATCGGTTTTTGTTGTGGATCAAAAATTCATTGCAGCCCAATCAGCTTTTTTCAAAACCCCATGAGCTGGTTTTCTTGTCTTTTCAGGCCACACAGGGCCGCACTCCTTGTGCATACATCAGGTTTGACTGACCAACTTTTTAATCAATCAAATTCTTCTTGCGTTGAGCAACACAGATTTTTTGAACCATATATATGACAAGAAGAATCGATAATCGATGGATTTTGGGCACATGATCCTCCCATGGTGTACAGAACCGCGCCACAGCAGGTCATGTGCTTGCTCCGCCTCGGCATCAGCTTTCACATCGTCATCAGTTTTGGGTCCGACGCTGTGGACAAATAACCCTTGTCTTCGCCTTATCTACTACGCAAGAGGAAGAACTAAATGCACGGATAATCCTCTGGGCGATTCTCGGAAAGGTGCTCCAGAAACACCTAGATATACACGCAGCGTCTTCTGAAGACTGATATGGACCCGGATTCATTTATTCTCTGATACGTCCGTAATCAATGCAATGTCATCAGTGGGAGATTGCTCAATCAAAATACAGTCAAGCGCCTCGAACGGGTCCTTTTTGTCACTGCAATTCCATGAGCAAGGCAATTATCATTCTCCGCGAGACCTGGGATCAAATCTCTTCAAGAGAACGAACAAGCGCCCACGTGTTTATGTGGACAGAAATGTGATGGTGTAAATCACCGGCTGCTATGTAGGCGCTCGGGCTCGGTGAGACCAGCGAGTGGACTTGGTCGCCGTTTGACACGAAGCAGTCAGGGCGTGGAGGGTTGTTCTCAACTTCGTAACTCTCATCTCAAGGCCATTGCTTGAAGCAGCCTATGGTATAAGTGCGCTCATGCCAAGGTGGATTGAATTTCGACGGGGTGATTAGCCAGTAAAGCTCCTCACCAGGTCAGCAAGCGTCACGCAATCAGCATAGTCTTCAAAGCAAGTCAATTAGTTGTTGGTAACAGGTTATTAACGGATGGGAATGTGATTTGAATTGGGACTGTAACATACCCGTATGTTTTCAAAACGGACCGGGTTTATTTTTATTTATCTTTCCTTACAGCCATGACATCATCTGCTGTTTACCACCATTCCCAATTCTAAATTCCCATCGCACTTCTCTTCTTTATCTTACTTTTCGTCGTTACCTATTTTATTATCATCTTTCATAATTTTTTAAGAGAAGAAGAAAGAAATAATAGGTTTAAAAGTCTTTTTCTCTAAAGACCCTTTTTTTTTATCTTAAAATTTTTATCCGTTTTTTCTTCTAAAAACCATTCGTATGAGTGATAATGGGAGCCCTGATTATGAAGCGGCCAGGGTGGTTTCTGAAAAACTGGCTACCCTCACCAACGATTATCAATCGGTTGACGGTTCCAATGGGAAATCATTGTCCCAGGTCCGGTCCATCTTTTCGTCTATCGTACCTTATTCGTCCAAAAACTGGTACAAGCAGTGGTCGAAGTACGCATCCGATCTTATCGATCTGGATAGGAAAGCAAACAGGCCCATTTTTCAAAATGAAGGTCCTGTTCCTACTAGAACGGTTACATCAGATGATGATCCCGTCTATGTCTTTGATATTAATTCCGATCCAACTTACCCTGACGACGACATTATTCATGAACGAACACCTCCAAGAAGTCGGGTCCCTTCTCCTGATAAAAGTGTTCGTGCGAGGGGAGCTATTCATATTCTTTCTCAGGAAGAAATTGATAACGCTCAAAAAGCTAGAGATTTATTGGATTCTCAGAATCCCCAACATCGTCATAGATCTCAGTCCGTGTCTGTCTCTAGAAGCGAAGCCAGCAAGAGTAAATTATCTAGAAGCGATGTCGACTCTGATGATGATGAAGCTTTATTTAAAAAGCGGAAATTGGAGAAGTCTTGGGAATGGGTCGAGAGATGCGACACTGGTCCTTCTGCGGAGGAGAATCATTCCGAAAGTGCCATTGCTTTCTCGAAAGCCGTTAGAGGTTATGCTACTAGTCTTTCCAAAGCCGTTGAAGGCTTTAATGATAGAGTTAAACCTGCAGATTTTCCTTCAAATCTATCTAAGGAGCTTCTTCAAGGCAAATATATCGATCTTAGAAGAATCAAAGGTGAATATTTGGCTGAGAAACGTGGTATGGCTACTAATCTTATGGTTACCGGGAAGGATAAAGATATTGAGCTTCAAAACAAAAAAGTTTCTCAGAAGCTCGATGATATTCAAGATTGGTACTATTATTTTGATATTCTTGAGAGAGCTTATCAAGAAGCATTTCCGAAAAGTTTTAAATATTTTCATCAATATTCAGAATGGATCAAGCAAGAATTCATGTCTAACGGTCAAAAAGCTGATTGGACTTGTATTGCGAGGTTTGATGAGGCTCTTAGGGGTCAATTTGCTCTTAGAAGAGATATATCTTTCGCTGATTGGGGGCATCAAAGTCTTGGGACAATTAGGACGAGATATATGTCCAAGGCTTTTGAGGAAAAAACTCCTGTGGCTCCGAACAGCGGTCGACAAAATCAACCTTACCAAAGGCCTAGAGGGTTTTCTGTCCCTCATGCGTCTTCGTCAAGATCCCAACATGCTCCGAATTATTATCAATCATCTTATAAACATAAGGGTTTATATGAAGTTGAAGATGCCGATAAAATTCCCGAACGAGAGCAATTTTGCTTTGCGTATAATCTTGGGTACTGCAAGCTCGGTAAACCAGCTTGCCCGCGCCTCCACCGCTGTGTTTGTTTCTTTGTTTATTCCTCCTTTTTTCTTCTTGTTTTCTGACGTTTGAGTTGCTCTCAGAACGTTAGAGGATGCAAGAAAGACCACATGGGATGTGACCATGTCTGATGACATGGGTCTTCAAGATTCATGTGGTGCTGGGAAGAGGGAGGGGTAGGTATCGTCTTCGCATATTTTTCTATTTTTTCTTCTTAGTTATTTATTTCTGACCTTAATTCTTTCTAGTTCATTGGAAGAAAGGTCGGCTATGTTACAATCTGGGTCTGGTCTTATCGATTGTTGTTCGAAGACGGCGCATGAGAAGATTTCTTCAGAGATGGAGACATCTCTTTCTTCTTCGTCTTTTCCCAATGTCTATCCGGAACTTTCATCAGATCCGAAATTTCTGAGAGGTTACATATGGGACGGTTCTAATCTCAAAGGTTCCTCACCTGCCATCGAGTCAAGTCTTTTCGCAAATCCCTTTCACGACGCTCCTCCTTTAGCAGAAGATATCGATGGCGCCTTTGTCTTGGAATCTTATCCGGATCTTTTTCGAATAGTGACACCTATCAAAGTCGATACCTTTGAAGCTTGTCTAGTTAATCACCCTAATCGGAGTTTCGTCATTTCAGCTATGAAAGGTTTACGAGTAGGATTTTGGCCAAATTCTTTGTTACCATCTTCGGACGTCGTGTGTGGTCCAAATCATATTACCTGCGCAGAAAATCAAGCTTTGCTGGAGGAACAGTGTCAGGAGGAGATTGATAAGGGAAGATATTCGGATGAATTCACCACCTTACTCTTAGGAATGAAAGTGATCCCACTTTTGATGGTTTCTAAGAAAGATTCAAAAAAGATGAGGGTTTGCTCTAATATGAGTGCCGGTCATCCTTCTCCTAATGACCTTATTGATAAAAATTCTATTCCGGTTGCTTACGACTCTTTAAAGAATTTTATCCCTTATCTTATTGAAATGAAGGACAAAGAAGACAAACTGATTATTTTTAAATCCGATATCGAAGGCGCTTTCAGAATTATACCTTTACATCGACAATATCAATTAAGACAGATTATTATGATCAAGGAGAATAAGAAACGGGTGGACCACAATCTGAATTTCGGTTCTTCCGCCTCTCCATACATCTGGTGTGGTGTATTTTCATTGGTACTTTGGATTGCGGAGTTTATTTTCGGTATTAAGCATCTAAACAATATGATGGATGATGTATGGTCGGTATGTTCCGCAAAAGATTTTACAAATTTTAAAGGTCATTATATTCCCCTTCCTCAAGCTAAACTTCTAACCTTGTTCGATGAGCTTGGGTTTCCATGGGTTTGGAAGAAACAGCTTCATGGTCCGGTTCTGGAAATCATTGGTCACTTGGTTGATTCTGAGAAGATGATTGTTCAGTTACATCCCGACAAGAAGCTTCACATTATTAAAACTTTAGAAGATTTTGTTTCAAGTCCTCGTCATTCTTTAAACGACTGGCAGAAGGTTTTAGGTCATGCATCCTGGGCATGTACTTCTATGCCTTGGGGAAGATTTGCTCTTCAGAGTTTGTATGAGAAATCTAGTAATAAGTCTCACCGTTTTCTTCAAATTCCTTTAAATAAAGAAAATCAGAATGACTTACGTTGGTTAGTTCAGTATTTTAGGAATTGTGAAGGTATTCTTGTGCTGGATTCTTTGAGATGGCGTTTTAGCGATGTGGACGGTGAATTCTTTACGGACGCTTGTATGACTGGTATTGGCGTTTGGGAACCAGGTTCTAGAGTCGGAAGCTATTATATTCTCCCTCCACCTCTTCGTAATATTTTCTGGGCTGAGCTGTTAGGCGTAGTTTCGGCAATCGATATTGGTATTTCTAATGGAAGCAAGAAAATTTTAATTCATTCGGATAATAGGAATGTCGTCGATCTATTCAGCACTCATGCACCGAACATAATAGTGAGACCTTTATTTAGGCATTGCATCATGCGACTAGTGGAAGCAAGGGCGGATGTCAAGGTGGTCCATGTATCGGCAGAGTTTAACTCAGTTGCTGATATTCTATCACGTCAGAAGGTCATTTTGTCTTACAATGAAGCTGACATTATTTGTCATGCTATTAACGCAGATAAGATTTCTTATTTACCTGTCAATTCATCTCTTGCGTCTGGTGGTCAAGACGCAAATTTGGCTTCTTTTGACTCTTCCTCTCGATTATGGCTAAATCCGGATCGTCTTCATCAAAATCCAAGAAGCCAGGTTTAAATATCTCGTTGGATGATTTAAGAAAATTATCCAATGAAGATCAACGTTCAACTATATCTCCTTTATCATTACAGAAATACAAATCCGGGTTTAAGAGTTTCGCTAAATTTTGTATTCTTTTTAATTTACCCTTTATTCCGAATAGGCGAAATTTGTGTGATTTTGTTTCTTATATGAGCCGGGTTATTTCTCCAAGATCGGTTCGACTTTATCTTATCGGTATTCATTACATTTTTAAACTTGAATTCCGTTCGGTTATATGTGAATCGAGTCATCAAGACGTTAAAGATACTTTAAAATCATGTATTAGTAAATTTTCAAAACCGGTTTCGAGGAAGATGGCTCTTTCTCTAGGTCAAATCGAATCGGTTGTTTCTAAATCCTCTTCTTCTTACGACGATAAACTTTTTCTCGCTATGTTAGGCGTGGGTTTCGGTGGTTTGCATCGCTTAGGGGAACTGACGATCCCCGATTCTTCAAAATTCTTTGATCCAAGGAAGATAATCTTACGCTCTTCTCTTCGTTTCTCGACGTGCAAGAAATTTGTTCAATACAATTTACCCTATTCAAAAGGGGACAGGAATTTTATTGGGGTTCCGGTCGTCATTCAGGGTTTTTCTAACACGGTAGCGTGTCCTATTCGCCTTATAAAGAATTATTTGCGTGTTCGCGACGATTCTTTTATCACTTCTCCGGGGCTCTTTATTACGTCCAACGGCTCTCTTCCATCGCGTTCATGGTTCCTTTCGCGTTTTCATGAACACTTCGACAATTCTTTTTCTGGCCATTCTTTACGTTCCGGTGGAGCAACTGCTTTAGCTCAGTCGGGTCATTCAATGGATTTCATTAAGGACGCTGGTCGTTGGTCTTCGGATGCATTTTTAATTTACGTCCGTGGCCATGTCGCTTTAAGATTACCTGAGAATCAAAATCATGTAATTGGCGATGTGGCTCATGTGGGGTCCAGGGTCTCCTTTTCTTAAAAAGTGAGTCTTTGGATTCTTGTTCTTTTTTGTTGTTTCTGGCTTTTTGGCCTTGAACTTGTTTCAACTAAGCATTTCTATTGCTTAAGCATTTTTATGCTTTTAGTTGGGTGGTTGCTTTTATTTTTAAGATGTTTGTTGGTGTGGGTTTTTTAATTCATTTGCTGACAAGTTTTTATTTTTTCTTTCCTCTCCTACTTCACCACTCTATTGGTACGTCGGTAGGCGGGTCGGAGAGGGTGTTGTTGTCATTTTTTATAAGCAATTTATAACCCTGGGCTGTTTTAGCCTAGGGATTCGCCCACAACCTTCTTGCTCTTTGTGTATTTTATTTTAACGGGTTTTGTAAGTTTTTACAAATTACATTTCTAGTTGTTGGTAACAGGTTATTAACGGATGGGAATGTGATTTGAATTGGGACTGTAACATACCCGTATGTTTTCAAAACGGACCGGGTTTATTTTTATTTATCTTTCCTTACAGCCATGACATCATCTGCTGTTTACCACCATTCCCAATTCTAAATTCCCATCGCACTTCTCTTCTTTATCTTACTTTTCGTCGTTACCTATTTTATTATCATCTTTCATAATTTTTTAAGCCCTCCCTCCTCATTCCCAAGTATTTCTTTTTTCTGTTTGGTTTCTTTTTTAAAAAAAATATATATATATCGTTTGCTATTTTTTATTCTGAGTTCAGTTTTATTTTTTATTTTTATTTTTTATTTTTATGGTTTACGTTTATTCTTTTTATTTTAAGTATAATATTATTTTGTTCTCTTTTTACATTTTTTGTTAGAAAGTTTTTCATTTTTTTTACATTTTTTAGGCCTTTTTATGTTATGTTTACATTTTTACTGTATTGTCCGCTAGCCACCCCGTAGGGTGTTGTTGTCATTTTTTATAAGCAATTTATAACCCTGGGCTGTTTTAGCCTAGGGATTCGCCCACAACCTTCTTGCTCTTTGTGTATTTTATTTTAACGGGTTTTGTAAGTTTTTACAAATTACATTTCATGATGTTAGTGGCTGTATGCAAGCACTTTACGTCCTGTTGTGATTTTCAATCGATCCGCGAATGAATATTTACAAAACACATTTTTGAATGGGTGGCGGCGAATTGAATGTGAATATCAACCAGCTTCATCTGTTCAAAAGGGTTCCGCCAGCGGGGAGCGCAAGTCAAGTTGCTGCTGATAAAGCCATCCCTTGGAATACATATATAATCAGTCGCCATAGGTCGGCATCGGTCGGCATTCATGGCTCCGCATTCATCTCGGGCCCAGGATCTAATTCAATACCAAGACTATAAAGGCTTCTTGGGGATCTCGTGCGACGAATATCCTCCATATAGCAGTTTCAGTACCCACGTAGTTCTTGAAACAAAACTTGATACCTCACTATCCTTATAACATCACGACTCATCAGTATCATGAGGGCTGCTCATTTGTATTTAATATCCATACTTTCACTACTGATACCGCTCTATGGTTCAACTACGCTGAAAGATTCAGCGATCGAACCTCCATTTCGGTTCATCCTGTCTGTAAATCCCGAAAAATCAGTTGAGTACACAGATATTTACGAACATACTACTCTCATGTACAGAAAGCTAACTCGTGCCAATATGTTAAGCCGTCACTCCAAGCCTTTGAAAATCACTTGAATGAAGAGGGCGTGGCTCACACAATTCTTCAAGATCTAACTTTGGTACCGGATGTTTATTTTGGAGTTTCGATCGAACTTTATACGCCAGAAGACCTGGAAAGACTCGAGGCATCCTCTCATGTTCGAGTATGTCAAACCGTTTCTAGCGGTTCTATACGCATCCCATTATTCCTAATTTTCTTCTCTATGTCGAAACAGCACATCAGCCCTGTAATGAAGGTCGATGCGCCTGTTTTGGTAAAGCAAGAAGCCGCCAGACCATTCTTACCAGGGGCTCTCCCAGACTATCCTCCTCACTTGCAGACAAACGTAACTCAGTTACACCAATTGGGAATCTATGGACATGGAATAAAGATTGCTGTAAGTATCCTCGGTTGTACATTGACCTCACGAACGACTCTCCAGGACTGTTGCTGAACGACGGTACGTTTGGGTTTCAAGTTTTTGGATACTGGGGTGGACTGTGCTCATCCCGCCCTTGGAGGAGGGTTCGGACCGGGCTTCAAGATCGGATTTGGATATGACTTGGTAGGAGAGAATTACACCGGATACAACAAGCCACAGCCTGATGCAAATCCATGCAATACTTGTGCGGTCAGTTGTTGTACTCTATCCATCTCGCCAAACCATGCTCAATTTTGTTTCCGGTGCTTAGGATCATGCAACGCACGTTGCGGGTATCATTGGAGCAAACAATATCGGTGGGGGGTTTGTTGGAGCAGCACCCAACGCTACCCTAGGGGCCTATCGTGAGTTTCCGTCATAATAAAATTATGATCTCTGCACAAATCTCACACTTTCTGGCTCAACATCCCTTGTTCAAAAAAATTTCAGGAGGTGAGTATTCAATCTCAAGTATCTCGCGGGATCTGCCTCACCTGACATGGTTGTTTGATGAGTAGTTTTTTCGTGCCACCAAAAAACGGGCACCTCGGACGACATCATCATGGCGGCGCTATTACGAGCTCATAAAGACGGTGGTAAGTGTTTCGACCCCGGACCTCAATCAATCTTTTATCGAACGAGTATAGAGGTGATTTGTTTCCTACCAGCGGACATCATCTCCGCCTCTCTTGGTTTCATCGACGGATGGTCTGAAGGAACCCCTGTGATGGAGACTGTGAATAACCTCGTTGAGAAAAAGGGCGCTACAATTATTTTCTCAGCAGGAAATTCGGGTGACGTAAGTTTTTTTGTCCCGCAGGAATTTTCACTATTTTAATCATCATTTATTTCTGTAACAGGAAGGCCTTTTTTACGCCGAAGGACCTGCATCGGCCCGAGCTGCCATTTCGGTTGCAACAGTCGAGTCATCTGGGGCCGCCTCAGAGTATCTAGAGACCTCTACAGGCCGCAAGATAACCTACTACGCACCGCGTTCGTTGGATGAATTCACAGGAAATTATCCGATCTATGCAACAGCCAATTCAACCAATGTTACGAACGATGCATGTGATGCGCTTCCTTCTTCAACCCCAAATCTCACGGACTTTGTAGTACTTATCAGAGTTGGGTATGTCATTTTTCTGTTTTGATATGATTTCTAGCTTGAGACGCATGGTTTTTTTCTCTTCTCCGGTCACCCTCAGATCATGTTGGTTTGACACGCAGGCAAGGAATGCTCACGCAATGGGAGCAAGCAAGATATTATTCTATATGGTAAGCTGATTCTGATTTCGACTCCATTTTTACAAAATTTGAAAAAGATCATTGTTGAAAGTCATGTTTCATCCGCACAGAACGATGATCAAATCATCAACGTCGCAACTTATACCGAGCAATTTCGTATGGCAGCACTGAGCCGAGTAGATGGGGAATACCTGTTTGGAGAACATAAAAAAAATCCTCAGGGATTTACAGTACATTTCCCTCCAACTTCGGTTGTATTTGGTACCCTTCCAGGCGATAGCCAAGGTCAAGGTCTCATAAATGACTGGTCAACATAGTCAGTTTGTCTCTAAGCTATGCAAAATACTATATGATTTCTGATAACACATGTTTCCTTCAGTGGACCCAGCTATGATTTTGTCAATCAGCAACCTACCATAGCGGCAATCGGAGGCGACGTCTTATGTTAGTCATTTTATCTCTACAACAATTCTCACGCAGCTCTATTCTGATATAAAGAAATCGGATCAGCCACATTTCCCACTATCAGAGGATCATATGTGAGCATCTAACAGATCATAAACCTGGCGTTGATATTGATCGCATGCGATTTGCCAGGATTACATGAGTGGTACATCTATGGCAGCCCCTCAGGTCAGTATCAATTTTCTTCAAATATTTGAATCGAGGCTCAACATATTTAGTCATCGCTTTAGCTGGCAGGGATCGCTGCTTTGGTCATGAGCGTCAGAGGGAAAGACGTACGTGGATTGTCTATGCGTGCCAGACTAGCATCCACCGCGATCCCGGTGCGTGATGCCATAGATGCCAGCACATTGCATAGTGAGTCATCTCTGAATATCGAGAAATTCGATTTCACGTTGATGAGCATGGTTTTTTTTGATACATATATAGCTGTCGTCCAGCAAGGCGGCGGTTTAGTGAATGCTTACTGCGCAGCTTTCGCAAATACCTCTGTTTCCACTTCATCGCTTCCATTAAATGATACAAGCAACTTCGAGGCTACTCATACGTTCGATGTGATCAATGAGGGCTCCATTCAGCTGGAATATAGCTTGTCTCATATTCCGGCTGCCACTGTTTACACATTCTCTGGAAACTCGTCATATTCCCGTCCCGACAAAAGCCCTCATCAAGATAAACAAGCGGCAACAGTCATATTCTCTAGCCCGAAAATTTCAATACGCCCTCACGAATCCAAGACCGTTACTGTAATTTTTGAACCTCCTCGTGTCGACCCAAAGTTACTCGCCGTGTATTCCGGATTTATCAAACTCGTAAGCCCCTACAGCTTAGTACATTCTTCAATACATCACTCATCTTCGTTCGAATTTTAGTCTACAAACACATTATGCGAAGATCATACTATCCCCTACCACGGTAGTGTAGGGTCAGTGAAGGACCAAATCAGTAAGCTGTCTTTCTGCGTTAGGATAATCCGGAAAATTGTTTCTCATCGATCGCCCGAAAAACAGTCATCGACCACGGGCCCACCACAGATGACAACGGTACATATACCTTGCCTGCTTTGAACTTTGGACACCACAAAGATACACTCGCCAACACCGAAAAAGACGGTAGTCTTATTTGGAACAGGACATTGTACGAGAAAGTACATATTGACCACCGATTGAATTGTAAGATCGCGCTCTCTTACATCAGGGCACTTTTCAACCCGTGCCTTTAGAAAACTGATATTTCAATCCTTCACAGTCGCTACTCGTTCATTCCGATTCTACGCAGTTTCTCTGGAAGAACCGAGCTCTTTTTCTGGAGCGAGCCTTCAGCAAAAGAAATTCAAGCGAGATCCGATTACGCAAGGTGCTCACGAATCGAATTTGACAAGCAATACAGACTGTGCCACGCTCAAAGGTAACTTCCCAATGAGATCTTGCGATGGACTCAATATACTAGGTGAAGTTGGACACGGGCATATGGCAAGGTATCCTCGCTCAGCGTAAGTTTTGAATGCATCATCTCCTCTTTATTCTCTGCCCTTTCACCTGATATTCGTCCGATTTTGTACGGCGAGAGCAGCTCTGAGGATACATATTCAAAGCCTTGGAATGGGACACTGTATGTCGGTTCCAATCTTCCACGCAAAATGGTACCCAAAGGAAAGTATAAAATTCTGATCAGGTAAGTTATCTGGAATGTTCAAGACTTCTGGTACTTCAATTTATTGATGTTGTCTATGTACATTCGATTGAAGGGCTTTACGCTTAACTGGTGACCCAACCAATGAGCACGATTACGAAACCTGGCTTTCCAATACCATCACAATCCAAGACTAGTCATCCTTTGTTTTTCATTCTCTTTCACATCATACATTGTACCCAGGTCTGCTGGGCGGGATTCATTCAAAAAACCTTGTTCTATTCTTATTTTGGACTATTCTCTCACACATCACACTTGCTATGTTCATTTCCCAATTGTGTTTCAGTGCGATGTAGAAAAACTTGTTTCAGATTTATGATTCTGGGCATAAATCCCAGTCAATCACAATGCTAGTCATATATGATTCTTGGGAATGTTTACTTGAGAAAAAATCAGGTCTCAAAGGGCTAGAGAAACCCCAGCAAGATTTTTCTGTGGAGGCCAACATGTTCCGTCAAGATGATAGCAATCGTAGATTCCCTGTGCAGCAGTTTTCATAGAGCTGGACAACAATTCACTTTACATGCGCGGCTCCACAATGCCATCCTTGTATATTTGGCACGTGATCGGCGCATGGAATCATGGACCCACTGACCCAAAATAACATGATGATCCTCGGTATAAAGATCTTCACCATATCACGAACCTCCAAGCCAGGTTGGGAACCAGTTTATAACACGAGAAATTGTCTCAGCCTTCAGACATTGTGACAAACGCTTGAAATATGCAAAAGCGCCTGAAGCGTCGTAGTTGGTGTCCTATTAACTAAGTGGAATAAGTGGATTGGGATTTAGATAACAACAAACTGAAGATCTTCGTATTTCACATTGCTGGCGATTTCAGGAACGGAGAACGAGCTTCATATCCCCCGACGTTCCCCCAAAGATTTGGAAGGTTCCAATCATGAGCCAAGAAAGAATGAGGTACCCTACGCGCAGACGAAGAATACCTTCTTCGCCTTTCGTCTCCTTCCTCATCCTCTCAGTAGCGAAATTTTCTTTACATTTCTTATCCTAATAAAATTTTCATATTCTAGAAATTTTTCCTCATAGTCTTTCATCTTCTCAGATTCTTAATAATTCATCGAAATCTCAGTTTAGTTGTTTCTTAAATCTTTTTTAATTTTATCATCTAAAGCAATAGTAAAGTTTGAAAAAAAAAAAAAAAAGAGAGAGAAGTGGAAAATAGTAAATGGCAGCGAACTGGGCGAATCAAAATAGAGATGTTTCAGAAACCTTACAAAGTCTCCTACAAGCATACGACGCAGGGGGGGGGAGTAGTGTATTCGATATGTACAATCTTAGGTCGCAGTTTGCGAAATCGATCCCTTTCGATCACCCCCACTTCCACCGTCACTTCTCGATTTTCGCTACAGAAGCAGTCGCTATGGATCTTAGAGCGAACAGGTTCTGTTACCCAATTGGAGGAAGGCCACCAGATATCACGAAGCCTATCGAAGAAACAGATCCTTACATCCAACCGACTCAACTGCTTCAATCAGTCCCACCCTTACGGCCAGCCACAGGAGGAAGAGATATGGAAGGAGAAGGAGAAATCCGTAGAGAAGAGGGTCAAGGAGATCAAAACCGACAGTTACAAGATCAAGAAGGTGGCGAGAATGGAGGAGAAGAAGCTGAAGAAGAGAGAAGTGAAAGGAGAGGAGAGAGAAGAAGTAGTGAAAGAGAGACGGGAAGAGGTAGAAAAAGAGTTAGAGAAGATAGCGATAGAAGTTCATCTAGCGACAGCACGATTTCAAGGAAGACGAGGACCAATAATAGCCACGTTTTTTCGTTTATCAAGAACAAGAGACCCGAAGAAGAACCATTACCAGAAGAAGCGAGAGAAATCAACAAATTGGTCAAAGAATATAGAGACAACAACTTACATGATGCAGCCCTCAACTTTTGCTGGGAAGCAGGAAAGAACTACAACTTCCCAGACGCGCTGGTGCAAGATCTATTACAATATAAATTCATCGACTTGGAGAAAATCAACGCCGGTCCTAATACCCCGAACTTCAGCATCGCGTCAAAATCTAAAGAAGGAGATCCAGCGTCGAAGATCAAACCGAAACCTTTCAGAGAAGCAACAGAATGGAGAGACGCGGTGTCATACCTCATCGACTCCCTCAGCCTGGCTTTTGTGAGTACCCAACTTGCTAAGTCTATACCAAGGTTATACCAAATATACCAGACACCATACCAGTCAACTGATACCTTCTAATACGCACTTTGTTCGCAATACACATATACAGAACTGCGCGGAGGATTCGTTCAGAAAATATGACAAACACCTACGGGTCATGGAGAGAACCTTTAGAGAAAGGGTTAGTACAGAACCTCATACTCTCTTATACAATAAAGAAATACCAACCAGTACTCCGAAAAGTAAAGAGGCACGATAGACAAGTACAGACACAAGAGCTGACGTCAGGGATATGTATGATAATTGCGACTATACCGTATATAACCACAGGGAAACTGGCGAGACGTCATACCATACGACATCGCGCTGCGTCAGGCGTTCGCAACACGACGACACCTGTCGTTCGCCGATTTTGCCGGAGACGAGCTGTCCCATCTCAAACATATGGCATTGGCCGAGAAGAGGCCTGCGAAAGATAATACGTATGTTCAAAGGTTCAATCAAGGGTCATCGTCAGTCACCCAGAAGACATCTTCAGCATCCAGACATACGTTCGACAAAAAGCCGAAATTTGACAGCCCATGGGTGGGCAAAGTCAAGAATACTAGGAACCTCCCGAGGAACCAGCAAATCTGCGGGGGGTGGAATCTGGAGAAGTGCAATGACCAGGTTTGCCCGACCGGCAGGATACACGGGATGTGCGACCTTATCGATTGCTTCGACTCTCATAGGAGGATCACTCACCCTTCTCAATGAAGATAACGAGAGCCCGTCATATATGGAAATCGACGGGGAAACAAAGCGCTGGTTGTCCCAAGAGCTGACGAACGATGAGTTTGGGGTGAGAAAATACAAGAGGGGTTACGAGTGGGACTGGACAGGAG
The DNA here is from genome assembly GCA_022264835.1 of Melampsora americana. Lineage (NCBI taxonomy): Eukaryota > Fungi > Basidiomycota > Pucciniomycetes > Pucciniales > Melampsoraceae > Melampsora > Melampsora americana. The sequence continues at coordinate 73,887 of JAIFHY010000121.1, read as the reverse complement.
CCAAAGGGTACTCCAACGCAATAGATTCGAGCCTGACAGCAGCGCCGTTGGACCCGCCCCCTCCATTACATCAAGACCCTCAAGCGGCGTACGCTATGTCGCAATACCCCGAGATGTTCGAGATCAAGAGCCCAATCGATGCAGATATGTTCGAATTCCTCCTAGCGGATCATCCCAACCAACCTTTCGTAAAATCAGTAGTGGCAGGCCTGAGACGAGGTTTCTGGCCCATGAGCGAGATCCCGAACGAAAAGACGGTCTTCGTCAAAAATCACGGAGTGTGCGACGACCACCCAGAGCTCCTGACGAAAGCTAGAGACGAGGAAGTAGCAGCAGGAAGGTACTCACATGGGTTCTACACGTTGCTGCCGGGGATGAAGGTGTCGCCACTGTTGCTGGTAGAAAAGAAGGGTTCTTCAAAGATGAGAGTCTGCACAGATATGAGCTTCGGGAAGCCCTCACTCAACGACTTCATATGCAAGGATAAAATCAAAGTTTCGTTTGATTCCCTGATTTCATTCGCCCCATATATGGTAGAGAGCGCGAAGAGAGGAGTGAAGCTGGTGTTATGGAAGTCCGACGTACAGAACGCATACCGTATATTAGCGATGGCGCTGGCATGGCAGATGAGGCAAGTGGTCAAAGTGGGCGACACGTTCCATGTGGACAGGTGCGCGAACTTCGGGTCTGCAGCTTCGCCAAAGCTATGGTGCTCTTTCTTCTCACTCGTGCTATGGATAGCTCGCACGCGCTTGAACATCACGAGGATGAATAACTTGATGGACGACACGTGGGGGGTGGCCCCAGCGAGCTCTATGGTCACCTTCAAGGGCCACTCGATACCGTTCGACCAGGCAAAGCTTCTACTGCTTTTCGACCTATTGAAAATCCCGTGGGAATGGAAGAAGCAGTTACACGGGGAGGAACTCGAAATCATAGGCCATCTAGTGAAAACCTCCGATCTCTCTTTCACGCTAGCCCCAGAAAAGAAAGCGGATCTGGTGAAGGCGCTAAGGGATTTCCACACGTCCAAGTCGAGGACGCTACGCGAGTGGCAATCGATGCTGGGTTGGGCCTCCTGGGGTCTGAACGCATTTCCAATGGGGAGGTGGTCTCTGCAATCTTCATGGGAGAAGATCAGCGGGAAATCGCACAAGTCCTTAGTAGTACCGCACAACAAGAAAGTCCAAGAAGATCTCAATTGGCTAGCCGACAAATTGGAGGAGTCGGACGGGAGCTTGTTCCTGGAGTCATGTGTGTGGACGATCCCTGATGCCGACCTTATCTGCACGGCGGACGCGTGCCCAACCGGTATTGGGATATGGCTACCAAACTCTAGGGAAGGCTTCTACGCCAATCTATTGCTTCCCTCTAGAGATATCTTCTGGGCAGAGCTAGCAGCCACCAGTCACGGCATCCTCCTCGCAATCCAGAGAGGGGCAAAGCGGATCCTGGTTTGTTCGGACTCTTCGAATGTCTGCGACCTATTCCTGTCGCACCGTCCAGTAGCGAAAGTCCGCGAGCTATTTCAGGCGATAATCGAGAAAATAATATACTCGAAGGTGGATGTGCGCGTATGCCATCTGCCAGGTGAAAAGAACATTTTCGCCGATGCGCTTTCACGGGGTATCCTTTCAAAGGTATACGCAGAATCCCCGTCGGCGTCAGTTCAAGAATTGGAGGCTTTTAAAGAACTCCCTCAAGGGGGTTTCCCATCAAATCACGGCCGCCATGTCATCCCCCTCCCGAAAACAACTCCTGCTCGCAATAGCGGATTCAGATGCTGATAGGGCCCTCGCCTCATCCACTAAAGCGAAGTATAGATCAGCAATAATCTCCTTCCTTTCGTTCTGCAGGGAAGAAAACTACCCTCCCACTCCCACTGTAGAATCTCTCTCTTCTTTCATCTCTCACTCCTGCCGTCGGACAAGCCATCGCACGGGGAAACTAGTTTCCCCTAGGTCGGTAGAAGCCTACATCTCCGGAATAGCCTCGGCCTACCAAAAGTCGATGCCAAACATAACCAACATTACCAACCACCCTAAAGTCCGGAAGGTACTGAAGGGGTGCAAGGCCCAGTTTTCCCTGCCAGTGGTTCGAAAAGAGCCCCTATCGTTATCAGACATCATACGAGTCTCCAGCGATACCTCGACGGATTTCGACTCCCTCCTCTTCTCAGCCATGCTCAGCGTGGGATTCCACGCGCTTCACCGGCTGGGAGAGATTACAATCCCAGACGCTCCACATCTCAGAGACGACAGGAAGATAATCTCTCGCGTCTCGGTGTTCGTCTCGAACTGCGGCAACTTCATTAGATACACGCTGCCGTACCACAAGGGCGATCCCTTCTTCCTGGGTTCGACCATCATCATCGCGAAGTGCCAGATAGAAGGGGCTTGCCCAGTAGAAGCCCTCCTTAAATACCTGAGAGTAAGGGACGAAGCATTTATCGTCTCTCCACAACTGTTCATAACCAGCAGAGGCTTTCCTCCGACTAGGTCTTGGTTCCTGAAGAGGTTCTACCGCTTCTTTACGAAGGATAAATCTGGACACTCGATGCGCTCAGGGGGAGCCTCCGCACTAGCTCAAGCCGGGCTGCCTCAGGAACATATACAAGACATCGGCCGATGGTCCTCCGAAGCCTTCAAGACCTATATCCGCGATCACCCTATAATGCGGCTACCTCTATACAAGCAATTTCCCATGTCAACTGACGGGCATTTGGGCGCGGGGGTAACGTTCGGGAAGGAGACCCAGATAGGTCCTTCCTCACGCTAGGGTGAGTAGCAGCGTTTCTCTGTGCGTCCCACCGGGAGGCTAGCAGTTCGTCCCTCCTTCTAGTCCGCGACGCCATACCAGTCATGAGACTAATAGGTCTGGGCAGGCCGGCCTAGCGGGGAGAGGGAACGAGCTTCGCAGTTGTCTTGATCACGACAACATTGAAAGAATTACATCATGCTGACAAGTCTATTTGCCTACATCACCAGTCTTTCATTACCCATCATCATTCTATCAATATAGGCGGGCGGCAAATAGGGGTTTTTTCTTATAGGAAATTACAAGAGACCTCGTTTGTGCGTGCCGCTTCGCGACACCACTCCGCGTACACACTACTGTCCCAGAGAGTGGTCATCTATTTTCAGAACAACTAATTCCTCGTAGTTGGTGTCCTATTAACTAAGTGGAATAAGTGGATTGGGATTTAGATAACAACAAACTGAAGATCTTCGTATTTCACATTGCTGGCGATTTCAGGAACGGAGAACGAGCTTCATATCCCCCGACGTTCCCCCAAAGATTTGGAAGGTTCCAATCATGAGCCAAGAAAGAATGAGGTACCCTACGCGCAGACGAAGAATACCTTCTTCGCCTTTCGTCTCCTTCCTCATCCTCTCAGTAGCGAAATTTTCTTTACATTTCTTATCCTAATAAAATTTTCATATTCTAGAAATTTTTCCTCATAGTCTTTCATCTTCTCAGATTCTTAATAATTCATCGAAATCTCAGTTTAGTTGTTTCTTAAATCTTTTTTAATTTCCCACCCACCCACGCCGTAGATGCAAGATAGTACAAAAGTATATAAATAAGGAGTACAAGAAGATACGGAAGAAGAGAGCGTAGTATAAGATCAAAGGGAGTTGGATCAAGAGAGAAAGCGAGTCGTGAATTAGTTGGAGAAGAGATATAGGGCGGGTACCAAGGGTTCCTAGTTTTTTCTTCGGTCTGTTTTGTTGCCCGTAGTTTTTCCTTTTATTTGTTTTGCGTCTTGAGTACATTATCTGTTGTACAGGCCTCTGGCCTCCCCATAGGGGTTTTTTCTTATAGGAAATTACAAGAGACCTCGTTTGTGCGTGCCGCTTCGCGACACCACTCCGCGTACACACTACTGTCCCAGAGAGTGGTCATCTATTTTCAGAACAACTAATTCCCCATCACTGCATCTGCCGAAATCAGATCAAGTCATGGACAGCCTTGATAGATTGACCGAAGATGAATTGGACGCGATCGGCAATTGGATCCTCTGCTGAAAAAACTCAATCACGAAGGGTACCTTCGAGCAAACTTTGGTATGTCATTTGAGTTCTTCAAAGGCAAACAAGTTGGTAAAGTTCAATGAGGTCTGGGTTGAAATGACTTTGAAAATCGGGGTCAAATGGTGTGATATCAACATATTGCTTTCTCGTCACAATGAGGTGATTCTAGTACACTACCAGATGATACATATGTCATTGTCCTCCAGGGAAAGAGTCGGATACAAATAGTTTGAAGACTTGAGATTTGTATCAAAACAGAAGCTTTTAAGCTTGTTCATCGAATCTCAGTTAAAAAATGGTAGATCGGGTAGATCGAGGAGGAAAAGGAAGATGATGAAAGTGTAAAGGTAATGAGACAATTGCTCTGAATTTCAATTTCCTTTCTATTCCTATCCCAATCGCTTCAGCATCATGTCTCGTCAAATACCTGATGAGACTGGAAAACAATCTCAACGAGATGAGTCTCTCGATCTCCTACGAGGTCTTACAACTTTCGGGATGATTTTAGTCAATACTGCCGATTCAAGAACTCGTCCCGGTTGGCTGGCTCATGCGAGCGGTCTTAATCAATCCATCACCTTTGCCGATGTAAGCACAATAGATTGTTCTCATCATCACTCTTCTATAACCAATTCTGATCTCGATCGATATCTTTCTTGATCTGCAGACCATTTTCCCTTGCTTCCTGTTTACCTCTGGGTTATCTGAAGCAGCTACTGGTGGGCCACCTAGTATCAAGAAAGGTCTTCGTCGGGCTGTGATACTCAGTCTTTACGGTGTGGCTTATAACAATATCTTACCAAGACTTATCGGTAGAACTCAGAGAGGTGGCTTATGGGAATTCAAGACATATCGTATACCATCAGTTCTGGGTCGATTAGGAATTGCAACCGCAATAGGCGCGACAGGACTTCCTCCTGGCCTTCTTACAACCTTGTGGCATCTTTTAACATCGATTCGTCCACTCGATCCACCTGGCCAGTCTACCCAAGCTGTGCTTGATTGTGTCGTATTCGGAAGAAGTCATCTGTACGATTCTGTAGATGGATTCGATCCTGAAGGTCTTCTTGGTTCACTCCTTGTAGCTCCAGTTTCGCTCATATTAGGTCGACAAGCATATGCTATCGCTCATCATTACATTCAACCCCGTCTCTCGCTTTCGATTATATCAAATATGGCCTTATGTGTTTCCCTCACTGGACTTCTTCCTAAAGTCCGAGTTCCTATCTCCAAAAATTTTTGGACACCTACTTTTGTTGGACTTACAACAGTTACAAGTTTAGCTTATTGGGGAACTGCTTCTATTCTAAGTAGATTTAGATCTACTCGAAGTCTGGCTAAAATCGGAAGATGTTCACTTGAAGTTTATCTTATTTCTACTTTCCTTCATGGCGTATTGGGTGAATCAGGTATTTGGGAAAAGGTTGCTAACTTCACGATTAACTCCTTAGGAGTCAGTGACCAGATCGCCTATATTGCTAATAGTTGTATCTTAGGATTTGGGATGATACCTGTTTCTACTTTACTACTTAAAAAGGGTTGGATGATCCGAGTTTGAAAAATTAATTGACTCCATATGATTTTGCACATTTGGCAAAATCTCTCATCTCATGAGGGAGTTTTTTGAATTTGTGGCCTTTTCATCGTCGATCAAGTAAATACTTACAACATTTTCTTTTGTTTGTATCATCACATTGAATAGCGAATAGGAATACAATTCTTTCGTATTTGAGCCATAAAGTAGAAGAACGTTGTGGTCTTGAAAAGGTCGAGTATGATTAGTTTTCCCGAGCAAAGGAAAAGACTCTCAGCAAACAGATGGATGACTGACTGGCACGATTTCTTGTGTGATCAGCTTGCATGGAATTATCGATTTTTAGGCTCTAAAAATCTGGGTTTGCCGCATCTCGGGTTTGCTTGTGTTTATTGTTCGAGCGTTAGCCCAGGCTCTCTCAAAATTTGGTCGATTGTCATCTCGATCTCAATGGTGTTTCAGGTCTCCAGGTTGGTCAATGATGAGCTGCTTGTGCGCTTGCTCTTTATTATCAAGGGCACATGACCTATTCGCACAGCTGAATGTCCAGACAATTCAGATATGAATTCTGCTCTCAGTCTTCAGAACAAGTTTAGAGTCTAGAAGTTTTTGTGTATCTACTAGGTGGTCTCTACAGGGCCTGGATGTTAATTCCATAACAGTCATTCTGGTCTCAACCAAATTGGTAGCGTGCCTCAACTTATATCGATCAGATTGGGCTCTCGCCCCAGGCCATCATGGTTTATACTGTATGTAGAAATGAATCAGATCATCGTATGCGTCCAATTTTATCAGAGCCATTGCAAAGTTGGTCATCATCAGCTCGTTGAATGATCGAATTCAATTATAGAAATGACACATCCAGTGATGAAGTCGGATTACTAAGTGGTCTTTGAGGCTGATGCGCTTTGTTCCTTACTTTCCTCGCAGAGCCTTTGAGCTGAGCGCGACCTGTCGAGTTCACAATTGGATTTGCGCGTTTCAGAAGTTTTTGAGTATATAGACTCCATCCCTCGTCTACAAGCTTCTCCTTCATTCGCAACCCACTTACATCCGTAATTGATCACTTTAACTGCATTCCTTGCTTAAGCTTCTTACCCTGCAACATTCTTTTCAAAGCTTCAATTCCAGAACCTCCTCATCTCTCACTATGAAATCTTCATTAGCCACTGTCGTCTTTCTTGCCGCTTACGCTGTCAACGCCGACTCTCGAGTTGAAAAACGCGATGCTGCTCTCACTGGTTTGTTCAAGGATCTTTCGAAATATATGCATCATCTGAACATTGAAGTTCCATCTTGATAATCTCTACACAATCTAGATGCCGATATCCTCAACTTTGCATTAACTTTGGAACATTTGGAGGCTACTTTTTACGCCCAAGGTTTACAGAAATATGATCAAAACACCTTCACCAGTGCTGGCTTTAGGTGTGTTTACCTTTACGTCCCGGGGTTTTCAGTACCTTCCCGATTTGATCTTTGCATCTGTGTCCACATTTTAGCACCTCTACCCGCGCAGCGATCCAAAAGATCTCTGATGACGAAGCTTCCCATGTCAGCTTCTTGACCTCAGCACTCCAAGCTGCTGGTGCCACTCCTGTGCAAGCTTGCAACTACACCTTCCCTTACACAGACGTCAAGTCTTTCCTTGCTGTCTCTCAGGTTCGTCTTTTTTGATCTGTACAACCAACCAATCACTCTTGATTTTTTCTGACATTCTACTAAATATTCAACCTGTCGTACCATGTTCATCATCGGCTACAGATCTTGGAAGGTGTTGGTACGTTTGTCTTATTTTTCCACTGCCACAACTGTTGATCTTCTCGTTCTGAAGCTTATCTGATCTCCTCGCAGGTGTATCCGCATACTTGGGTGCTGCTGCCTCGATCCAAAACCCAGGCTACTTGGTACAATTTCTTCATTTGACCTGAACTACTTTGTTTCAAGGGAACTGACTCGCAAACCTTCATCACAGACTGCCGCCGCTTCGATTTTAACCGTTGAAGCTCGTCACAATGCCTATGTTCGATTTGTCAATGGTGACTCCCCCTTCCCGGCTGCTTTTGACACACCAGTTGGTCCCCGAGGCATCGTCACCCTCGCTACCCCCTTTTTCAGCAGCTGCCCCAATGGTTCTGCTCCTGGCCTTCAAGGATTCCCGTCTGTTAACATCACAGGCAAGATCACCCCAGGATCGACCTTGTCAATCTCTGCTGCCAATGCTACAGGTGCCACCACCTGTGCTTTCCTCAGCGGTTTGAATTCCACTACCAGCGCTTACAGCAATGGTCAATGCCAGGTTCCTTCTGACGGAAAGGTTGGAAGTGGGCAGGTACGACTCTGTCCTCTTGAGTACTTTTGACCTCCGCTGATGTTTTGAAATCTTTAGATCTACGTATTCCTGACCAACGGGCCAAATGTTACTGATGCCACTACTATCGCTGGACCTGGTATCATGGAAACTGAAACTCCTGGCTCAATGCAGCCCATTGGTGGTGGTATCAACTCTGTATGTCATTCGAACACTCCACCCCAACTTATCCGCAAACTGAATGCTCTCCCTAAATTTAGACTGGACCTAACGGAGCAGCCGATCGTGCTACAAGCGGTGCCACCTCAATCCGAGGTGTTTCCATGATCTTAGCCTCATTCTCTGCTGCAGTAGCTTCATTTATCTTTATGTAAAGTTCCAGAGCATCATAGTATTTTCGTCTTTCTTAGTATCACCTGAGGCTTTTAACGTATTGCTTGTTCTAGCTTGCTTGTGCGTTTCTGTCGAATTTCTTACATCAATCTCATTAATCAATCACGCTCTTTAATTTCCACTTGTATTCCAGAGCAAAATTTGTTTTCACATTTTTTGTTTCAATTATGCAACGCTTAATGCCACGACAAGACGGTTTTTTGCCCCCAAGTGAACCGATTGAATCATTTGGTGTCCAAATCTCCTACTTTAAAACTTGAGTAAACTCAGCAACGCTACTGCGATGGTATGAGTGCCTATGAACTCCGGCATCAGAGCCTTCATTAAGAATTGGGCATTGGTAGCCGAGACAAGTCGAGGCGCTGCGATGCTTTTCATAACAGTTTGATTGAATATATGCACATGCCTGAGAGTCAGTCCACTTCAATATCACCGATCCCCAATCTCGCAATATTTCAAAATCATCTAAAGATAAATTAAACCAGACGTAGAATATCTTCTATTTTGATTCAACATAGAAGTAGACAGTGATGGTCGGCTTATGGGGGACATCCAAGACGTGAAAAATTTCTATAAAGCCAAGCCTTTCCAACTCTTTCTTTCTTGTTCCTTACAACTCGTTCACAAGCCAATTTTGATCGATCTAACCCATCACCTCTCGTTATCTCAAATTGATCTCACTTCTACAACAACCATCCAATTTGAAAATCATGCGTTTCTCTATTGTCAACATACAATTTTTATTATTTTTAATTTTATCATTCTTCGAATGTAAGTCAGGATTCATTCTTGAGAATCTTATAAACTCTTTACTGGATTTTTTTCCCCAGAAGACTAATGATTGATTTCATTCTTTTTAGTAATAAGAACTTCACCATTACAAATTCAATCCAACAAATTCAAATCACAATCTATCAAGTTGAGTGAAAACTCACTCAAAGATAACAATCAATTTTGACTGTCTTTTGCTAAGATCTTTTATTTTTTTTTCTCGGTTCTTTTAGGAGGTCTGATGAATCAAAAAGTACATTTTATAATCTAGCTACTAATTCGGTGACTACTAATACAGATACCAATGTGACTCCAAGTCCAACTGAGAAGAAGAAAGATAGTTAAACTTATCTTACAAGAATGGAATTCATTAAAATTAACTTGAATTCTAAGCTCTTAATAATTTTGATCAGCTTCTATTTGTTCTCATTTGTCATTGTTTCTCCTACTGTCGTTGTATGAAAGTTTGTCCAGAAAAATAATCTGCGACGCTCGAAACGTCTTTTTTTTTAATTTTTTTTTTTAATTTTTTTTTTTAAATTTTTTTAATTTTTTTTTTTTGGTTGTAAAACAAGATGAGCACTGTAATTTACCGTTGGTTGTCTTCAATCTCTTTCGCGCATGACCACATGGATTCGCCCATCCGGCTATCCAATTCATCGGCTATCCCATCCAATCAATTCCATCCATTCCAATCCAATCAATCCCATCCGATCCCATTCGATCATCCCATCCATTCCGATCCCATCCATTCCGATCCGATCCCATTCGATCAATCCCATTCGATCAATTTGTAAGCTTCTTCCAATGATTATCACTAATCTTCACTGGTTCTTTGGCTGACTCACATCATCCATCTCTATTGCTATCATCCGATCCTCACTGCAGCTGGACTTTCCTACCACTCTACCACGAATTGTATCGATGCCTTATTGTCACTACAATGCCAAAACGAAGGTGGATGCTGTGATACTTGTCCTAGAGGGTAAGACTGACCTTGAGATTCAAGCAGCCATTGGCGAGGCTCCGCATCAAAGGACTTTGAATCGCTGGGTGAAGTCATACCAGGATACTCAGTGTGTCATCCGGGATCCAGCAACCTACGACAAAAGAGGAAGACCGACCTTTTTCAACGATGAAGACCGCGAGTTCATCAAGCGTATTGTGGCAACCAAGCCACAACTGTTTCTGGACGAACTTCGAACTGAGATATTTGATCACCGTGGTATCTTGCCGAGCCTTGAAACTTTACAATTAGAATTGAATAACCGACTCAATCTCACCTTGAAGAAATGTAGAACTTCAAGTGTCCTCAAGAATTTCTACAAAAAGGCTCTTTATTACGATATGATCCGTGATATACCAGCAGAAATGTTTGTATTTACTGGTATGTAGTTTTCTTCTCCATCAATTGTTTCTTTATCTTTCCATCTTACTGAATCCTTTGTTTAAGATGAAAGTGCCATTTGTGAACGCGATCTACTACGAGTTTATGGACAATCACCAGCAGGCGAATTTGTCACTCGATGGGTCAAGAGAAGCAATCCCAAACGTTACTCCATGCTCCCAGCTATCGGATTACATGGAATCATCGCAATGTTGGTCCGAGAGGGTAGTATAAATCGAGATCGATTTGAAACCTTTTTAGAGTTCCAACTGGTGAGTTCATCAATCTTTCAACTCATCTCATCCTTCACTCATTGGGTTTGCATATCTGTCCAGCTTCCTCACATGAACCCCTATCCACAAGAGAAGAGCATCTTGGTTATGGACAATTGCCCCATTCACAAGGGTGGTCGTGTGCAAGAGCTCTGTCACCTTGCCGGTAAGTTATTGACTTTTGATTAGCTGCTTGTACAACCTTTCTGATCTTTTTTGAATCTCAAGGTGTACGCTTGATCTACCTTCCGCCATATTGTCCGGAGTTCAACCCAATCGAAATGTGTTTTTCGGTGATCAAGAATCGATTTAAACGAACCGAGATCTTAGAGAACTCCGGTCCTGATGCTCATTACATCATCCGCCTGACTGCAATTGAATGTATCACCCCCTATCTATTAGCGTGTTTGTATGATGAATGTGGATACAGTCTACCTGATGAGATGATACAAGAATATTAGTCAACTTTTTAACCCAATAAGCTATTTGACTGTTCCAAATGTTTTTCTATTTGATACTGTTCCAAATGTTTTTCTATTTGTTTTTGATTGTTGAAATTGATCATTACAATTTGTCTTCCATGTGCCTCAATACAAGCTTTGGTAGATCCACCAGAGTATTGGGATCAAATTGTTTGGCCAGCTTACTTGGTTGCACACAAACACATGTTCGTTGGAAAAGATGTCATCAATGGGCCAGTGGATCGATCAAATTGGGCTTGTAAAGATACAATCATGCTCGAGGCTCAAGTTAATGCGCTCTTGACTGATACCATGCATGACTTTGTCAATCAAAGTTTAGAGGCAATTTGGGCTCATCTTCATCCTCAACCAACACTTTCTTAACTCGATTTCTTCTTACTATATTTCATCTCATTTTCATCGGTTCTCTTGTACGCATTGAAAAGATGGTTTTGTTGTTTGTTATGATTAGATTGTAGGACCATACTCTCAGGGCAGGATCAAGTTCATTCTAGCGGTGTAGAAACTGAACAATTGTCTGGCACAAATCTGTTTTTTATTTTCAAACACAAAGTTGAAATTACTGATATTATTGAAATTACAAACAAAGCTATAACATTTGAGGAAAATAAAAGACAAACAAAAAAAAGGAAGAGAGATGGAGCTTAAACAGCTCTTTTGTGAAGGGAAAGCATTGTACGGGCTGTTATTGACCATCTCAAGGACTGGACCTGATGAGTAGGCTGTCTTCATAATGCTTGATGTTGGAGCGTAAGTTTATCCACATCCCACCTCAAAACCCCATTTCTTTGATATGCTCCTCTTTAAAATCCCCGGCTGCTAAAGATTGATAATCAAAGAGAAAGTTGTCAGAAAAGACCTTAGCCACACCTTTGGCATCAGGTATCTTGCAGAAGGTAAGGAATTCTTCCATTCCACCTGACTCTCTCATTGGTTTAGGTGTAGCGGTATTTCCAGATGTGCCGATGTTGCCATTTGAAGGAAGAGTTGGATTGGAGTATGATCCAGAAGGGCCATGATCATCGTTGATAACAATTCGGCGCTTTTTCTTTACTGGTAGGTTGTGAGTATGGAATTGCATATGGGAGGGTGGATTGTACTCAGTGACAGCAGGTTTACTGATATCGATCTAATGATCAGGTATCAGTATGAGAAAGCCCATTTTTTTAATAAAAAAAAGACTCACAGCGTCTTTTGCCCACTCGTTGATGTGACCAGGTGTCATAAGGACATAGCGCAAAAGATCACCAGGCATGCGGAAAACATCGATATGTTGATCGATCAACTGGTCCTTCCTGCCTTTGAGTGCTATCTTGGTGAGCATCTTTTCGAAGCTGGTGGTGTCTTCAACATCATCCATGACCTGTCAAACGTGATGATCAGTAATAGATTCATGAAGTCACAGTTGAAACTACTTACCCTGGGTCCAGAGTCTCCATTTTCCAAAGTCACCGGGATTGATCGAATTGTTTTGGCCACTCCAGCAGCCTAGGATGATTGAAGTAAGCTAAGCAAAATGAAAGGTAAAAAGAAAGAATAAGAGATGATCTCACCTATTTGGCCTTTGCAGCCTCATCAACAGGCTTTTCCATGGTCCACTCTAATGCTGCACGTCGATTTTTCGATTGGAAACGACAAGCTTTCCCCGCCCAAACTGTGAACGAGTTTTCATCGGTCAGAACACGACCACAATTCTTGAGATAACCCGGAACTTTGCTGATCCAACAGCCAAGCTCGATTTGAAAGATGTTGGGGACAAGATCAGCCATCACCATATTGCCGAGCTTGGCTGTTTTACCATTACAGATCGCTTGAAGTTCCTTGCAAACGCTGGCTAGATTCATCGTGCTGGGATTAATTCGAATTTCGGTTTTTTTTTGAATTTGAAGACTTCCATACTGGTTTGTTTTTGGGACCGGTTCGATGAAAGAGGTGATAAGAGAAGTCGCAGGGGAAAGAGGTCGCATCCACCACTTCCTCGTCTTCCTTGCCATTGGCTGAAGGGTCAGGAGCATTTGGCTGGTATGAAAAACGGAAATAGGAAAGGTCAGTACTTCTGTCTTGAGTCTCATTCAAAAACTTGCATCATCCTCCATGGCTGGCATCTGTTGATCGAATGGGATTGATTGGATTGGATCAAATGGGATTGATCAAATGGGATTGGATCGGAATGGATGGGATCGGAATGGATGGGATGATCGAATGGGATCGGATGGGATTGATTGGATTGGAATGGATGGAATTGATTGGATGGGATAGCCGATGAATTGGATAGCCGGATGGGCGAATCCATGTGGTCATGCGCGAAAGAGATTGAAGACAACCAACGGTAAATTACAATGCTCATCTTGTTTTACAACCAAAAAAAAAAATTAAAAAAATTTAAAAAAAAAAATTAAAAAAAAAAGACGTTTCGAGCGTTGCAGATTATTTTTCTGGACAAACTTTCATACAACGACAGTAAGTACTTTTTGAAATTTGGTATTTCACAACTTATCCGAACAGAATTATCTCTGAAGTCTTCTGTGGAAATCATTCCAGTAAATATTAGTAGACTTCATGATCTTAGAGGTCTTAAGCGTGGAGACATGAAGACAAGTGAAATGCTTAGCATTTTTGGAAGATACAAATATCTCTTTGGGATTGCCTCATGTTGAGTTGTATGTGTCCAAGCATACTTTGAGGTGGAACAAACGCTACACAGACTGCCTTTATCCGGTCGGACAGCACACTTCCAAGCAGGACTGTAATTGAATTGAAACCTGATACCTGCACACCATATGTCAAACAAGCCATTTTCATACCTGTTTTAATCGGTAACATGAACAAATTTTGACCACTCAAATCATACCAAATACATTGGTTTTTGGGGCAGCTTTCCGGGGTCCTGTCTGGCCAACCCGCAAATAAATCAGCATATGAGCAGCAGAATAAGTCACATTATCTAATCTCTTCCGAAAATCGTATCATACCAAGGTTCAGAGCTTCAGCGACATGTAAATGTCGCGCTGTTTTGATTTGCTTTTGTTGGCATGAACTGCTTGAGCCTTTCTGGAGATGAAAGCATCGAGTTAATTCCTGAGGTCCCAGGCTGGTGTTTGTAAACACACCAATACAGTCGTCTCTGACATAACCCATCTGTGCCCTAACCCATACTCCATGAAAATCCATACAATTTTTGCCATCTGCAGAAAATTTGCAGGAAATTTGGGTACATAACCCATGACTTTGTAGTACCCCATAACCCATAAGGTTTGTCAGGGAAACCAGAGCTCATAACCCATACTTCAGGGGTCATTCAAAAATTCAATTGACCAAGGGAGGCTTGAAAAATTCTAGAAAATTCTCATACACACACTCATACACAAACTGGCACTGCAAGCAAATTCTATTGATAACCTTATTCAACCTTATTTGACTTTCACACACCGCATATCACAAACTAAATTATACAAGTATGCTTCCTGGAAACTTATCAAAATACAGTGTGGCTGATATCAAGGAAGGTTTCAAGATGCTGAAAGCGGAGCACAATTCCCAATTGAAACCATTGGAAGCAATGGTCAAGGAGGGAAAGACACTCACAGCGGCTGAGGAACGGCTGATGGATCAAGCAGGAAACATGATAGATGAGTTTATGATGGTGGAACGATTGAAAGAGGATGGTGATGTGGCTCGTGCTGCCAGAAAGTTTACCGAGGCCAAAAAGGCCACGTTGGAGGTACTTATACTTAAGGCTGATCAGAAGCATCCGGTGGACACGGCAAGGGCACTAAAATGTATGTTTGATCTACACTTTTTGAGTCAACGTATGTTGAAGATGCTTGTTTTGCTTGCACAATATTGAACTCTAACAGATAAAAGTAAACAAAACATAAGCTCACAAGCAAGCCCTGACTCCAATAAAATCACCAAACAAAAGAAAAAGGAGACTGTGAAAAAGGTTAACTCAACTCTATCTCAGAGAATTGAGATTCTAGACTGGTACAATGCAAACGGGAAAAACCAAAGAAAAATTGCAGAACACTTCTACAATATTTATCCTGAGCTAGGACTTAAGCAGCCCTGTATCTCAGCCTGGAAAAATAACAAGCTTGCAATGCGCAAAGAATTCAAAGCTGGTGGGGGCAATATCCACTCTAAGCGAAAGACTGTAACCAAGCATCCCCAAGTGAATCAAGCACTTGAGACATGGGTTGCACAAGCCAAGCATCTAGGGCTAATCTTGACTGGAGATGTGATACGCGCCATGTGGAAACAATTTGCCAATCTTTTCAAAGTACCCAACAAGGATCAACTACGTTTGTCTGAAGGCTGGCTCATGAGTTTCAAGAATCAAGCTGGGCTACGATTGATCAAGAGACACGGCAAAGCTGGGGTAGCATCATCTGACACCGTTGATGCCGAGAGAATACGACTGCGGACAATCACAGATCTCTACCTTCCAGTAGATATCTATAACATGGATGAGACCGGAATTTTTCATGGGTATGTTGAGCCAATTCATTGTACACTACTATTGTATATATAGAGTGTATTTACTTACAAAATTGTCTGATACAATGATGTAGAATTCCACCAGACAAGGGTTTAGCATGCAATGCAAAGTCTGGGAGGAAGTCAGACAAGCGACGTCTAACTTATGCATTTTCAGTTAATGCAGATGGCTCCGACAGGCGTCAACCATTAATCATAGGAAGGTATTGTAAGCCACATTACTTTCAAGGCAAGACAGGGGAACAACTTGGGTTCTACTATTGGCACAATCTCAAAGCATGGATGCAAACAGGGCTTTTCATTGAATGGATTGAATCTTGGGATCAAGAAATGAAAGCCGAGGGTCAAAAGATATTACTATTAGTCATCAACTTTTCTGGACATTCTGTAAATCCAGACCAACCTCTAAAAACATTCGGCTCAAGTTCTTTGCACCAAATTTAACATCTCATGTACAGCCACTTGACGCAGGTATCATTGCAAGTTTCAAGGCTTGGTATCAATCAGAGTTTATCTCTTATTCTATTGCACAATATGAGAACCACGTTCCCATTGAAGAGATCTTCAAGATTGACCAGTTGAATGCTATGAAACTGGCTGCCAAGGCCTGGTGGTTGCTATCCGGAGATACCATTGCAAACTGCTGGAAGAAGAGTGGCGTTCTTTCACCTTGCAATCCAGATGGAACTGTCAAGCGTGAAGAGAATCAAGAAGCACTTGTTGAAGAACTCTCTACAAATCTAATCATTGATCAGGATGCCACTGATGCTCTTCATGCTGAACTGGATTCCCTTGAGTCCATGAACATTGTTCACAAATCAAACCAAATGTCTGTGTCGGAACTGCTCAATCCGGTGGGTGAACATTCAAGTGGGCTGGAAGAATGGACACCTGAAGACATTTTTGAAAACATTCAACAAGAAGCAAATAATAAAAGGTCTGTAGTAAAAGATATACCTCCTCCACCACAACCTACCCATCAAGAGTTTCTCAAAGCTTCAGAAATCATGTTATCTCACTTAAGAAGTGAAGATGCAAAGGAAGTGCAGGGGTATGAAAGGGCCATCCAAGCCTCTGTCAGGCACTGTCAATTGCTCCGTGTTAAAGCTGCAAAGCAGCAGACTCTTTCTGATATGTATTCTAAGGCTACCTAATGAGTCTATCTCTTGTTTGGTACAATCTTTGTCATAACCTATACTTTGTCTGCAAATATATAATTATGGCTTTTGAAAGAGATTGAGGTAACCTATACTCTACAAAAACCCATACTTTTGGGCCAAATTTTTTGGGTATGGGTTATGTCAGAGACGACTGTATATCATTCTTTCAATCCCACACATGCCTATGTGGATACACTTAAATGTACTTAAACACAGGCTAGGCTTTCAGGTGGTGGGCGCAGTTTTCCCAGCGAGAGGCGCGCCCAGGCGCAGAATCCTTTGTCTAGGATGCGCCCAAATAGCAGGGGGCGTGTGGGCGCGCCTTTTGAGCAAAAAACACAAAAAAATGAAATTTTTCTTTTTAAAAACAGCAAAAAAGGCAGCGATGAAGCTCAAACACAGCTGGGGACGCGAGAAAAGCTGTTTCAAGCAACATTTTTGAGATAAGAATGAGAGAGCATCTTCATTCAAGAACCATTTTAAGGGTCCTGCAACTCAGATGAACGTCTGATAGCACAAATATCTGGAGCAGGGCTCATTTATAGGGCTTTCTCTAGCTTAAAAGTTAAACAGCCCAAAATTGCAATGATATAGATGTCTTCTAGCCCAAGATCAGGCCCGACAAGACCTTCTAACCCTCAGATTATCCTAATCTTGCGTATGGGCGCGCCACCCCCCTGTTTCTGAAAATATTTGGCGCGCTTGGCGCGCCTGGGCGGGCGCGCCCTTTGACGCGCCAAATGCGCCGCGCCCACCACCTGACTAGGCTTGTTCAGAAATTGCATCCAAACTGATCGCTGATGATATAAATTTACGTTTTTATAGCGCCTTCCTTGGCTGGATTGTCCAGTGCCTGATCTGTTTGCTTTCTTTCAATGCAAGTGCTTGCGCGTAAACCGACCAATGCCAAAACAAATGCTGAATCTGGTGGGTGGTCAGTCGGGTGGGCTGGTGAAGATTTGCTAATTGTGCGCGATATCCTTAACTTAACAAAGTCCCTCTACCGCGGCCGCGGAGTGATATCCATGTGTACCTAGTCTTTCCCTATTACTCATACGTTAGGTCCTTTGTCGTGCCCATGTGGAGATTAAAAATGATGACTGATCGACTTTTATCAACGAGGAATAGCTTTGATCATCGGTCGAGATCACTTGCGGTCAGTTGATGAGAAACACCATCTTAAGATGTTGAGAGAAAGACGAATGGAGGTGTATCAAAAGCAAGTACTCTTAATGAATGCACTCATTCTGGGTTTGTGCAAGGCTATGTATGGTGCTTTTTATTGTAAGATTTGCAAAATCCGGATGATTTTTTTTGTATCGCTTGTTTCCGGTTCTGACCCCATGATTCCACCCTCGCTTCAGAGCCCTTTGGGACTTGAGAGTCAGTGTTCATGTGTATGATTGTCGTAATTGCAAGACCGTGCAATATCCTACTGGACTCTCTTCTCCACCATACACTACACTCGCCCCAGGCCACGAGCGCTGTCTACGTGGGAATTAGTGAAAA
This sequence comes from Melampsora americana, assembly GCA_022264835.1. Taxonomy (NCBI): domain Eukaryota; kingdom Fungi; phylum Basidiomycota; class Pucciniomycetes; order Pucciniales; family Melampsoraceae; genus Melampsora; species Melampsora americana. Next base: position 55,537 of record JAIFHY010000121.1, on the reverse strand, counting down.
CATGGAAAATTATCTTCGCAGCTGCTGTTTTGCTTCATCTAGACCGCACCGTGCTCTTCAGATTTTTTACCGGGTGTGATCTTGTGCGATCAGCTGTTCAACCAGCTGTAGCTCAGAGTCATACACTATATAATATCTGCTACCCAGGCCCCGTAGGCTTCCCTCATCCAGACCTCAAACTACTTCACAATCTTTTCCGCTTACTTCCCAATTTTTTTCACTCAACTCAATCTTTTCAATCTTTCCTTCCTTACTAAATTTTTACCCCATCAAAGCCTAAATCATGAAGACTGCTTCTCTCACCACCGCTGTTTTCCTTGCTGCTTGCGTATTTACTTCTGACTCACGTGTTGTCAAACGTGATTCAGGTCTTACTGGTAAGTCATTAGATCAATCTCGTTTATAGACAAATTACAAGAAATATGACTGACCTTCGTTTCGTCTTTATTTACAGATGGCGACATTCTCAACTTTGCTTTGACTTTGGAGCATCTTGAGGCAAGCTTTTACGCAGAAGGTTTAAAGAAGTATGACCAAAGTGCTTTTACCAGCGCTGGATTCAGGTTGGTACAGACTTTTTTCTTCTCTTGACCTGATGGTTTTAAACACCGCAGCAAGATGACAAAGGATTTGACCAATCGTTCTTGCTTTTGTTCGTAGTGCATCGACTCGTCAATCTCTCCAGAAGATCTCTGATGATGAAGCATCTCATGTCAGTTTCTTGACTTCGGCACTTCAAGCTGCAGGTGCCACCCCCGTTCAAGCCTGCAAATATAGCTTTCCTTATAGCGATGTCAAGTCTTTCTTAGCAGTTTCTCAGGTGAGCTTGCAAATGATGCATTGTTCCTCAATAAATTACTGACCAAGTGGGATCCTTCTGACTGGATGTACATATCTGCGAGCACAGATCTTGGAAGGTGTCGGTTAGTCTTTTCCTTCCTGTTCTCACGCGCGACATTTCCATGCTAAAGTACGGCTGTGATTCCTTCCATAGGTGTCTCGGCCTACTTAGGAGCTGCTGCCTCGATCAAGAACGGAGGCTACTTGGTAGATGATCATGCTCTTTGATTCCGTGGGAAAGAGGTGGAACTGAATATGTCCAATCTTTATCCCAGACTGCTGCTGGATCAATCTTGACCGTCGAGGCCCGTCACAACGCCTATGTCCGTTTCGTCAATGGCCAAACCGCCTTCCCGGCTCCTTTCGATACACCTGTGGGACCTCGTGGTATCGTGACATTAGCCACTCCTTTCTTTACTAGCTGCCCAGCTGGCTCAGCCCCTGGTCTTAAAGGATTCCCTGCTCTCAAGATTACCGGAAAACTTACACCAGGATCAACCCTTACCATCTCTTCTGCCAACACCAAGGGAGCTACCAAGTGTGCTTTCCTTAGCGGTTTAGACTCTACCTTTAGCACCTACAGCAATGGTAAATGTCAAGTTCCTACTGACGGTAAGATTGGTCAGGGCCAGGTAAGCAACTCGATCCTGAAATCTAAGTTTCCTACAGAAAATATACTAACACAACACACATCTTTCAAGATTTACATCTTCTTGATCAACGGCGACAAAGTCACTGATGCCACCACAGTGGCCGGTCCTGGAATCTTGGAGACGGAGACCTCTGTTATCTCCGAGTCCCACCATGGAGAGCATGTTAAATCCGTGGGACATAAAGATGAATCTGTAAGAAAGTTTCACTTGAATACCAGCAAGTGTCTTGATTCAAAATCTGATACCGTTCAAATTGTTAGACCACTACTCACGAAGAGAGTTCATCAACCAGTGAGAGCTCGGGTCACAACAAATTACTCGGTCTTCACTTATGAGTCTGAATGATGATTAACATCATCAGACTATTTAATTTATTCAGCATAGTTTGGTTCTTGACTCCTTACTCACTTTGATTTATTTCAAGCTTATTTTTGTCATTTGCTTTTATATTTTCGTTCTAATGCCATCCACAAATATGTGTGATCGCTCAATGCAAGGTTTATAACACCTCATGTATATGTTGAGGTTTTTGTGCCTTCGAACTTTGTTTTGATCTTAATATTTTACTTATCAGTTATGACCATGTAATAATGACAAGAGAACAATTACATTTTTTGATTGCATTTGTAATCTTTTATACTTACACCTCTACCACATAACAGAGCAGACAGTATCGATTCTTTGGTTGGGGCTATCAAATTTCCAAAACCATTTGATTGTGCCATGTATGGTAACCCATCAATCTGAAAGTTATTTGCTGTGATGTTGGAAGCTTAGCAAGCAAGACTTCTGTATTCAACTACTTTTGGCATCGTATATCTTGGACTTAACTCTGAAATAACGTGATATATACTCGTAGGCCGAACTGTTAAAGCAGTGAATTGTACAACAAAAGAGATTGACCATGTTTTGATGCTAGTGGCACTCAGAACAGACCTCAACCTACAATGTACCAGCAGGCAAGATGATCAGCCCAACTTTCTCGAAAGTTTACCTCAAAACTGGGTCTTATGAGTTTTATTCAGTAAGACGCTATCAATCTGTGGTACACAATTCACCAAGATTAGGGATCTCTGATAAACCTTTGGCATCTGAAATTATTGCAACTTCACGCACTTCACACACCAACAAAACTTCCATGGACCCTATCACAAGTGCCTGACCAGAATCAAATTCTTGAAAGCATACCATCAATCTCTTAATATCTACCCTTATGACTAATTCCAAATAACTTCCTCCCTCTCTCTCTCTTTCTCATCAGTCCAAGCTTTTCCAAATCCACATCTCACCATTCTTTCAAACTTTCATCTGAATTACCAACTTCAGGCTTCTTTCACAACCAAATTCCAAGAGAACTTTACCAAAAAAACAGTTACAAAAAACGTCGATAAAAACAATATAACATGCCAGGAAAAAAGTTAACTCGAAAAATCAAATACCAGAAATACAAATAAACAACGACAATTGCTACTATTACTCAACTGATCTATGAAATCTTATTCATATATACTTTTCTCTGGCATTCGATTTCCAATTCCTTCAAATAGACTTCCAAAACCCATCATAAACGCATTCCTATTCTCAATCGCCACCTTCACCCCTGTCCCACTACCACTTCCACTTCCACTTCCACTAGCATTAGCATTATCTTTCTTCTTTAATCGTTTGGTCCATGCCAATTCAATCACTCTATCTAATCCATCTTTCAAGGTTTCATATTCTTGGTACCCCATCCTAAGTTTAACAATCTCACTGATCCTTTTCTTCCTACTTTCATTGATTTCAATTTGTTTCTTTAATGTCTTTTGAGTTAGTCTTAAGGAAATTGATATCTCGTCATCTTCTCTCTTGCTCCAATCAACCTATGTGATGGTACAAAGAAAGTCAATTCAAAGAGTCAAACACAAAAGATGTGAGAAAAGTACGCACCTCTTCGTCATCATCAAGTAAACCTACATATCTCAACTCCTTCAACATCTTGGCTTCAACATCCATCGGATCTATCTCTTTGAACCCCTCTACAACCTTTTCACTCACATTCCCTTCATCCAACTTCACATCCTTATCACCTCCATTTCCTCCCATTCCTTCATTAATAAGAGGTTGAGTTTGAGAAGACAAAGTGTGTTTCAATTTCTTTAAAGCTTGTAATGATCCTATCAATCTTTCTGTCAATGGTCCACTCTCAAGACTTTCATTTCCAAAACATCCATCATGGATCTCTTCTCTTTTGATCTTTTCCAACCTTTTTCCTCCTCTTCCTCCTTCTTCATCTTCTTTCATTAACATTGATGTTCCTGTATCTTCACTTTTCCATACTTCACTATAATGAGTCCCTAAACAAGGTACTTCATCTACCCCTTGATCATCTTCCTTATTCGAAAGAAATGCTAGATCGTCTTCTCCATAACTTCTTAGGTAATGCTCATGAACCCAATTTTGAAATTGAACAATTGGGACTTGCGCACCCGTCACTTTTGTCTTTGAAAAATCACTAATCACTTCGCTTTGACTCTTTGGGTATGGTGGTAAGCTTGGAAATGGGATTGGACTAGGGACAAAACATTTAATAGGGATCCTGAAATCATCAGTATGCTGTTGTCCGTGTTGTTCTGTTGTAGGAGTATTGCAACGTGAAGTAGTTAAAGATTGATGTAAAGGTTTTGTATGAGTCGATGTCGTAGCAGTGGGAGTCAGTATTGAGAAAGACCCGGGGTTTGTCAAACTCATGGGAGGGGGCTATCTCTCATGCAGCAATCAAAAGTGGGTGTTAGGGACACTTTTTATAACAAGTTACTAACAAAGATTGATCTTTACTCACAAAACAGCTGGTCGGACTTGTACCAAATCTCAATCGACGTTTCTTTGGCTTGATGGGTGGTGGTGGCTCGAGAGTTTCTTTTTCTTTGACCTTCAGAGAGGGTGAAGGTATACAACCGGCAGAAGGCGAACGAGAAAGCATTGGCTGGACCGCTTCAGCACTGGGCACACCGATTTGAGGTACTTCAGGAGGGTGGACCAAGGCCAATGGTATGGACTCATCCGATAACGCGCTCTGAGAGACTTCATTTGTTGCTTGCACAATCGGAGATTGGGCTGAGTCATTTATGGAAACTGTAGCAGTAGTGATGAGAGCTGGAAGAGGGGGTGCGATAACCATATCAGGATTTGATGAAGATGACGGCAGTGGAAGAGTGGGTTGGATGGATGGTGACAGCGACAGTGAGATCCGAGGGGGTGTGGGTATCTCGGGAGAGCCTGCCAAACCGACATGTTCAACCAAGGCGTCTGTGGATGGATGAGCTGATGTCTGTGTCTGAGGAGGGGAGAGAGCAGCTTGTGGTGAATTGGTCGGAATGGTTGTGAGTGAAACTGATGGTGATATAGAGATGACGAGATTGGGAATAGGCATAGGTAAAGGTGGTGGGGCGCCTGATGGTAAAGGTGGACATCCTGTAGTTGGAAGAGGAGGCGGAGCTGAAGTTGGTAAAGGAGGGGGAGGAAGAGCGGGCAAGGGAGGTTCGGGAGATTCAGATTGAGCGACAGTTCCAATGAGAGATGTTTGGTTGAGGGATGTTGCCGAATCCAACTTTCGTATCTTAAGATTCGTTCGTCGGAGCGGCACTTCGGCTGTTGATTTGAGGTCAGATAAACATTGAAGCTTGATAGATGAGTATGAAAACGCGAACTAGCTTACGTGAACCTCTCTCAGAAGTCATTTCGCCACGATCTGAAGCACTGAGGACAGATTCCGATCCATTTCGTTTACGTTTTTTCTTGGATGCAGTTGATCTAAGTGGGATAGAAGACGACAGAACATATGAATAATAAATCAGACGAAGTATAGTTGAAAAGTGATGCTGAACTTTAACGAACTTCTTTCGTTTTGAAGTGAGCCTGAGTGTATCGGGCGATGAACTGGGTTCGGAGGCTAAGAGTGTGGGAGTATGGACTAAAAGAGAGCGAGCAAGTTAGCAAGGAAGATGGTCCGAAAAACAATGATCGAATGTAGTACATTGAGCATCACCAACGCTATCTTCGCGTTTCACTCGGATTATTTGAGCTGCGAATCGAATTGGGGAAGTGGAATTGATACACATCGTCAGTGAAATGATCAATATTTAAGGTCATGCCATAAGAACCATGGGTCTTACGAGAGATGAATGTTGGAGCAGGCTGATGATCGGTGGGAACTGATGGTTTTGAATTGGATTGAGAATGAGATTGCAGTGTTGCAGACGTTGAAGAAGATATTGAAGAAGGCAACAAGACGGTCTCTGTTTCTGTTTTTGTTGTTTTTGCAGATTGCTGTTCTGCGAGGTTAAGTTTTCTAGTATCAACAGCCTGTTTTCGTTGTTTAAGTACTTCGTAAAGTGATTTGAGTTGATGAAGTTGTGGGATCTCGTTGATGTTAAATGAAGTGAGATGTGATGATAGGCTTGTTGTCGTTGACCAAGGGGTGTTTGTGGTTGATAGTGGTACTTGTTGATTTTGATTTGACGAGGTAGCTGTTGATGTCGAGTAATTAGACATCGTCTTCTCTTGAATGATTCTCGTTAATGTTTTTAAGATAGTTCTTGAATGAGTTTAATCAACAAGTTCGTGAGTAGATTCGATTATTTTAAATGTTCTTCATGTCTGAGATTGTAAGCTTGATAGACAGTTTTCATCTCTGAATGCTGAGGCTGATGGTGAGGCTGATGGTGATGGTGGTGATGGTCTTGAAGCTCATGGTCATTTCTTGACGGTTTAGGACCGACTCTCGTGTTCCAATTCCAGTCTGTCCCGAGCAGTCACTCGGACCGAGTACTTCATAGCGATCACATCTCTGCTCAAGTTTCGAACACTGCTCAACGACCCTCACATCAAAGACCAAAACTGCAGCCTTCCTGGGACCAATCGCCTGACTTTAAGACTATGTAGGTTCAATTTTATCAGCCAAAGTTGGCGATCTGAGCCCGTGTGTAAGTTGAACATAAGAAGAGAGAAAATAATCAAGAGCAATAGTACTCAGGTGAAAATCATGTTGGTACAGCAAGAGTCACTCATTGAAGTTGGTAGGTGTATCAACATAAGGGCATAAGTAAGGTCTGCTAAGAGCATCCATAGTGGTGCTTGTATTTTGTAAGCTGTGAATCAGGCCCCCAAATCACAATCCTCAAATCTGGTGGGTCACAAAAAGTCTGTGTCCACAGCAGAGCACATAAATTTGCAAAAGAACCCTTGATTGAAGTGTTTGAATATTCTTGTATCCTAAAATTTTTTTGAATTGACCCAGAAACAAGTGTAGCATTCAAAAAAGTTGGTTGTTTATAGATTTGCTTAGGACATCAAGAGTACCAATTATCCCCCTGAATTATGATATAGAAGGAAATATCGACAAGTACTTACGGAGAACACAAACTGACATACTAAAAGAGACACTGGGCTAAACTTTTTGTTTTAAATTGTCATGCCTAAAACCAACATAACACCCTCTCCGACCCGCCTATGATTAAAGCGTAGGATAAGAGTGGTGAAGAAGGGAGGGAGAAAAAATTTAAAGACAAAAAAGGAAAGCTCAGAACCAATGTCAGTAAGTGAAAAACCAAAAAAGCACGAGCACAAAAAATTTCAAAGCAAAAGACAAACACCTTCAAAGAAAAACTACTGAAGCACCAACATGAGCTGGTTGACCAATCACATGATTCATAGAATCTGGTAACCTTAAAGCTACATGTCCTCGAACGTAAATTCGAAAAGCTTCCGAAGACCATCTTCCAGCAGATTGAATATAATCTAAAGAAGCACCAGACTGGGCTAAAGCAGTAGCCCCACCAGATCTAAGAGAGTGGCCTGAAAAAGATTTGTCGAAAAAAGCATGAAACCGAGACAAGAACCAAGACCTGGTAGGAATAGAACCGGATGAAGTTAAGAATAGCTCGGATTTAGATAAAAAGAGAAGGTCTCTTGAACGTAGATAAGATTTCATTCGAACTATTGGACATGCTGGAGAATTTTCAAAGTATTGAATAATAACAGTCGAGCCGGAAAAACCAGAGTTCCTCTTTGAATAGGGAAGAATATATCTAATAAATTTACCGCAAACTGAAAATTTGAAAGAACTACGACAAATGATTTTCTTCTCATTAAAAAGTTTCATTGAATCTGGAATTGTAAGTTCACCCAAGCGATGTAATCCTCCAAAGCCCACACTAAGAAGAGCCAAGAATAACCGATCATCATGGTTATTACCTGTTCTAGATACTGCAAATTCGATTTGAATAATAGAAAGAGGTTCTTTCCTCTTGACCGGATTAGAGAAAGTCTTGAGACAACCCTTCAATGTCTTTTTCACTTTTTCGTCCTTTGCTTCACACTTGATTTGAGGATATTTGAGATTAAAGATGAACAAAATACCAGTAAGATAAATTCAAACTGATCTAGGAGAAATCTTACGACAAGTGTAAGAGACATAGTCACATAGAGTTTCACAATTTGGATTGAAAAGATAACCAAATTGTAAACAAAACCGATAAAAACTGTGAAAAGAAGATTTGTATTTTTGATAAGTTGATAAGTTAATAATTGCTTTCTGGTCTGAGATAACTAATTGCTTAATTTGATTAATAGATAATGACGAAGAAGAATTCTTCAAACTTGACGACACCATGATAAAGCTGAGTTATTAAAATATTGGAGGTTTATTTCAACTCCACCCAATCCCAGAATAGGATTGATGATTAAAGGAGAAATAGAAATTGGATGAAATTCTTTTTCAACCAAAGAAAATAAAGCGCAAGAAAGATAATCGGCACATGAATTAGTGGAACCAGAGATATGAGAAACCTTCACTTCCACCTGACAGTCCACCATACGTTGAACAATGTAACGAAAAAGAGGGCGAATGAGTTGGTTGGGACGATGAGAATTAAATAAATGAAAAACGTTTTTATTGTCTGTATGAATGTAAATCCTACTTGAGCCAGCATTAATACCCAAGTCAACCGCTGCTAGAACTGCTAAGAGCTCAGCCCAAAATATATGGCGAGAAGGTAAAGGTAGCTTATGGAAATAAGCTTTTCTTGCACCCGGTTCCCAAACGCCAATACCGGACGGACAAGCGTCAACAAAGAAAAGGGAATCTGCTTGATAAGCCGGCCAAGTTGAGGATTTCAGGACCAAAACGCCGTTACTAGATTCGAAATATTTAATTAACCAACGGAGATCTTCTTGATTCTCCTTATTAAGATGAATCGGAAGAAAACGTCCTGATTTTCCACCGGTTTTTTCATAAAGACTCTGTAATGCATATCTACCTAAAGGCATTGAATTGAAACCCCAAGAGATCCACCCTTGCATTGATTTCCAGTCTCTAAGTGAATGACTAGGAACAGAAAGGAACTTCTTCATCGAATCAATCATTAAAAGTTTTTTATCCGCCTCCAGATAAACACTCATTTTCTTTGAGTCGACAATATGTCCAATTATCTCTAAGACCAAACCATGAACTTGTTTCTTCCAAACCCAAGGAACACCAAGTTTATCAAAAACCATAAGAAGCTTTGCTTGAGGACCAGGGATACAATGATCTTTAAAGGTAATCCAATCATCAGCAGCAGCCGCCGACCAAACATCATCCATCATTGCGTTCAAATTTTTTATATGAAAAACTTCCTCTGCAATCCATAAGAATAACAAAAAAACTCCACACCAAATGTGGGGTGAAGCGGAAGAACCCAAAGTAAGATTATGGTCTACTCTAAACTTTTCTTTAATCCGAAGAATCTGACGGATTTGATATTGAAAATGAAGAGGTAAAGTTCAAAAAGCTCCTTCAACGTCCGATTTAAAAATAGTAACATTGCCGTGCTTTTTCTTGAGCGCAATCAAAAAAGGAATCCAGGATTGAAGAGAGTCGTATGAAACTTTAATTTTATCTTTATCAATCAAGTCGTTCGGAGAAGGTTTTCCGAAACTCATGTTTGTACAAACCCTCATTTTGTCTGAGTCTTTCTTTGAAGTCATTAGTAGAGGAATGACTTTCATTCCTGGTAACAAAGTCAAAAATTCGTCTGAATAACGACCTTTTGCAATTTCCTCTTCGCACTGTTTCTCTAGAAGCTCTTGATGTTCAAAACAAGAAGAGTGATTCGGAGAATTCGAGATTTTGGAAGACGGTAATGAAGAAGAAGGCCAAAAACCAACCCGAAGACCCTTGATTACTGATTTTACGAAAGGCTGGTTAGGATGGTGCCTTAAAAGTTTCTCCATCACGTCTACGTTAAAAGGAGTTTGAATTTTAAAAAGATAGTGAAAACGCTTGAGGATAAATGCAGCATCTTTATCCTCTTCTAAAGACGGAGGATCTGGAAAAGGGATAGCTGATCGACTCGATTCGATGGCAGCTGAAAAACCGATAGGATTGAGACCGTCCCATTGATACCCTCGTAAATATCTCTCTGAAGAATATTCTTCAGGAGTGATTGCATCCGCGGTGTTTTGCACCACATCCCCGGACATTCTAAACAACTTAAATTAGTCAAAAAAGGAATAAAAAATAGCAAACAAAAAGATTGAAAGAACATCACCAACACAAAAGTGCAACCGACTGCAAAGCTCTTCTGACAATGGACAATATGCTGGACTATTGTACGCAAAACAATATTGTTCTGCATGCTTGACACCTTTAGCTGGAGTAATTCCCAACCCGCTCTTATGCTTATAATCAGGTGTATAGTGTTATTGAATAACAGAGTCGACAGGCTTCAAATATGAAGGACCTGGATGAGGAGCTCCTTTTTTACGAAATGGTGCTTGGACAGAAGGCTGCAAGCAGAGAAAAATATAAACCTAAATGAACTGAAATATATCAATAAAGAGAAACTTACTCGAGAGAAAGAAGAAGAAGCCACAGGAATAGAAGAAAAAGACTGATTATAAGCTCCACCAAAGAATTGAGTTTTGAGAACGTCAAAATCCTTGTGATTCCAGTCAGCAAAACAAACATAACGTCTGTCTGCCACCTGGTTCCTGAAAGCCGCGTCATACTCTGCAATATTCCTCCAATTGGCACGAATGGGGCCAGACCAAAATTGTGATTTGATATATTTTGAATAATCCAAAATAAATTTACCACAATCTGGAAAAGCCATTTTCGTAGCTGATTTAAAGATACAAAAGTAATGTTGCCATTCCGCCAAATTGTTGATTTCTTGAGACAAAAATTTTGATACCTCCAACCCTTTTTCTTTGCCAGAAGCCATGAAAGTTGCATCACCCTTTTTCTTGTTGAGTAACTCTCCTTTAATCCTTCTAAGATCAATATATTTTCCCAACAAAAGCTCCTTCGATAAGACTTCAGGAAAATGAGCCGGTTTCCCGTTCCTATTAAAACCTCTAACCGCCGCAGCAATACTGGATCTGTATCCCTTAACATCTGCAGCGAATAAGCGAGCACCAGGAGTGAAAACAACATCAACATCAACTGAATCGACTTTCTTCGTGATAAAGGCAGATTTTCTGTTATTCTTTTCAGATTTAGAAGTCGAATCTGAAGAATCGGAAGAGCTTTTACTATGATGATGACCATGTTTCTTTCCAGAAGCATTTCCTTGAAAGTCCAACAACATGTTGATGCGATTTTGAGCTTCAACATTAGCTCTGGAAAGACCAGCAAATCTGTCTTCCATGGAACCAGAACCTGGTAAATTAGGTTGATCCGGATTATCTTGAGGCTGAATACCTGAATTCGAAACTCCCGGAGCTGGGGTAGGTTGTCTAGACAAGTCCAGAGGATATTCCGGATTGGTAGATGGAGCAAAGATATAGATCTTATCGCTATTAGATCTAGGAGTTGAAGTCGGTCTAGGACCTTCATTCGCATAAGTCGGTCTTCTGGCCAAGCCATCTTTCCTAACCAGATTGTATGCGAATTCAGACCAATGTCTGTACCAATTTTTCGAATGAAAGGGAAGGATTTCAGCAAACTTCCTTCAAAGTTCAAGGATCGGTGTGTTATTAGAGCCGTCGGACGAGAGATATGCCTCTCTAAGCTCGTCAAGCTTGGCCGACACCACAACCGCTTCATTAAAGGTACTACCATCACTGGACATAACCTAGCTCTTTGAGAGAAAAATAAAAAACGAAGAAGTGGTAAACAGGAAAACCAGAAAACCACACAAAAAATCTTTTTACAAATAAAAGATTTTTAAATAAGATATTTTTATTAGAAAAACAAAATTATTCTTTTTCTCTTTGACTATATATTTTTCTTAAAGCTAAATAAAATATTCTTGTACTTGACAATGATGAAGATTGGAAAGGAAAAAGGAATTTTGGCAACAAGTTAATGTAAGGTAATAGAAATGGTAAACAGGGTGATGAACATTTTAACACAAGTAAAATGACAACAATTACCCAATCCGACAATTACCACATGTAACTCGTAGTACCTAAATCCAATATTCCAATCCGTAAATAACAAGTGATCTACCACTATATGTTTTCTATCAATTTTCAGAGGGACACCAGGAACTTAAATTTTAGCAGGTTGGGCAAATATACAGAATTTCAGAACCCCAAATCCTGCTAAAATTAAGGGCCAAGACACAAATTTTTGCAGGATGGACCAGGATTTTCAGTGTGGTGTGTAAATATCTAGAGAGTCAGATCCCCAAATCCCAATTTTGGTGTTCTGAGAAATGTTCTGTCAATTTCTCTGAAAATGGACAGACAACATATCTTTATACCATGAATAGAGAGACTCTGAATGAGATCTTGGAGTCTCTTGACACCCCACCTTGCATTTTTTGAGAATCACTGCAGTGTTATTTGGTGTTTTGAACCACTGAATTTTTGAGAGCCCACAAGATACAAACTCTGCTGCTGATGCTCTGAGGGGTCACTGGAGCAGAGGTGCACCCCCAACTGCTGCTCTAATTGATGTGCAAAAAAGGCAGTTGGACAGCCCCCCCAAGGGAATGTCAAATCCAGACTGAAAATGACTATCACGATTTGATCACCTACTGTGTCCCACATTGTTCAGTTCCAGAAAATCAATTATCAAGAATTTGAATTTTTTCCTCTCTGTTAGAATAGCCTGAAATTATCAGTACTCCCTATCATACATTATCAAATCTCACAATAAGTAAGCTTAATTACCAAGCCATTCTGAGCCACCTGCCGTGTCCTCACTGAAGGACTTGAACCTGATGAGTTAAGAAATAAATGACAATCTAGAAGACAAATATGAGCATTCAAGTTGACTAAATAATTGAGTGATTCACTTCCAGCATTAAAGAGGTTCCCAGGTTGAAATATGGGTCTTAAAGAACACATTCCAATTCTGTTACAGTCAAACACCCTCAAGAATATTTACCAAGTAGCTGTAGTGTTATATGTAGTCCATTTTTGAAACACTTTTCTCAAACTGAATAAAGTTACACAATGTATTACATATAATTTGCTATCTAGATGAACAGATGGACAAGTAGCCTTGTATGTAGCTGATAGCTAAATCATCACTAAGCTGTTTGCACATATGTAACATATGATCTATGACCAGACTTGTAGTGCTAGTCAATTTTACAACCAGTTTACTTTGAATCATTCTCCATACCTTTGTACATCTTCTGATATAAAATACATAAAAAACAGACAACCCGGCATGGCTTGAGAGCTGATTTCAAAATGGGCCTTAATTCTTCTTGTAATTGCCTAAGACCACCTAAGCCAAGTCTGTATTTGACTTGAACAAAATTTAAAAGGACATCAACTAACCAAATTTCATGAATTTTGTGTAACCCTCCTCTTCAACTTGGACCAATGTGTGAGCTACCAAGACATTTTTGATGTTTCCAAGACCATCATACTCAAGACTTTTAAAATTCTATGGTGATGTGAAGAGGATAAGTGAAAACACAACATAAGGGCACTTGATTTCTGGAGGCTCTTTTCAAAAAAAACAGGATTCTGTCTAGAGCCCCTCTTCAAGGGTACATCAATTGTGCATGAGGGGCATAGTTAAGCTTAATCAATCATTCATATCTCAACAGTCTAGAAATAGTTCACTTTTTTGATTTTCATCTTCTATCAAAATTCTTTTTTGTTTTCTTGCCCACCACCCTCTACAACAGTAGCTTTTTATAAGTCCAGAGTATCAATTTCTCTTACCAAACATACTATGCATGTATGGGGCAGGGGACCACTCCAATGGAGTTGGTCAACATTGGAGCAGGCCATCCTCAGCACACTCTTCATAACCTATTCCTCATAGTTCTTTACACTGTGAAGTTAATGTATTTCTCCAGGGTCAAAAGTTGATTGTATTCAATGCCCAAAATGATTTCAGATGTAGCATTAATGCATTTCTAATCAGTCTGTGCTTTAAATGTGATCATTTCTCACCCTGGAGAGATACATTATCTTTGCAGTGTTATACTTGTCTAGTTTTTACCCAAAACTTCAATTCAGGCCTCAGGGTCATCAACTAGTAGTAGCATCACCATCCCATGCCAAACCTGTGCTCATTGGCTCCTTGCTATAAAATGGAAAGTTCAGAGTTGAAATTCCAATTTCCTTCTTTTCTTACTAAAACATAACCACTCAATGGTAAAGCTGGTCCTCCCCAGAGCCTCAAATCAGAGTCATATCATTGAAATTGCAATAAACCTGGTGTCTGCTTGCAAGTTACACCCCACAACCACAGAGGCAGGCCAAGGGGTACAATTGAAGTGCACTATATCAAGAGATGTTGGTATCAATTGCTCTGGTCTTGTCAACATCATGTTTCAAAACCTAGGTTTCAATAGATTTAGTCTCAAATGCTGTGCATCACAATAGGATAAAACATCAAAATTGAACATTGCTGGATCAGAGAACAAATCAATCACAGGTACATCAATTCAGTTTATGGCAAGTTTGCTGATATGATGGTGGATTGATTGATAAAAACTTCTGTCTATATCCTGGGTATTTAGAATTCATATGAAGAATAAAGGTTTAGAGAGATGTGTTCAAATTGCTTGATTGAGGATGTGTGTTAAAATCCAATTAAGACTGTGAGGTATGAGCAAGTGTATTGTGTGTTTTTATTTGTAGCTGAATGATATGTTTCAAGTTTTTTTTGTTATTGTGTTAGTTTGCCAAAATCCCAAGATCAAAATCACTAACATAGATCAATACCAAATTTTTCCCAAAGATTATCTCATATATTGTTCATTGTGTACTAAGACTGACTCTCTTTCCCCATCATTTGGAGAGAGAGTAAGTCAATTCACACTTGTACACATTTCATCTTACTATGTAATGGTATTATGCATTGTAGAAAATCCTTTAGATTATTGCCAAAAGTTTTGTCTTGAGATTTTCTAGTTTCTCTCATCAGCTTACCCTCCCTTATCACGCTTTAGATTAATTCAAAGGTCTACCTACCTGCGGGCCCATTTATTAGTGTTCATTTTACCAAAGGACAATGTTGGATGTGAATATCATGTTTGGCCTGTTTTGGCTTGTGGTATCATACTGCATTATGTAATCCAATACCACATTCAAAGCTACATTGAGATAATCAAAACATACTTTGTTTCCATATTATGCTCATGTTAAACTTGGACTTGTCCTGGATGAGATCATCAAGCTCTGACTCCAAATATAAAGATATGAAGGCTTCAGATCCGTAATCAGATATCAAAGGTGAGGTATCTGTGAAAGAAATTGCAGAAGAATTGTTGCCAGAAGTTGTGACATCATGGTCCATTGTGTCTGAAGGTAAGTTGATATATAGTTGGACAGATTTTGGCCAAGCACAATTTGAATAGCATATGAGATTTCAAGGACAATATGTAGTATTGAAGCTCTGTTGCAAATAATTTGATATTAAAAGGTATACTACATTATGATTCTTGATAATGTAGTATAAATAAACACTACCAAACAGGCCCTAAGGGCAAGTTTGGTTGAGATTAATTTTTGGATTGCGCTATTCCAACCCCCCCCTGTTTGCTAGTCAGACCCCCCCTCCACCCTAAGCCAGCTTAGGCAGCCTTAAGCACCATACGTACAGTACAGCCTCAACCCACAATCCTTTCTACAAACCTCATCCTCAGGATGATGGCTTCAAACGTAGAACAATCGTAGAGTTTGTGATCAATACCTTCTGAGTTATTGACCCTGATGGCCACAGATGTCATCATGGACATCTTCTCCTCAGTCTTTCAATCTCACATTGTGAACTGACCTGAAAGAGTTTCTGAGAGCTCTGAGATTGGATGACAGTTATTGTTATGTTTTTGAAGATGTGAGTGATCAAAGGTAACAATCATATCTTCAAAAAAACATGATTTTGTGTAGAAGATCAGCAATATTGAACAGGATCGAGCTAATATTGTAAATTTTGGGTGAACAAAGATGAGAATTTTGAGTGAACAAAGGTAAAAAACAGACTGTATGTAGTGAGAATAGTGAACGAGTGATCTTAAGATCTTGGTGGGTTGGCTGTGAGGTAGCATCTGTCAAGGATGGGTCAATGACCATGGCAATGGAAATGATGTTGGTGCACATTGATGATTGATTTGCATCAGGAGGGAAAAGACAACTTCTCAACTGCAGGCACGCGGTTGAGGCTGTGCTGTACGTATGGTGCTTAAGGCTACCTAAGCTGGCTTAGGGTGGAGGGGGGGGTCTGACTAGCAAACAGGGGGGGGTCGGAATAGCGCGATCCTAATTTTTTTCATTATTTTTCATAATCACAGTTGAATTTCAAAACGATTGTGATCAAAAAAAAAGTGGTTGGGTAGTGATTATTAGACCAAATAAATATTCTCCATGCCATCTCAAAAGGAGATCAAAAGCTCTTTTTGAATAATTTTACAAAATGGAAATTATTTCTTGATAATCTCCTTTTTGGATTGGGCCAAAAGTCCTGTTCAAGATTCTTTGATGTCATAACTACAAGAAGTAAAGCTATTTACCACTCTTTAACATCATCTTCATCTTGAATCACTTTGAAAAAATCATCAAAAACTATCATGGGTTATTTTTATTTGATGTCTTCCTCACTGTTCATTTTTTTCATCATCATTCATTTTCTCATCATTGTTTTTTTTATTCATTCACTTTATTTTCCATCATTGTGTGTTATTGATTATGCATCTCTACTTGTCAGTCTACTATTGATCAGAATACCTCAAGCTCAGAAAGAAGCAAACAAATCAAAGACTGATAAAGTCAAGTGAACAGATTCCCAGTGTTAGTTTGTGCTCAATGAGTTTATAGTTGCAAACGAAAGCCAAAATGACATCACCGGTGCATATCCCGCTGGTATGGTGGAAAAGATGCACGTATACATATTTCTCAAATGTACTCAAAAACAAGATTATTCAGAATAATCTCAATTGCCCCGGGGCAATGTACTGGAGGTCAAAAGTAGGTCACAACTCTTAATCCTAACCAAACGTGCCCTAAAGAACTGTGGAGAAGAGCGCAAACATATTGCACTGATATTATCACTCTTTCTGTGTTCTCTTCATTGACACTGGCTTGGAAGTGTACCAAGTAGGTCAATGTAGTGTTGAGACACGCAATGAGATTGTGTCTTCTTTTTCCTTATACAACTTTCCTTTGTTATAAGGAAGAAAGATTTTCTTGTTGGAAAACTGATCTGATTTTTCAAAGAATTTGTAAAAATAATCCAACTTGAAGTCTCTGTGCCTCGATGTCCGATCTCAGAGTTGAATGAAGTTTTGATTTTTCCTTTGGTCTTGAAACCTGCATACATATAAAATTAATATGGTGTACTTTGACTGTTATATTGAGATTTGAGACTAAAACGGGTATATCAGACTCCAAGCTGGGAGTCATCCGTGTAACATTTCATGATGATCATTTTTTGATGTCTCAATTTGGATTCATTGCATACTGAAGCAATATAAAAATGGGTGTAACCAAAGACAGTTATAGGATCATGTTTTCCATGAATTTCGTTTTTGTTTTTTTGATCAGCAAGGAGATCAGAAGACCTCAAGAGTGGAAAGATGTTGAAGAGAGTCAGAGTGAGATGAAAGTGATGGAGAGATTGAGGATGTGAAGGATTTGATGATTAGGTTTGCATAAGAGAACCACATTTCAAACCAAAAATTCAAAATTAAACAAACCAATTCCAAAGTTTCGAATTTGGAACCAACTCATCCCCAGATCACCACCACCACTCAAACCAAAGGGACGATTTCTCAAATGGCAAAACGAAAGAAAAATAGAACTCATAAACTCAAACCAAACCTCAATCCATCAACCCAACCATCACCTAAATCATTCATTATCAAATCCACTCCAGCTCATCATACCACTCAAACTGAAAATGGAATTAAATCAGATTCATACAATTCAACTAGTTTAAATTTATTAGTCAAAGATTTTAGAAAAGTTATGGAACCTAATACTGCAAGTAATCTAAGGGTAATCGATCTCTTTCTATCAATCTTTCCAAAAATTCAGAATCCTGATTGATTGATTGATTGATTTTTGATGAATATGTTTTTTTGAACGAAAAAAAAAATAAAAAGGAACGAAAATCGAATCGATTAAAAGATTTCTTAGCCATGGCCGGACCATTAGGTGTAACCCATATGATTGTCTTTTCACAATCTTTAACCAGATCTAAATCAATTCATCAAGATAATCTTAAAGATGAAGAGATCATGTCTTCAATCAATCTCAAGATTTATAAAGTTCCTAGAGGTCCTACTCTGAGTTTTAAAGTCTTAAGGTATAGCTTAATGATCGACATCTTGAATGCTGACAAAGCTCCTCGTAGTCCTGGTCAAGAATTCAAAACTGAACCTTTAGTAAGCTTTTTTCTTTTCAAATTCTCTCTCTATCAGAACCTCTAATCAAAGCATTGAAGTCATCATTGAATCCTAATCCGAAGCTTTTTCAACTTTTGATGGATTTAGTTAATCATGAATAATTTTAATCCAACACCTACTACTACAACAGATGAAGCTAATCAATTAAACTTACTCACCACTACCTTTCGTAATCTATTTCCACAAATCAAAATCCAAGAAATCCAATTAATTCAAACCCGACGAATCGTCTTCTTATCATACAATCCGATCACCAAAACGATTGATTTCAGACATTATCTAATCACCGTCAAACCGATCGGAGTTAGTAAAAACATACGAAAGTTAATGGAAGGTACGATTGTGAATACTAAGACTGATTCGATCACCAGTAAGAAACGAAAGAGAGTATTAGATTTGAGTGGAGTGGAAGATTTAGCTGAGTATGTGTTAGGAGAGAGTAGTATAAGTAAAAGCAGAGGTCCATCTTCAATAGCCAGTTCAGGAGGATTCACTTCTGATAAATCAGATGTGGAAAAAGCTTTAGATGAGATGGATTATGATTTGATGAGTAGTGGAGCTGAGGATGAAAGTGAAAATGAGATTCATGAGAACAAGATCGAGTTACCTCAACATTATTTAGGGAAAGGAAATTTAAAGAATTCTAAAAAGTCAATCAAGTTAAAGGAATTAGGACCTAGACTTGAGTTAGGTTTAGTTAAGATTGAACAAGGCTTAGGGAATGGTGATGTATTATTTCATGAATTCAGTTGAGTGATGTTTTTTTGTTTCATTTGATTTGATTTTGATGCGAAGATTTGGTTGATTGATGATGGATTTGCAATTTTCTGAATTCCATTTACAGTTAAGAAAACCAAGGAAGAAGAAATTAAAATTAAGAAGACGATTAAAGAGAAGGAGAAGTTAAGATTAAGTAGAAAAGCAGAACAGGATGCTAATGTGAAAAAGAAGAAATTAGCATTAGAAGCGCAGAAAGAGATGAAAGCTAATAAAAGGAAAGAGAAAAAGAAAGCTGGAGAAGAAGAAGAAGAAGAAGATGATGATGATGATGATGATGATGATGATGATGATGATGATGATGCAGAAGGGGAAGTGGAAGCAGAAGACGAAGAGGGGGAAGAGGAAGGAAGTGAAATTGATGAAGATGCTGAATATTCTGATTTGTTTGATGATGAAAATTTGTCAGATGTACAAGGTTCAGATCCAAGTGAAGAAGAAAGTGAAGAAGAAGATGATGATGATGAGATGCCGAACACAAAAAAGAAGACAGTAAGGTTTACAAAAAGTTGATAAACTTGATCTTCTCAAGAAACTCTTCATAGGGGTCATTTGTTTCCATTTTTTTTCTTTGTTCATGAAATTTAATTCATTGCTTTTTTGTCTTCTTTTGTGGTATACTAAATTGTAAAATCATTTTTACCTTTTTTCAACAATCAATTCTCATTTATTGTGATGACACATTCTTTTTTTTATCTCCATCAAATTCTAATCAATTTTATGATGAATACTATCAATCATTTGTTCGCACAAACATAAATTAGCTGAGGACTATCAAAGCACAAAGAACTTTTGGACAAAGGTAGGAATCAGTTCCTCATCTGCTGATGAATGGTGCAAAATCATCACTTTCTGTAGGTTAAACTAAGCTTAAGAAAGTCCCTCTAGTGAAATCTGAAATTTCATCGAATCATAATTGAATCATCAATCAAATGGTGAATTGTTTTTATATCTCTGTAAATTGTGATCTCAAGAAAAAGGGCCGTATCAGTCTGAATCCATTAATACTAATATGAATAAACTCAGTTCATTTGATATCAAGGATTCATATTTTGAAAAATATGATTCATCACAGCCACGACAATCAAAAACGGAACGATAAGATTTGTTCAGTAGTCAAAATGAAATCAAAAGTACATCGAGTATAAGAAAAGACATCATGAGATGTGATCAAGGTTGATCAGTTGATTGGCTACAACACTTTATGATCCTTTCTTTGGCGGTAGGACCTCCCCGCTCGGCGGAGGCTCACTCTCACTAAAAATCCATCAAGATCCCAATTCGAATTTGAATAAGTTAAGAAGTGATTCAGAAGAACTAAGTGTAGTGAGTTTAACTTACTTTCTCTTTACAATCGGATGATCAATACCAATAAATCGTTCTTGAAGAATTTGACCAACACTCCTGGAGATGATTTCAAGTTTTGAAGATGATTTTGAATTAATTTTATGGGAAGTTGGTTATACAGATTTAACAAATAGGGAAATCCCATTTGCTTACTTTTCTTCACCTGGGATTGAAGCAGCTGATATTATGGCTGTATATATAGATGAGTTAAAAGAGATATGAGGATTAAGTGATTGGAAAAAGGATGAAGAAAACACAAAAAGATGACATACCAACTAGAAAAGCAGTCACAAAGAACTTAGAGAACAACATGAAGGTCTTTGAAGAGTATGTCTTTCAAGCGGGTTTTCTGATTTTCAAAATCTAAATCTTTTGTTTTGGTAAGGAAGTGGGTAGAACTGTGACTGGATGGAAACCTTTGTAGGACATTTTATTGCCTTTTGGTCGATTGTTTCGTAGAATGTTCTGGTCATCATTTGCATGTGGTGAGAGAAGATCGTATCCTCTAGAATCGGTGGCAATGCAACATGATCATGGACCTAAATGATCCGTATATAGGTCCATTATAAGGTGGCTGGTTTAGCAAATACTTTGTTCATCATTGATGCTATTATCAGACATGAATTTTGTTTTCTTCTCTCTCACACTTGCTCGACTCCCACAAAACAAAACAGATCACCAAATTGCGTGTAGGATGCTCTGTTTTTCATCTTTTCAGGGCGAGTGATCTTCTATTCAATCAAAAAGAACTTTGTAAAAGATCTGCTGCATCAAGTTTATAATTGTATAGGTACATGAATGATAATTTTGCATCAACCATCAGGACATGATTCGAGCCTTTGTCTGGAAGCTTTCTTATTTCAACATGGATCATTTAGTTTATGATCATGTTGCATTGCCACCAATCCTAGAGGATACGATCTTCTCTCACCACATGCAAATGATGACCAGAACATTCTACAAAACAATCGACCAAAAGGCAATAAAATGTCCTACAAAGGTTTCCATCCAGTCACAGTTCTACCCACTTCCTTACCAAAACAAAAGATTTAGATTTTGAAAATCAGAAGAACCCGCATGACAGACATACTCTTCAAAAAAATTCATGTTGTTCTCTAAGTTCTTTCTGACTGCTTTTTTGGTTGGTATGTCATCTTTCTGTGTTTTCTTCATCCTTTTTCCAATTACTTAATCATCATATCTCTTTTAATTCATCTATATATACAGCCGTATCATCAGCTGCTTCAATCCCAGGTGAAGAAAAGTAAGCAAATGGGATTTCCCCATACCATTGTGAAATTCATGTAAGCGTTAGGTTAATTAGTTAGCTATTCCACCAACTTAACCCAATGATTGCAGAGAGAAGGAGAATAAGAAATTGAAATAAGAAAGAGAGCTTTAATCAGATATGAGAAGTTGCTTCCTTTTGAGCTGAGTTGAGCTATTCACTTCACATTGACATCATCACAACATTCTATTGCTATCAGGAATGCATCCAAAGTAATATTTGAACTCGTGTGATAAAAAACGTCATAGTCATTAGTCTTGAACCAATGTCTATTTATGCCTACAGTTGCTTTCACCTAAAATCAACCACAGCCTGATCCGGTTTGGCCCCGGACCCGGCCCCGGTCCGAAATGTTGAGGGGTTGTGACCAGCGATGTTTGGTGCAATTTTTTTCTTTGTTGAACTTAAATTCATACAAGTTGATACAGCTGTTCAAGGAATTTGTGTTGTGATTAAAGCTGATTGATCATACATGAAATATACAAGGTTTTTGACTAACAGGGCTCAACTTGAGCGCTCAAGATGAGCCATATTGAGGCCTTCTACAACCCATAATTACATCCTAAACCCATACTTGTGACCCATAATCTCTCTATAAAGCCATGATGTCCGAAATGTATGGGAATAAATTTGAAAAAAAAAAATTAAAAACAAAACCGCTGGCCACATCGACTCAAAAAGTCATTCACCGCATAAGCCACCCTCTATTACCCCAAAAATGACTTTTCAGGCCCTGTGAACCCCTTGAGGCAGGTGGGTTGGCTCGGGTCGGTAAATTTCGATTTTTGCGGGCGCGCGCGTGGTTGATTCTAGGTGAAAGCAACTGTATGTCTTTTAGGATTTTCACCTTGGGTTTGATTGAATTTGTAATCAATGATTCAGTTACTCTATAATACAATTTACATTTCACTAATACACTTGTTGGCTTCTCTTTGTTTTCCAGTTCAAACATTCAAAAACAGAATCAATTTTATATTTTTCTACTTCAACAGTCAATTGCGATAAGGTTGACAAGAATTGGATACCAAATCACTTGGATTTTGCGCATAAACCTCGGTCAACTACATGCTTCAAACAAGTTTTGTACATGTTCTGAGTAAGTTTTGAAAAAGTCAATGGGATGTTTAGGGGTTCTTTGCTTAACTTTCATCTTGTCTTGACTTCTGAGTGTTGGTGATGGTTATGGAACATTGAAAACTTCTTAGAGGGAAGGTATGAGTCATCATGCTACAGTCATCTCTGTAAAAAGCCAGATATCCAATAAGCCATGATCTGCCCCAGTTCATACTTTTTTCTCCCCATATCTTTCATGGGCGGTGGAGATTGTAAGAAATCCCATAGCAAGGTTCGATTGACTAAAATCTGAAAATGATGGACATATCAACCTGAGCATCTTAAAATTAAGATACCTCTGAAACCATCATCTCCCAACTTTAGTGAAATCAAGTGATGTTGTGATGTCATACCTCAATCATGAAGAATGTCAGTGAGCCAAGGCTTTTAAAAAAAGTCATTGGCTGAGCTTTTCAAAAATTCAGTACAGCGCGCTTGAAGACAAAGACTGGTTGAAGATGAAGAAACTTATTTTTCAGCTAAGTCTTAAATATCTTGAGTAGTGTTGTTCTACATATCTATCTAATAAGCTTCGAAAGAAATTTGTTTTCATTTCGTTATCAAAAAAAAAATCTCCGTCCCAACCCATATGTTGCTCCCAAGAAAGGGTTTAATACTTTTTGAAGTTTATAGAGATGAGTGTAGTAAATAAAAGGTTGATTTGTCTCTATGAATAGTTGCTACGATCAAGCCCCTTGATGATTTACAAAAACTTCCTGTGGAATGTGGAACTCACTGGAAACTTTCAAAGCGCGATTTTAGCTTTAAGCAAATTGGCAAAATGCGCTCATAAACTATGATGTACATAAGCGGCACAAATAACTCATCCGATGCTTTCCTTCTATGGTACAATACGGTCTTCTTTGAACCTGACAAATCGAGTCATTTGAGCCGGCTAAATCTCCTCACTCTATTCTCATCACTATAAATTCACTACCCCTTCTGCGCTTCTTTTGCTCCATATCAAATTAAACTTATCCTTTCGAATCATTCATCAATCCATCTTATAAAAATTCGTTATATTTATCAATCCCTAGCTTTTCATAAACCTCTTTAACGTCTTCTTAAACCTTACAATCATCATCATCATCATGCCAGCTTGTAAGCTTCAATTAACCTTCTTCAATCCCTCTATCCCCTTTAATCCGAAGAAAAAAAATCCCCAATTTGATCTTAAACTTCATTCATTCTTTTTCTTTCACTTTAGGTGGTTGTCCCGATGTGAAACTTGAGAATGGAACAGTTCGAAGTTGTACTTGTACCGTTAGTTCTTTTAAACTCATCCTTTCTTCATTTCATGAATCTTTTCAACTTACCCTTCTTTCTTCTACATCTATAGCCATGTGAAGTTGGAAACTTAGAGGGTTGTAGTTGTAACAAACAAACCGGTTGTGCTTGTACCTCGTAAGTTTTCATCTTGACCCTTTTGAATGAGAGAACCTAATCAAATTCTAAAACTCAATCCGATTTGGTTTTTGATCTCTTCTTCAAGAACCGTCTCTGCTGGTTGTGTTTGTGATCAAAGTGGGTGTTCCTGTAACGAATGTCCCTGTAAGACTACGAGTAAAAGATCTTGTTGCGCTTGAGTTTTTGATTCATCATTCTTCAATCTCTCTCACAAGTTCTATAATCCTTGTCTCTTTTGTTTTTCCATCTTGTAATCCTGTCTTACACCTTCACATAACTTCCTGTTTTATTTCGACCTGATCATGAATGTTGTAAAGCTCTTCTCATCCTTGTTCTTCATTCAGTCTAAAGACCAAGTTTTGATCGAAAATCTAATTCGATTCTGATCTCACCAAATCAATTGATCAAAGTTGAGATGATACATGAGCCGTTCTTTTCCACAATCAAGTTACTTAAATGAATTGAGCATCTCTTAAGTCTGATTATTTAAGATGGTCAATCAAGTTAATTGATCACATAGTCATACGTATGATTTTGATTCAGGAGTAGACTCATTATCTTCTACTGAACTGTTCCTCTCTATTCTTGCACGAGTACTACTGACAAGCGAGACTTGTAGAATCACTATAAAGTTATATCTACATCAATTAGATCATCAAAACTTCCTACTCACATTAAAAACTTGATATGCAAATTTTTCGAATGGATCAAAACTACAGAGGCTAATATAATATCAGCTATAATTTATCACAAAACACATGGTGATGAGATACCAAAGATGACTGAGATTTGAGTCAGAGCTAAGGGATTGAAGAGTTTTGAAACTAAATTGTAATGATCATGTTTGATCCTAACTTAACAAAAAAACAGATTGTGAATTATAAACTCAAGAATACAGTCTGTGAAGGTCTCCTCATAGATATTGTGGAATGATGGATTGGTGAAAAAAAATCCACAACAAAACAGCTTTAGTTGAAAGACTGTGTAAGACACTCCTAAAGTGTCAAACCTTTCTCTAAGTGTCAAATGATATCTCAAGAATGAAGGATATCTATTTCTTCCATTGGAATAGAACCTTTTTCAATCTGAACACTCACTGGCAACCAAAACTCAAGCTCATTCCCTTTACTTCTTCAAACCCATTTCATGATTTCAAAAAACCAAACAAAAAAAAGAAGCATTCAAGCTTCATCAAATTTGAATAACTCGAGATTTTGTAAGATGATTTAAAAACATTGAGATACAACTTTCAAGATAGATCTAAAAGTTCCATAAAAGAAGACTCTTGGTTCTGATATTGGATGATGTATTTTCTAAAGTGCATTAGCACCAGTAATGATCTAGAAGAAGAACAGACCGACCCCCTCAAAAAATGATCAATAAACCGAAAAGGATTGGATCAGAATCGAGATAAGGAAAAGAAGCTTACATCTACAAGATCATTGGTGATCTTAGATTGTCTCATCCTGTTAAACTTCATTTGTAAACCACCAATAACCGTTTGAGAATTAGTAGTAGCATTATCCATCGCATTTCTTCTAGCTGAAATCTCAGTAGCATAACCTTCGACAAGTGCAGTGAAGATAGCATTGGTCAAAGCAAATGAAGCTAAATCTTTAACCAGTTGATCATCTTCAACTTCATATGCCGCGAATTTGGCTATGAGGTTTACAATCAAAGCGTAGGTAAAGAGAACCGAGGGATCAGGACGTGGAAAGCAGAACGGGTTGAAAGATCAAGAGAAGAAAAAAGTACTGACGAGCAAGTTTCAAAGCATCTGCATTATAAACTTCCACTACACTCGATTCATAACTCAAAGCACTGATCCAACGGTTATGAATCAATTTCACTTTTTCAAAATCATACTTTTTCTCTTCAATCAAATCTGCAATTACACATGCATCTGCAAAGGTAGGTACTTCTTTACCGATTTGATTGAATGATAAGGCAATGTTTTTAGGTAACATTCGACTCAATTGAGCTTTTGGTTTATCACCTACTACTACAATCTACCCAGAAAAACAAAAACATGAAGATTAACGGTTTTTGGAGAGAGAGAGAGAGTCAGAAGAGAGAAGGGGTTTTTCTTCCCCGAACATACTTGAGCTTCACTTCCAACCCCCAGTTCACTTCTAGCACGTTTGGCTACACTAGAATGAATCCCACCACATAACCCTTTATCGCTACTCACGACCACATACAAAGTTTTACCAGCTTCACTCGTAGGATTACTCGAATCGGTTCCAGCTTCCGATTCTTTAAAGACGATCCCATTAGCCGCTCCGTAAGCCTTTGCATCTGTCATTGCCCTTTGAGCTTTATTGAGTTTAGTAGTCGCAATCATTTTCATTGATTTAGTAATCTGTTTATGTAGATACACAGAGAGAGTATCAGGTTTTGGTTTGAAGGAGATTAGAGGAGGATTGAGCTTTAGGTTTTACTTACCTTTCCAATGTTCCGAACTGATTTTAATCTGGATTCGATTTCTCTCAAAGTTTCATGAGTAGCAGGTGTAGAAGAGAATGATCTGATGGTTTGAACTTGTAGACGTGAAGTCATCAAGACCGATCGACTACTGTTGAGTAATGACATCTTGAAGTGAAGGTATTGAAGATGATGATGGTTGAGTTGGGGAAGTTCGATCGCTGAGAATCGGAAAGGTCAATTCCAAAGTGACGGTTAAAGTCAAAATGACTTAAGCTATGACTTAAGCTGACTTAAGCTGACTTAAAGCTAAATCTGAGTTAAATCTTATGTGTGTCTGTCTCTCTAGGGTTGAAAGGATGTTAAGTTTGGTTTGAGGGTGACTTTTGAAATTGAACTTGACTTAATTCAGAAGAAGTTCCATTAATCACTTCATCATCATTTTAAATTAATCAAGAAAGTAAAGCTTTCTATTTATCGATCGATCGATCCCAAACAATTCAATCAGATTTCAATCATCTTCAAACTCATTTAATTTCGATTATCAAATCAAGTCAAATCAAAACATGGCAGAAGAAACTGATAAAAGTCTTCAACCTACTGAAGAAGAACCACTCTTTGATCTAAGTTTAAAGAAGAAAAAGAAAAAGAAAGCGGTAGCGTTTGATGAGATGTGAGTGAATCTTATGAAACCCGTTCAAATTCAATTCACACCCTTCAAGTGATCTGACTATCTTGATGAGTTTTTTGTTCTTCCCCCCAAAAAATTATATAACTTAGTGAAACTGAAGAAACAGTAGAAAGAGTACCATTCGAACCTACTACATCTCAAGATGTGATCAATCCTACTTCAATACTCAAACCAACTGAAGAAACTCCAATCAGTACCGGAGATTTAGATTTCAGTGATTTGAAACGTAAAAAGAAAAAGAAAACGATCAATCTTGAGATGGATGAAGAAACAACAACGGGTGAAGGAGTTGAGATGGAAAAAGGGGGAAGATTAACCAATGAAGATGAGATGAATAGTGAAGAATTTGCTGGTAATCTCCATCTCTTTTTCTTTCTTCTTCTTCTTCAAAACACTTCAAACTCTTCACTCACCTCACTCGAACTTTTCTTTCTTTCTTTTTTGGGGGGAGGATCAATAGATTTGAAAAAGAAAAAGAAGAATAAGAAGAAAGCGTTTGATTTAGAAGCGTTTGAAAGAGAATTAGCCGAAGTAGAGAACGCTACACCTTTGAGTGGTCGATCTAGTACTACACCAGGAGGAGGAGAAGATGATGATCTAGAAGGAGAAGAAGGAAATCCAGATGGATTGTTTGATGAAAACGATCGTGGTTTAGGAACGAAGACTAAAACTCAACTTGCAGCTGAAAAGAAAGCTTGGCTTAAAGAACCGGATCGTGATTATACTTATGACGAAGTAAGTCAATCGGATTCTTACCTTTTCCTTCTTCAAAAAAATATTCATTATCTCTTCGGGCTTTTGGGTTGGGATGAATTAGTTACTCGGTCGATTTTATCAAGCATTATACCTTTCACATCCATCTTTATCTGGAGGAGGAGTGAAGAAACGCTATACACTTGCACCCCCTTCTGTACATCGAGAAGGTAACAAACGATCTATCTGGGCTAATGTAGCCGAGATCTGTAAAAAGATGCATCGTCAACCGGAACATGTGATCCAATTCTTATTTGCTGAATTGGGAACTAGTGGTTCAGTTGATGGGAGTGGTAATCTAGTTATCAAAGGTAGATTTCAACAAAAACAGATTGAAGCTGTCTTAAGAAGATATATCGGTCAGTCAAACCCCTATTGATCTTCTAAACCACACAAAACAAATTCATGAAAAGTTGACGTGTGTGTGATTTTTTTTGACTGATTGGATGGGATTAGTTGAATATGTGACTTGTAAAACGTGCAAATCACCGGATACTTTACTTGAAAAAGATAATCGATTATATTTTGTCACTTGTGAATCTTGTGGTTCGAAACGATCAGTTTCAGCTATCAAGACTGGATTTTCGGCTCAAATCGGAAAAAGAAAATCTCAAAGGACTGGTTAAAGTGGTCAAAAAAAATGAAAAATTCACAAACCAAACCAAACCAAGATCAAGATCAAGAGTCTTTCTCGAATGGAGAAGGAGGTTACATTCATTTATCTTTTCTTTGTCGTTCATTCAATTTCATGTCTCTGGTGTTCTTTGAATATAGATTAAAATTTCTTCATTGAATGATTCTTCTTGGATCTAGATTTGAGATTTGAATTTGTCTTTGATCTATACATTGAAATTTAAGTGAATTGGACTTGATTAAGGATTGGATGTGACTTCTTTGATTTGATTTGATTTGAGAAAAGAAAAGAAAATCAAAATTTAAAAGAAATACAAATCGATTGGGTTTCATGATTGATGATAGCGTAAGAACAAACCAAAAAGAAAAAAGGAATGTGTGTGAATAGATATTCTGAGTGATTCTTAGGTACAACAGACAGACAGTTAATGCATAAAGACCTAGGAAGGTTCAGTTCATCAATAAAGTGATCATGAAACAGATCTTGCTTGTGTGAAGCTAGAAATCATAAATTGATCATATCCTTTCACTTTCATTTGATTTTTTGATTCTTCTGAAATGATCACTTTCACCAAAAGAAAAAAAAACACCCATCAGAACATCATTGATAGGTTTTAAAACCAATTTCAATAAGAGTTGATCATCCCAAATCTCAAGAAAAAATCAATTTCAAGTTCCTCAATTAATCAAAAAAAACCTCAATAAAACAAAATAACAATTTCAACTTTATAAGATTAAGAAAAAAAATTCATATCTACAGTATATCCTATATGAAAATTCTTTGGGATCAAAATAAATTTTTGATTTTTTTGAACCTATTTCCATCTTATCAATCCTAACTTATCTTCTTTCCTAATTCTTTTATTATAAATTCAATAAATTAATTCTTACAAAAACTTGTAGTTGTACAATGACTCTGAGGAGCATAACCCATTTCACACACATAAGACTATTTAAAAGTGTAAAAAAAAGTGATCAGAAGAAGATGAAGATGAATCAGAAGAAGGAGAGATGAAAGCTTACCATTAAGAGTGGTTCAGTAGGTAAACTCTAAAAGATTCAAAATTTCAAAGTACGATTAAATTAGATTAGAATAGATTGATGATGGTTCTTTGGAAGTTGAGGATGATATTTTTTTGAACTTAACTGAAAAGGTGATGAGTTTTTTTAATCTATTGAATCGATCAATCGGAATCCCAATTAAAGTTCTCCAGATTAATTGAAGATCTAATGGGATCCCAAGAAAGATTTTCCAAAAGATTTGATCTGATTTTATGCACATATCATTCAAATTTATATTTAAATTCTCATTCAAATTCACCCACCCTATGAGGAATAAACAAATTGAAATGAAATTAGAAATTCTTCAACTTACAATGTCCTTCACAATACTTTCCTAAGTACGAAATGAAACAAATCCAAAATGTGAGTGAAGTTCATTGATGATCATCATCATCATGTATACGCGCTCAAATATTTTAACTTACGATCAAAGCTTTCTAGACTGGTAGGTCGACCATGAATTAAAGCATCATAAACCAAACCATAAGTAGCCAAATCCGACATCACCCCACTTGAATTTTCAAACACCAAAAAAACCAAAAAAAAAGAGATTTGAATGAATGAGAACTTTTGATCACTTAGGTACTACTTTTCAAAAAATCAAAAAAAAGAAAACAATTTACAGATGACCTATTATATGATTCTTACCACATACTTCTTGAATAGCGATATTCGAAGCTCCAAATAAATAAGAAACTCCCTGGAAAAAGAAAGGGTTTTTTACAAAATAAGAGATGATATGATAAAAATTCTTCTTCTTCTAAGTTGACTTCCAAAACCTTTCTTGAAAGAATTGATGATTTTGAAAAAAAAAACATATATAAGTAAGTAAGATTCTTACATTTGAATTTGATGCTTGAGGTAAGACTAATTGATCATAAAATGTATAAATCGAAGTGGTTGGAACCAATGTCTCATCTCCATCATTTTCATCTCTTTTCTTATACAACGCATTCATATATCTAGAAGACTAAAGAGAAGAATCAAGTTTTATAAGTTTAATCAATCAATCAAATCAAATCAATCAAGAGTGTTTTGTACTTGATTTTTTTTATAAAGAAAATCATTCACCTGACTCATTTGTAAAAGAGCAGGTAAACATCCTCCAATCAAATTTACATATTTACAAAGTCGATTGGGTAAAGAAGTTCCTTTATGTGGTGCAGAAACAGTCACAAGGTTCAAGATTTGATGTCTAATTGATGGCCAAAAAGCTAAGGAAGGACCGAGTAAAACCGAATTCAAAATTTCTTAGAGGGAAAAAAATTCAGATCGTCTTTTGATGATGATGATGATGATGGAAAAAATTCTTGAGATTGATTCACTCAACTAATGGCCCATTGAGCCTATTTGAAAAATTCATTCAAGGTATTTAAGTTTAATTTGAGAAATCAATCTTAGCCATCAAAAAGGTAAGGAATCAAAAAAAGGTTTTTTTTTCTTTTTGCTCACGTTTGAACCTCCTTGACTATAAGTCACAATATTGATTTTTCCAGTAGATGATAAACTAGCAAGATGATCGATTGCGTAAGCTACAAACTCACCCGAAAGTTGCATATCACCTAAACCATTAACTTGAAATGGATTTTAAAATCATAAGAGTAAGTTAAAAATGAAGAGATGTGAAAAGGTGATGAGTAGTGATAAGAAGTTAAGGGGGAAAAAGAAGGACTTACATGGTAAGTTGATCCAACATACATCAAACCCAGAGTTTGGTAAATCTGTAAGAAATAAAGTCTGAGGGAAAAGAAAAAAGATGAGATGGATGTAAGATCACTTGAACTTGAACTTGAAATGAGTTGGATTAAATTGAAGGTAGGTAATTTTGTCTTTTACCTTTGGGAAAACTTCTACTGAATTACAGCCTAAAAAAAAGAAAGAAAAATTTCAAAGGATGAATTAGAACTTTATAAAAAGATGTGTGGTTTAAAAGTTTTTTTGAGAAAAGAAAGAAAATTGATTTACTTGTACAAGGGATCATTAAAACGATACCTAATCAAAATAAAAAATAAAAAAAACTTCATTCAATAAATGAATGATGGAAAAAGTTAAATTTAAACTAAGATTGATGATTTTTTTCTTTTGTATATACCTCTTGATAGGTTTTGAATTCCTAATGGACAATGAATTGAACGTTGATAAGAATGTTGACCTTGTGACTAAAATAGGTAAATCAATTCGAATGTGAAAATCTCTTTTTAGGTGAATTATAAAATTGATATGATGATGATGATATGGGTGGAAAAGAAATGAAGACTAACAAAAGGTGCGTCACCTGGTTTTGAAAATGGTATGGGTCCATCAGAAGGTGGACAAGGATCGTAATTTGGGATTCCATTCAGTAAGCCTTGTAAATAATTGAGTGATTTGGTCTGTTTTAAACCAGTTTCAGATTTCCAAGACACTGAACCTCGAGACCATATATATTCAAGACCGCTTTGAAGGTTATAAATATGAACATTTGTTAGGAAGTATCACCTCGAATATGGTAAAGCAAAGTCAACCGAAAAGAAGACCGCGTACTCTTTGAGTTCATTTCTGAATGAACCGATGAACCATGAACTCAAGCATACGAGAATGAATTTTCGAGATAACATTATTATTGAAGAGTTGTACCATGAAGAAGATAGTCAATCAAAGGATGATGTTTAAAAAGATAGGCAATCGGATTTGATCATCTTCAACAGGAGAAGTGATGATGAAGAGATGAGCAGCAGACTCTAAACTCCTCTTTCAACCTTGAAATGTCTAGATAGTTGGTGTTGATCCAATCTTAAGGATGGGCAGGATTGGTTGAAAGATTTGTGACTTTGCTTGTATGAAATCTTTTGAGGTGATACATAGATCAACTTCAAAAAAGTAGTCAAAGATGAGTTTGTCTATAGAGATATGTTAGAGAAGATCATTTTGGGAAAGCTTTTACACCTGAGAAGTTAAGCACATGGTGAACCCCTAGTTCTCCAGAGTTTGAAGTTCTGGGGAGAGCTTATAGATTGAGGATTGTTCTGCTCAAGTTGGATTGCGAATGATAGAGATGTTGTACTGGGGGATGTGATGAAGTTCTATTCGGAGTGTGTACTTCGGATGATGAGTTAAGTCTAATTTGATAGTTTAATCCTTGGAATTTAGTGATTTGGTTAAGTCTAAGTTGATTTGGTAAGTAAGTTTAAGTTGATTTGATCGATTTGATTTGACGTCACTCTGAGTTCAAACCAAAAAACAAATCATCAAGAAGACAACTTCACTTGAACACCAATCCAATCAAATTCAAATTCAAATTCAAATTCAAAAAAATGATTTTACTTGAAGATCAAAATAGAATCATTCATGGTAAGCGATTGATTGATTGATACTCAATTAAATTCAATGCTAAATCAACTTGAATTCGAATCAAACTGAATGAAATCATATAGATGTTTTAACTGAAAAGTTTGCAAAGTGAGTGAAGTTCAAGTTCATCAAACCACATTCATCCATAAAGTTAATATATCATGATCTTTTCAAAAGACCAGGTTCATTAGATCAAGCATTTGTAGATTTGTAAGACCTCTCCATTCATCAAATCTACATCGTAAACCAAAAAGCGAGAAAAACCGACTGATGCTTGATGATGGTTTTATATAAAAAAAATAGTGATGGAGTTCGTTATCATCTTTCTACACCGAATAAGAAAACGATTATCTTACTTTCGATGGGTGTAAGATGTTGGAATCAATTAATTGATTATGGAGTTTTAGAGATCATGAAACGTGAATATTCAAATTGGATTTCAAATGAAACTGAATCAGATTATGATATCAGTTTGGTATTTGAAATTGATAAACTTCCAATTCAACCTGGTCAGTTTTCTTTTCTTGATCTTTAACCCCCCCCCCGGGGGAAATGAAGAGAAAATCGAAATGAAAACCTGATGGATGTGTGTGTGTGTGTTTGTTTGTTTTTTGTAGAAGAAAGATCATCACTTATTAAATCAATCTCACTTTTAAAAAGAAACGCATTAGCCGCTCCATTCGAAAGAGCTTTTGCCATTCAAAAAACTTTAGAAGCTAATCCACCTAATCCAGATGGACCAGCACGTGATCCGAATCAAGATTTGATGCCGATCAATTACAGATCAGAAGAAGCAATCTATGTGATCCCCAACATAGATCGAGTCACAGTGGTCTTTAGTACAGTTTTTAGAGAAGATACTGATATGGTTTATGGAAAGGTTTTCTTACAAGTGAGTGATGCTTACTTTTTTTTTCCGTTTGAAGTCTTGCTTGGGTTTAGGAAGGAATCTAGTCAAGTGTTGACTTTTGAATTTTTTGGATCTCTCTTGGATAGGAATTTGTGGATGCTAGAAGAAGACCTGCTATACAAATGGCACCTCAGATCTTGTATTCGAATCGAGAACCACCTAGAGAAATTAGTCATCTACCTGGTTTAGCAGCTTCTGAAAATATGGGATATGTCACTTTTGGTAAGCTTCATCAATCTTCCATTGGGTTTTTTTTTCTTTTCGTCTCATTCACTCATTCAATCTTGTTTTTTTTTCGTTTTCATTAGTTTTGTTCCCACGTCATTTCTCTACACCTGAGATTGCATTTTCGACGATCTCAAGAATTCAGTTGTTTCGAGATTATTTACATTATCATATTAAAGCTTCAAAAGCTTATATTCATTCTAGAATGAGAGCTAGAACAAACGAATTTTTGAAAGTGTTGAATCGGGCTAAACCTGAGATGATTGATAAAGAAAGAAAGACGGCTAGGTATGTGGTTTTTGCTCATTGGGTTTTCTCTCTCTCTCTTTTTAATTCATTGCTTGAGAACCAAAATGGATTGACTGATTTTACTTGCTGGGTGGGTTTTTGGGGGGTTATAGTGGAAGGACATTTGTGAGATCTTGAAGAGAGGATCAGAAGGTTGATGAGTGATGAGAATTCATCAGTTAAATGAATTGGATCTCTATCAGTAAAAAAAAGGTGATTTTGATTTCTTCTTTTTTTTTGGTGGTGGTGGTGGTAGTGAAAGGAGAGAAGAGTGAATGGAAGTTGTATTTGTTGATGAAACTTTGATGATAAGATTTTATGAAGATGAATGAAAGGTACTTTTCTTGGTTTTGGATTTAAGTTATAATAGATAGATAAATGAGTGATGAATGAAATCAAGAAAGAAAATTGAGGGATTTTTTTGAAGGAGTTTTTTTGATGATGAGTGAGGTAAAGGGTATAAATTCTGAATTGAGTTACAAAAAGGGATTTCAAAATCTAATGTCAAGAAGGAAGCTAGGGTATGGAAACAAAAGGGTGATTGATCTTGATCAAATTTAGAATGCTATACTGATGAAAAGATGAGTAACTTGATTGATCTGATATCTACCTTTTGGTATAAAAAGATCAATGATTTCTATCTAATCTGATAATAAAGAGTTTTTTTTTCAAACCAACCCAGAATGTAAAAAATCTTTATACTTTTATTTATACCTACTACCGAAAAAAAAACACTTCTTTTTAGAACTTTTTCCCCCACAAATGGGTTTTCAGCAGAGAACCGATGGATTTTTTTTCCCACAAAAACAAAAAAGGTCCAAAAAAAAGTTAATAAAGGATTTTCTTTTTTCTTTTTTTTTTGATGGATTTTTTTGTGGAAAAGAAAAAGCTTAATGGAGAACTTGAGAAACTTTTTTGTGTTGGATGATGAGATTAATTGTCTACTCAGACTTAATGGTTAAAGAAACTTATTATTAAATTTGTGAGGTTAGTTCAATCTTTCATTCATGTTACCATCTTTAACTATGCCAACCTATTGGTCAATTTGAAGATCTTAAGCAGAGAGTTTTTTTTGTTTTGAAGGTTTTTCTTATTCCTTGATGAAAATTGAAGAGTGATGGGATACATTGAACCTGAGATAGGTATATCACAAGAGTGGTGCTATGCTCACAAAGGTGTAGTAGAGAACACAATTTGAAGGTCAAACCAGAATAAGTAATTGACAGATCTACCAACATCTTTCCTGTCTCTCCTCACACCTCATGGTTAGATCACTTTTTGCGCCTCATTCACAAAATTTTAACTGGCACAATACATGTATTGCCAAAGATGTTGAGAAAATTATAAAGAGATCTAATTTCAATGTTACTGTAACTGCAGAGATACAACGTTACTGCAAAAAATTACCAAAGACTCAGCCAGACCAGTTTGATTGAGATCAGTGGTTACAATCAATTTTGTTCACTGTGATGCTAAGAAAACGTTTCGAAGATCCCCAAAGAAACTACGTTAGAATCATTCAGAAGGAAAACAGCCTTTTTGATGCGGATTCGATAGGGTTTAGTTTGTAGATTTTTGATAATCTGGTGAGACATCAAGCTCACATGATCATAGACAAAACACAGGAGTGAAAAAAAAAGAATCTATATTTTTTTGAGTGAGGTTTAGGTAGAAATAATTTATTACTTGATTGATAGATGCGTAATGAAACTATCTGTTGTATAAGTGAATTGACTTTTTTTTATAACTTCAAGCTATTTAAACAAAGAAAGAGAATTCAAAAGATGATGGATGATTATATGAAGCCAATTTTAAATAGATAAACCTAATGAAGTAGATGTAGATCTTCTCAATGTATCTATCTATCTATCTACATAATTGGTTTAGAAAGATTTTCATACCAAAGATCAAGATGAGAAAGTTTAAGGTTTAATGCATTTTGAGAATTTGTATAAGTAGGAATTAAAGATCGGATCCAAAAAGTAGTCTCTTGAATCAAATTCCATTCTTGATCATTGATTCCTAAAGATTCTTTAAGTGATGATTCTTTTTCTTGAATACTGATATACTTTGGATTCTTACCTAATCCAGTTGAACTTTGTTTACCCCTTTGAATGATTTCAAAAAGTTCAGTTAAGATCATTGAGTATTGGTGTTGATCTATGTTGATCAGACTTGGGTCTGCTTGGAATTTGGGATCAACTTCTTTGATAAACTGTTGAAGTTTAGACATGATGACTTCCATTCTTGAGTGCGTTTCAGTAGGCGGGGAATTAACAGTTTGATCATTCATAGGACGGCTATTGATGTTCACCTTATCGTGGGCAAGTTGAGAAGGTTGAGAAGCAGTTTCAAGTCTTCTGGATAAATCGTTCAATCTTCTTTGAATTTCTACTTTTTGACTTTGTCCTAATTCTAATTGTGCTTCAAGACCTTTACAGATTGATCTTAACTCTTGTAATTCGTATATCTCTAATTGTTTAAATCTAGGAGAGTCTAAGTTGATCGATCTAAGGAAGGGTAGGTGAAAGGTCAACTTGTTGAGAACTGTTTGAATAGATTCTCTCAAGTCTTCTTTCTCAGAGTTGATGGCTATGTTACATTTTTTAGTGGGAGAAAAGAGGAAGAGGATCAGTTCCGATCGAGAGATGTAAGACTTTTAATTCTTTCCAAACAGTCAAATGGATTATATTGATTTACTCACTCAACGCTTTAATCGGTAGATCCTCAACGCTCAATGCATTCGTCATCCCTGTTTCTGTTGTGATTCCGTCTAGATGCTGAGGGTCGACTGCTCGAGATTTGGGTGAGGCCTTGAACTACGACCAAAAAATCCCATAGTCAGTGTCCCCTCGAAGATGGAGATAGAAAATTATGGTGATCATATCACTCACCACCATGGCTGGGTTTGTTTCACTCAAGAGTCTATCAGCAGATTGTTCTTCATATCCTTGCAATTGGTTTGGTGGAAATGTGCGTGATCTGGTTAATTTTCTGGGGTGTTGGTCTACTTCGAGTTGGGCTCTGCCAACACGCCAGTCGAACTGCTCGATCAAAATCAACGATGGTGATGATGCTCAGTTCTTTCGGTTGTCTCAACAACGTATCATGAGAATGCAAACATACGGCTCTTAGTCTCATCTCCTTGTATTTCTTTAAATCATGTTTAGTAAGTTTTCCGAAAGGCTTGGGAGGTTTCTCGATCATAGGCTTATCCTGTTTAAACAACAGATAGTAAAAAGGTCCAAAGGTAAACGCTGCAGTCTTGCTGAGATGATGTCTTTGGATGTTACGCTCCTGGGAATTTGAAGAGCGTATGGATATTTTCATATTGATCATTTCAAGGTACTAACCAATGACGAGGTGGATTCTAATTTCCTTCGCTTCGCGTCAGGACTGTGAGGACTAACATCCTCTAGTGGAATGACTAGGGAATCATTCATCAGAGAGAGAGAGAAAATGAATAAAGCTCGGTGTACTCGAGTGGAACCTTGGAGTGACTGAAGGTTAATCTATAAAATCGCCCTTGATCATCGAGTCCTCAACATCGAGATTTGTTTAATTTCAAGCGCCGGTGATACTCAAGCCCTACACCACATCACACTTGTCCCGAAGTCCATGCTGTAGCAGTGAAAAAATAGTGTGATACACCTCTGTGTGCCTCACTAACCTCGCCCATGTTGATCACCGTATTGTTGATCTCGGAGTGCATATCAATTGCGGACCCGCAGATCCAGAGGCCAGCTAGGAATCGTTTCCAAGTGAGTTTGAAACTTGGCTTAGCACAAGCCAAGGGGCGTGGTGTCCTCCATCGAGATCAAGGATCGCCCGCGGTTTGGGAAAGTGGGTTAAGTTAGGTTTGAAGCACATGTTGGATGCTGCACTGATCTCATATGTAGCACCAGACTTCGGCGGTAGAGGAACTCTCACCATGGGGGAAAATCATCCCTGTTGCGAATTGATCGAGCCTTTTTGTTGAAGGCAAAAAGGCACCGGAAAAAGAAACTTTTTCAATCCGAGAGAGAATCTCAGGAAATCCGTTGAACCTACATAAAACGTCGATGGCTGAGAGAATCAGAACGATTTTTCATCATCCTCGGAAATACTCCTCGACTCAATGCACGATCACAGACAATTTCATCGAGAGTCCCTTAAGGATAAAGTAGGATGAACGTGGAATGAAATGCGAGGTTGCATGAGTTGACCATTGCCTTTTGTTTGGAATCTGATTTCTTTTCTCATTCGTGAAATTAACTCCACGGCGGTCGTCCCAAGTCGTCTATATGAGGCAATGCCAAAATGTTTCAAAGTTTCGTCATATAGTTTACATAGTAAAGTTGAGCTACCTGATTATTTTGTTAGAATTTCATCAGCTTCGTCTTGCCATGTCTCAAATCATCGAAAGCCGAGTCCTTAACTTCGTACTTCACTTGACTCCAGACATCAACCAATATCAGGCGACAGCTGATTATGTCGCAACCTTCCTACTTGTGCGTCTTGATCCCCCAAAGACATTCTTTGTCCAGTGGTCTTTTCTTGATTTAAATTTTCTTTCTCTAAGTCCACAGCCATGCTCTCTGCCCTCTTGGTCACGTTATGTCCAAGGCGTTATCGCAGTAGAGTTTTTGATGTGAGGATCTCTTACTTCTCATGCGCTTGACTAGAACAAAATAAGAGTCGAGACTTTCGTTGACAATCTATGCGACATCGGATCAACCGGCTGTTCAGAATGTTTCTTCAATCAACTTACATTCTTTATGCCCGCTCCAAGACAAAGAAAATATATCATATTGGCTTGAATGCGAGTGAGTGGATTTTAAGTCATTTACTCTGATCGAGTTCGCATCAAAGCTTATCTGCTCCTTCATCAGTGGGACTCATACAGCTTGATCGTGCAAACCACTGTGCATTGTGTTACTTTTTATATAGTATAAGTAAGCTTGCTTTATCTAACTTCTTACATGCAACCTTCGGATGTTGATCTGACATCCTTTTACATATTCAAGTCGCAGTGAGTGAAATCATCTGCGAGGAATTTGTAAGATCAGGTCAATTAGACCAGGCCTGGCCAAATTTCATACTCGGTGTTAAATTTACCATTACGATTGCATGTGCCAGGTAAGTCTTCACGACTTCATACGCCATCTTGTTTCTCAATGCTGACATGATGAGACATTCTGTAGTAGTGAGTAATTTGACCAAATCACAATCCTTGATCACGTATTGAAAAATGATTTCCCAATCATCAACACCCCACGACTCAGTAATCCTATGGCTCTGTATTTGTCATTTTGCATTGGTCAAGCAGAGAGCTGTTTGCCAAAGCATGACTCCAGTTGGAAAATTGCTCCCAGCCACAGCGATATGGGCATTGAATATATCATTGGTGGTGATTGTCTGTGCACCCACTGGTCAGCCAATGCTTCCAATCCAACAGTACATGAAATTGTCTAAAAAAATCATCTTCAAATTGTAGCAGTGATTGTGACCAACTTCTTTCGACTGACCATGGAGTATAAGCGTGTCAGACAAGTAGTGATGCCTGTCATTCAATTTCTCTGGGATTTGGCCCCCACCTGCTCACCAGCCACTTGTAATGCGGATACTATGGTATCTCAAGTCCTTTTACTCACGCGGGCATTGCATCATATTGTCAGTTCTTTTTGGAAACCAGTTGAATGAGTCCACCTTGAAGGATAACTTCATTCATTTGATTAGGATCTTTTGGTACATCACACCGTGGCAGGCTTAAATTCTTATATTTTTTTCAACGCATTCACTTTTTTGGTAAGTCTTCAATTCGTGTAAAAGAAATCATAATCTAAAACCGCATGATTCGATTCCTATCAGCTCTATATTCCATTTATGTATCTATTATTCCAAAGCTTCAAGGCTCGAAGGGGTTTGGATACTACACTAAGGCGCCAACTGGAAGGAGTCTTTGCAAATACCGTAATCGAGTTTGGTATCATATTGTTAAATTTCGTTTTGGTCGTTTGTGCAGTATGTGTTGAGCTTCAGTCTTGAAATCCAAAAGGAATTGTGGATTGGATTGAATTCACTTACATTATTTCATTTTGTTCAGTCTTGTTTAGTTGACCATGGAGGTTTTATTCTCAATCCAAAGTTTTGGCTCATCCTTCGAATTGTACGTCTTATTTTGTCTTATTCATGATCTACACGCCTTTCTTAATTTCTCTGATACAATCTACAATTCACAGGGTATAAATAGCACCATTTCAACCTTGGGGAACATGTAAGCAGAGTTTTTATTTTATCCTCAGATCTTATAACGCTGAGGTGATTGCCTTCCAAAGTACATTGTTCTTGATCTTAGACAATCTTCGGAGGACAAATTCAACCAATAACTCTACTGACATCTCAATCCCAGAGCTCATAACAACCACACACACTCATAAATCTGACGAAGGTACTTTCAGATGACATTCAGATCCATAGCCTCTACTCATGAGTCTGACTTCAGTCTCATTCTACTGATTTAAGTTTCCTCTGCCTATGATGTATCCATTCAAATCTTCACTCTTGTATCACACCTTGAAGCTCACGACCATACCCCTTGAGAATGTGAAGTGGAATTGAGCTGTATCATTATCTGTATCTTCTCTCACTCACACCACTGTTGACTGTATTCACCCTATATGAACAGTCGTTAAACTGCATTTCCCGGCTGTTCTTAGATTCTATTTCCTATCATCTGAAATCCACTCGCATCCATTTACACATGACCCAATTTACATACACATGTGCCTCGGCATTTCACAAACACAAAGTCCATACCTGATAAGCCAGGCACGCCTAGATGGTTTCCAGAGCAAACCATATTCGCCGCACCATCCACCGCATGCCACCTCTTCATTCAGAAATTGTTAAGTTCACATACTTGCATCCATAATACATATACGCATGTTGTCGACTTTTATTTTTATTCAAGAAACCTCCAACCATCACTCAGCATGCCACGCACCCGCAGAAAAGTGGGAGGTAACATTACCAATGTTAAAGAAGAACGGAAGAAACGACAAAAGAAGGCCAATCCGGCAGCTGAAGCGCAAGCGGAAGTGAAGTTTATGAAGAACGTTCAAGCTGCTCAACAATTCCTCCGTGGCGCACCACATTATCCTGACGAGCTCGATGTAGAACCACCGGTTGGTGACCATGAGGAACCCCACATGGAAGGCTTCCTGCCTATGGACGGAAACGGAGCCGATCGAGCGCCAGATCGCAATGACAAATGGGTTGATGTCAAAGGCTTCAATTGGGATGGTGCCATTCGCCGCTTTGTTCAAAAACATCGAGGATACGTTTATGCTGCCCAACGTGAAAGTCTTCGAAATCAGTGGGAAGCCCTCAAAACTCAAATCACAGCTGCCTACCTCGAAAACAAAGCGCTAACGTCGAACTGGACTACAAAAACATCATACCTTGGTGCAGTCAGCCCGGACTGCCAGTGTGCCGCAGATGTCTTTTATAGTTGGACAGTAGATTTAATTGACCTAGTTGGTAAGGCTTTAATTGGAAGGTATCCTATTGTAATGTTTGAAACTGAAGTCCCACCATGCTTTATTGCAGGATGATCCCATTCTTTCCCAGTCAAATTCTGTAGGTGCTTACCAGAACCCGTTCAGCTTGTATATCAAGGCTATATAGCATCTTCACCCAAAGAATCTCGCATGGCTTTTTCAATCCCACTCTTACAGCACCATCATGAATTGTGGCTCACTTTGGTTACGGCGAGGTCCAGCTACATTGAGGGTCACCTCAACTTCCTTGACAGGCAATCATATAAAGCTCTTTGAGCCAGAGGAGGACGTGGAAATCAGCGGAATCTTTCTCGGCAATTTTCCAGCGCTACTCATCTCTACACTCGGATCAATGTACTCGCCAACCAGCTGCTCAAGGAAGGACTTCAATTGACCAATACGGACCTTTGGGCCGACAAGTGCCCTCGATGCTTTGGGCCAGCTCATCACGAGGTGAAGGCATCAGACAAAGAGCCCGATTTCATCATATGCATGGACGGTAACTTTCAACATTGGCACAACGTTCTTGCCAGCAAAGACCGACCAGACAAAAGCCAATACCCATCCTTATTCATCAAGCCAAGTAAAATAGCTCAACAAGATGTCAGATTAACGGCTGCTTGTGCTACTGGGAACACTGAAGGTGCTGAAGTAAGTCAGTTGAATTAAGTGAAAGAATTCATTTTGACCTGATGTTTCGAACCACAGGATCCCTGTTCTGAAGCCCACAAGACTGCGAATGACACTTGAAATTTGTCAACGTGGGACAAATGCGATGACACTGGTCTGTTTGCAACAGCCTGTTGACACGATGTTCCATTAGTCATGGCCAATATATATCAAAGCGGTGAAAAGTAAGTTATGTTCTACACAGTCTGACTTATATTGATCCAAACCCCTTCTCTAGAATGTATTACCCCCTAAGCATGATGAAGCATATCATGGACGACTTTCCAACCCAGCGGTTTGGTGTATTGTATGACATTGGGTGTCATCTTGACAAACATATTAAACTGGTATGTTTCTCATTTTTTCATATCATATATACGATGTGTAGTGTTGATACCTTGAGGCTGACTCAATAACATGATCAATGTATGTGTTGGCACAACTTACTACCAGAACATCAAGAT
Organism: Melampsora americana; assembly: GCA_022264835.1. Lineage (NCBI taxonomy): Eukaryota > Fungi > Basidiomycota > Pucciniomycetes > Pucciniales > Melampsoraceae > Melampsora > Melampsora americana. Next base: position 12,278 of record JAIFHY010000121.1, on the reverse strand, counting down.
TGGATCATGTTAGGAACATCAGTATTCCATGTGTACGTGCATACGTGGGCATGTCAACTGCTCTACAACCCCAGGTATCTTGACGACTGGGGATTATCGGATGGTGAAGGACTGGAATGAAATTGGTCCTTTTTGTCGCGCCTAATTGCTGGATTACGAACATCAACCCGATTACATCGGCTGCAAGCAATCGCCATACTGGCCAACTTCCTAACATACTGTCTTCAACTTGGAACTGCGGATTGGCTCTTAAGACGACTTCGAAAGTGTTTAACAACAATCAAAGAAGCTCAAGCTACATTGGACCATTGGTGTCAAAAGGCCAACCCGCACAAGCCTGGCTACAAATATACCACTGCTTTCTTCCAACAGCAATGGCAATCCGAGCGAAAAGCAAACCTTGAGACATCCAAGGATATCACCATTCGGCAACAGATCAAATTGGGGCGGTTACTGTGCCTCGAGGACTTACATTACAAGGTTTGGTGCGTCTCAGTTTCCATTTGGGACATGCACGTGGTGGGAGTATTATATTACCAATATTCTGCTGAATACAAGTTTCAATGACAGGCTCGGAGATGAAGCTCATGAGCAGCGAGCTTATGATTGGCTCAAACGAGTTCAACAGCTTCAACAGGAAATTGCTGCACAGTGTAAGAAAGTCGGCTTGCCTGACTGCTTTACTCATTTACCAAGTAAGTGACCCTCTCAACATCAAATCAGTTATTAAAACCCTTTATGTTATTGAATTTGAAAGCACGTGGGTCATTTTCAGAGGATGCATTCGATTTGTTATTGAAGGTCTGGTTTGCTAAGACTGAGGTGCGGAGCTGCTTCCTGGCTTTGAGGGCCAAACAAAGGCCATTGGACCCAGAAAACCGAGTCGGCGGTAGCTCACATCTTGGTAAGTCCTCTCAACAAATTGAATGCCCCACGCTCAACCAACCATCCCATTTCCAAAGGCACTCATGAGAAGGAGCGAATAATGGTTGCAATTCAAAGAAGAACACGCACCATGAAGAAGATTTTGACCAATTACAACCGTCTGGCGCAACTGTTTGCCGACCAGTACCCTGATCATCCAACATCTCCAGTAATCAAATACATCAAACTTTTGGAAATCGAGGCTGATGATCCATTCTGGAACAATGGGATCTTCACGCCCTCAAACAAACCATGGGCACTGGACCATGCGACTCAGATGGGCATGAGGGACTTAAAATGGTAAATACCTGTGAGAATCAGGTAATCAGCTTTTAATGAAGCTGATACTGATCGAACAAAAAGATAAAACAATACCTGTGAGAATCAGGTAATCAGCTTTTAATGAAGCTGATACTGATCGAACAAAAAGATAAAACAATCTAAGAGAAACGAAGATTGTAATAAAAATATATTTGAGTTCGATTATCAACATAAACTAGTAAATAATAAAAGTAACTTACACCTGTGAGAATCAGGTAATCAGCTTTTAATGAAGCTGATACTGATCGAACAAAAAGATAAAACAATCTAAGAGAAACGAAGATTGTAATAAAAATATATTTGAGTTCGATAAAGAAAAGAGAACAAAGTAAAGAGCCCTCAGTGCCTCTTTAAGGAAATCAAATATGACGTCATAATGACCTGTTTACCACAAATGTAAGATTAAGCAAAGAAAGATTAATATGAATTAATAAGCCAATTGCTTATTGATCTCAATTTCCCCCCGTCTTTGTGACATCTTGCAAACCTAATAATGAACAAAACCTTCTGTGCTTGATTGGTGTTAAGGCCTTGGTAAAAATATCTGCTATCATGTTTTCTGTCGAAACATAGTCTACTTTCAATTGTTTTGCTGCTACAAGTTCTCTTAACCAATGATATTTCACATCCACGTGTTTTGTTCTTGACTTAAATTGTTCATTCTTTGTTAAAGCAATTGCACCTTGATTATCTAAATTTAAAACCGGTGAATCTTCTTGTTTGATAGATAAATTGTTGAGTAGATGAGAAAACCAAATTAAATCTTGACCACCCTCATATGCTGATCTGTATTCTGCTTCAGTTGTCGACGTCGCAACATTTTCTTGTTTCTTACTCTTCCAATTTACTGTACTGTTTCCTAACATGGTACAATACCCTCCTGTTGACCGTCTTGTGTACGGACAAGATGCAAAATCTGCATCAGCATACCCTTTTAGCTCAATTCCTTCTCCTCCTAATACAATACCAAGTTTCTTCGTACCCCTCAAATATCGCAACACTCTTTTGAAAGCCTGCCAATGCAAAATTGATGGATTATTTAAATGTTGAGACAGTTGACTTACTATGAAAGAAATATCTGGCCTTGTTGCGTTATTAAGATACATCAATCTCCCCACTCCATGCCTATAATTCTCATCTAAGCTTTTAAATTCCTCCATTTCTTCATCTGAACCTGGTACCAAATAACTTCCTGGAATCATCGGACATCCAACTGATTTACATTCCTCCATCTTGTATTCTTCTAATAAATTCTGAGTATATTGAGCTTGAGTTAATGTAATTGTCTTGTTCTTTCTGTTTCTTGTGACTTTCATACCTAAAATGTATTTATAATCAATATCTTCATCCATTTGAAATTTTTCAGATATTAATCGTCGAAACCTTCCACAATCATCGCTTGCAATAGTCATGTCATCCACGTGAACATGAACAACACACTTCCACGACACATCATTTGAGACGAATAAACTTGGATCAGAAGAGGATGGAATTAAAGAAATTGATAAAAAGAACGCTCTTAAACAATCATACCAGACTTTAGGCGCTTGTTTAAGACCGTAAAGAGCTTGCTTTAATACCAAAACTGATGTTGCAGTAGCACCTTCGACATGCAAACCTTTTGGAATTTTCATATAAATTACTTCTTCAGGTTTTCCATTAAGAAAAGCCGCTACAGCATCCATCTGAATAATCTCAAGATCGTCAACGGCTGCCATCGCATTCAAGGTTCTTAATGTTGCTATTCTTCCTGTCGGCGCAAATGTTTCATTGTAGTCTTCTCCGTATTGTTGTGAAAATCCTTGAGCGCATAAGCGTGCTTTAAATTTGATCAGTTCACCATCACCACCAGTTTTCTTTTTGAAAACCCAAGTTGTTCCAATTGCTTTCTTGCCTTCTGGCAATTCACATACCTCCCACACCTTCCTTCTATCCATATTAGCCAACTCAGTGTCAATTGCCTTTCTCCAGTCGAATTCATTATCTGATTTTAAAGCTTGAAGATATGTTTTCGGATCCATTTCGACTTGAGATACTCGAGCTGTATGAAGTATACCATCGGGCTTAAGCTTTGCAGACGATAGAGCTTGTCGTGCTAACTTTTGTCTGATTGCTCTAGCCTTTCGACATTGCACAGATCGAGCACGATGACGCTTCGAACCTGATGGTAAAATGTTAGCAGCATCGATATCGCTTGAAATATCCTCAATTGCCAATACAGACGCTGGTTGCCAATCCCACGAATGTTTCTGCGGAATCACAGATGGCGGAGGTTGTAAAATCGGTTGCAAGGCTGGCTGAGGAATTAATGCTACTTCTTGTGAAGGAGTTTCTGGTGGCGTATCGACTTCCATTGGAATAATTGGTGGAACCGGTATTTCTGGTGGTACTTCAACTTGCATCCTTTGGATTGGAGTATCCGGTAATGGTGGTAGTCTTACTACTGGAGACTCTGATTGAATTGGAGTATCTGGCAATGGTGGCAACATCAATGTTACCAGGTCTGGAGAAACTGGAGTAGGTGGAATTATCAACGTCGAGGTGTCTGTTGATAATGGTGTCAGTACTGTTGTATCTGAGAAAACACGAGGAACAATTATTGGAGATATCTCAAAATCTTCCAAAAACAGTGCTTTATCCACCTTCTTTCTTTTAATTCCAGGAAATGACTTCACATCAAAAATCACATCATGAGAATATACAGTCTTACCATTATCAAGACGTGTTCTATAATTTTTCATTCCTAATTGATAGCCAAGAAGAATACCTCTATGTGAAGTATCATCAAACTTCTTTCTGAATTTCTTCGGCGTAAGAATATAAGAACGACAACCAAAAGGTTTAAGCCTTCCTATATCAAACGCTCTCTTAAACCATAAGAAATAAGGTGTTTGACCATCAATCTTCTCCATTGGTGTGACATTTTCGAGAAATACTGAAGTTGAGACTGCTTCTCCCCAGAAGGATTGAGGAAGATTTGAATGTTTCAAAAGCGTTCTTGCCTTTTCTGTTGTTGTTCGATTACCTCGTTCAGCAACGGGATTTTGTTGAGGTGTGTAAGGTGCACTGATATATGATGTGGTGCCATTTTCTTGAAGCATATCTAAAAATTGTTTTGAAACATACTCTCCTCCTCCATCATTTACTAAACTTACAATTTTACGATTATGAAATGTTTCCACTTCAGCTTTGAATTTCATAAAATGAGCAAAAGTTTCGTCTTTTGATTTCATAATGTAAACATATTTGTAATTGGTATAAGCATCAGTAAGTTTGAAGTAATAATGTCCTCCGCCTTCAGAGGCTACAGCAATTCTTCCACTCAGATCACTATGTACAACCTCTAAAGGAAATGTGGCTTTTGGTAAAGATTGAGAATATGGTAATCTATGACCTTTTGAAACTGCACATTCATCACAAAACCACTCTTGTGGTGGTTTAACACCATACATTAGACTAAGTCGAGCTGCATTTGTGTGTCCAGCTTGTCTATGTAAAGTAGTATAATCAGATAAAGTCGTTTTGTTGCATTTATGAGAATCAGACGTACTAATTTTAATGCTGAGTTCAATTACACGGTTTCGAATATGACCTGTAAAACCTCCAGAACCTGGTTTTGTAAGTAAAACAACACCATGTTCATGCATTAAATTATAACCGTCATTAAATAAACATCCCATACTAATCAACGCATTACCCAAGGTGGGCACGTGATAAGCTGGTAAAACAACTTGATCTCCTAATGACTGAACTATAATATCTCCTTTTCCAGCAATATGAATGGTTTTACCATCAGCAAGAGAAACTTCTGAATTTATTGACTCGTAGGTCTTGAATAATTCCTTGTCTGCAATCATGTGATCAGAGCATGCACTATCAAGTAGAATAGTGTCTGCTGGAGAAGTTGCAAGACAAGATAAAGCGGAAGTTTCGATTACATCGTCTAAGTAAGCTGCTCGAAGAATGGCTGTGGTGGCTCTTGATCGAGAGCTCTGTGATCGTGATGATGATTTTGGTCTGAGGTTTGGATGTGCGATCCAGCATTGAGCTGGTGAATGATTGGTGACAATGGGATTATGACGACCATTGGTACAACGTGGATAAGGTGGATAAGTACGACCTTGAGACGACGCAGTCGAAGCAGTTGTTGTTGTCATCAAAGCTATAGAGTTATCATCTTGATGTCGTTCGTTATAGTCAGCGAGATGACCATCAAGCATATCAAGAGTGATTTTAGCTGTTAACTTCGGTTTACGCTTAGCAGTGATGAGAGCTGAGATCGTCTCCATAGAATCCGGAAGCTTGAAAACAATGGCTTCAGCAATTAAAGGTTCTAGAATCGGATTGGTATAATCAATTCCGCAAGCCTCTAAGAAAGAAAGAGCTTTTCGAATGTCTTTAATGTATTGAGACAATGAAATGAAATTAACTCGAAGAAAATTTCTAAAGGCTCGACCTTTACTATCTGAGCTATCTGATTGAAATATGTTCTTCAGATGCTTCCAGATACCAACTGGATCATTCAATAGATTTTCGGCTTCGATTTGAATTCGAAATTGTTCAGTTAAATGACTATACATAATGCCGGCAGCTTTTCCTCGGCGAAGTGTATATTCATCAAATCGAGCTTTACTCTCTTCAGAAGAGCCAGCGACATAAGGAATATGAGTCGGACTAATAAAATCTTGAAGTCCATGACTCATGAGATATCCAATAACGTCACCTTTCCACTCGGTGTAATTGTCATCTGTTAATTTGACAATTTGACTTCTACTTTCGGAAGCCATGGATTCGATTATGAAGAAAGATGATAGTGATGATGATGTTAATGTTTGTTCGATAAGAGATGTGATGGATTTAAACTGTATGAGAGAGTTTAAAAATAAGATGGCGAGTGTAACGATAGCTAATCGTAAGAGCGCTGGGCTCATAACCACTTAAAATGGTAAATACCTGTGAGAATCAGGTAATCAGCTTTTAATGAAGCTGATACTGATCGAACAAAAAGATAAAACAATACCTGTGAGAATCAGGTAATCAGCTTTTAATGAAGCTGATACTGATCGAACAAAAAGATAAAACAATCTAAGAGAAACGAAGATTGTAATAAAAATATATTTGAGTTCGATTATCAACATAAACTAGTAAATAATAAAAGTAACTTACACCTGTGAGAATCAGGTAATCAGCTTTTAATGAAGCTGATACTGATCGAACAAAAAGATAAAACAATCTAAGAGAAACGAAGATTGTAATAAAAATATATTTGAGTTCGATAAAGAAAAGAGAACAAAGTAAAGAGCCCTCAGTGCCTCTTTAAGGAAATCAAATATGACGTCATAATGACCTGTTTACCACAAATGTAAGATTAAGCAAAGAAAGATTAATATGAATTAATAAGCCAATTGCTTATTGATCTCAATTGAGGGCCCTTGCTCGTCTGCAACGAGGACGCAAAGAGTATCATAGGGTAGGGTGGGAGGTGCGAAGAGCCATGCGTTGGGTGACCACATCATTTGACCGTGTCTGGGACATTCTGGAACCCCTTGCCCAATCAAACATCCTCCCCAAATCCATTCAGCCATTCTTACGCAATTATATCATCCGTTTGGCTTCATTACGTGCGCAGGTGTGTATTGTCAAAGGTATCCTTCACAACAAATTGAACCGGATTGCCGAGTTATCCGTCCGGTGGGATTTTAAAATTATGGAGGTCTTTGGCAGAACCAAAGCGCAGTTGGGCAATTTGGAATTGACGACGCAATGGAAATCGCAACTTCAGAGAATGGAAGACCTGCGCTCCATTGGCTTTGCGTCGACTAAAGCAGGGGACTTTGAACATCTATTCCCTCCAGTGAGACATGATATCATCCCTGAAGGTGTTAGAGCAGGCGGACCTGCGGAGCCTGAAGATGTTGGAGATGGTGACACATCTGACATCCCCGAAGAGGAGGCATGGGCACAGGGAATCGATGAAGGTATGATGCGCAATATGATAGGTGCTGTAGGAAACAAAGTGGAAGAGCCCTTTTGATTAATTTATTTCTCTTGTATTCATGTGTTAACTTGTATTTATATAATTGTCTCTTGACCATGTTGTTGTATGATACTGTCCACTGTTCATATTATTACAGTTTACATGTAATGATTATCTGACCAACATAAAACATTGCCGGAGGGAATTATGAAGAGGCGGTAATGAAAGAAGATGATATTAATGAGAGATGTGTGCATTGTATCGCAGCTATGCAAAGAGGTACAAAGGAATTCAGAGTGAACTACTTCACCAAGTGACATTTAGGTAACTTATCGGGGTGGAAACAACAGATATTGACCCATCAAGGCTGTTTTCGAACGTTAAGATGAGGCGCTAGGGGAAAACATCAATAATAAATATTGCTCGGGATGCAGAGAAGCACATATGTCCACGTGCCAGCTTGAAATTTCCCCCATTCTCATCAACTTTGCATAAGTTTTATACCAGAAACAGATGAACATACCTGCAACGTCGGATCGAACGTGAATTTCAAAGCGGAATATGACGAGATACGGTAAAAAGTCATTAATGAAAAATGACGGGGGGGCAAAGAAACACATAAAGTCACGCACAAAGATGCAAAAAGTGCTATAATCATAGACTTTGGATATGTTTAATACTTTTGACCGAGACGCCAAGGAGGAGATTGGACATTTGAAATCAGATTTCAACCGTGATGACGACGAGGTACACAAAAAAGTCATTAATGAAAAAGAACCGCGAGCAAGAGTAGCACAAAAGCCAGCGTACACATTGCAAATTTGCGCCATCTTCACTTGTTTTGTATAAGTTTGATGACTGACGGAGGGAACTTGACATACACTGTTTTCAGGATTGAAAGCATTTTTCCAAGGTGAAGATGAAGAGATACGATGAAAAGTCATTAATGAAAAAGATGCGCGATGTAAAGGAACACATAACCTCACGTACAAACATTCAATTTGTGTAATCATCATGATGTTTATACCAACTTTGTGCTCAAGTGGCATTAGGCATCAAGAACAAGTGTTGTCAAGAGTTTGGTAAAACTCACTTTCCATGATTTTGGTTACAGATTTCAACACTTAGTCCCATAAACATCACCATCATGTAGCCAAATCGCAGCTTGTACGCGAGTTTATGTACTTCTTTGCATCGCGGACATTTCTCATTAATAGCTTTTTGCCAGATCTCAACATCTTCCCCTTCGAAACCCAGCTTCAAAAGGAAAATTGTACGTTAATTTGTCCCGGTCAGGTATAAACATTCCACAAACACATTATAGATGTCTCAAATTCGATGTTTGTACGTTGACTTATGTGCTTCTCTACGTGCTCTACAACTTTCATTGATGACGTTTTCACATAGCTCCACGTCTTCACCTTCGAAAGTCGGTTGCAATCTACGAGAGTAGCGCATTGCGCCTCATTCTGGTCTATATCGTACCCAAATGTGATGATGATGTAGAGATTCCGCTTTGTGCACTTACGTGCGAATACCTCTTTTTTGGGCTGTTCTTATCCATTATTGAACTTTGGGCGTATCTTGTCATCTTCTCCTTCAAAACACGCGTTCAATCTGACATTCAAGGTATTTTTATCATCTCCAGGTATAAAACGTATACCTGGTGTATGATGTTGTGGTTAAAATGGAGCACGCACGTTGAGATATGTGCTTCTCTGCACCGCGAACAAAAGGCATTAATGCCTTCTCTCCGTAGCTCCCCATCTTCACCGTCGAAAATAACATTTGATTATGGAAAAGGGTGTGAGTCTCTCCTGCTCAGGTTTACTGTTGAAAACTCACACAAACGGACATTTTCTTGGCCATTGGTGCAATCTGTTATGGGCCACTCGCACCTTGGTTCTTTAAGGGGTTGTACTCATTGTCTGGTTATCTTTCATTGTGGTGTAGTATCGTGTATCACCATAGATATATATATATATTATTACAAGTATAAGCATCCGGCTTGCCACAGCGTGTATTGTGCAGTCAAGCAAGTAAGAAAGAAACATAAAAAAATAAAAGACATGTATCCAAAAAAAAGAAACTAAGACAACGTGAAACTATATAATTGCCCACAACGTGTATTTGCAACCTTATATAAAACTTATATAACAACGTCTATCTAACTATGTAGTATAACGAGATACATAGTTACCCTTTGGGATTGAGGCCTTTATTCCTCCATAGGACAGGACCCTGCCCGACGGTGACGGTGAAATGACTCCTGCTTGTAACACGATTGCTTATAGCAGCAGCAGCAATGACATTGATGTTTTCTACACATCCAACAAAGGAAAGCGTTAGGTAGTGATCTTATGCAGTCTGCTCGATCAAACATAAACTTCACTTAAGGTGTCCAACTCCAAACCTTGGACCAATCGTTCCATGGGGTCACCACCGGATTGAAAGGGACATGCGAACCGCCTTTTGTCTTTGATTCATTACTTTTCTTTCTTTTCATCGCAGATGAGGAAGATGAGGGGGCCGGCGGCGTGAGGGATCGCGGATAACAATCACTCATCTCGCGGTTGGGAGTCTTCAGGCCAATTGATGAGGGCTTCGGCTTTGATTTGGTGAAAGGGGGATTTGGTGGGTTTGTTTGGGTCTTCATCCCAGTGGTCCAACTGTCCTTCTCGGTGGATCAAGTGTTCGAGACAGTCTGGTCATCAGGTGTGGCCGTGGCAGATGGGGTGTGATTGTCTTGTTGGCCTTTCGATTTGGTCTTCTCATCGGACGTCGTTACAAGGGGGGTCGGCGTGGCAGATGGGGAATGATCGTACATGTCTTGACTAGATGTGAATGTAAATTAAATTTGTTTGTTCACCGAACAGTTGATCAATTCAGAGTGAAGGGGCCATACTCACCTCAAATAATCTTCCAACAGTGTATCCATAGTCCACTTTTGGTAAGGATGCATACCAAGTAAGGCCCTCACACTGTATATCTTACCATTCTTGGTATGACGCCAGTCTGATATTGGTTCGGCTGTTTGTCTATTCTGAGCGCATTGCCACTCACGGTGCCCGAAGATGCCACACCTCATGCACTGATCAAAGCCTTGCTTGACCCCCGGGTAGGCAGTTATGGGGATCAAAACGGGTTCAATGTTGGCGCTGCCGCGAGTTGACATGACTAATTCCATGATTGATCATGCTGCTTCTAACGTGAGAGGAACCGTTGAGATATGAAGAGGAGTTTCAGGAGTGAGGGTGACAGCGTTGGAGGAACTGGTGCGGTTGGAAGGAAGAGGTGAAGACATGATGTGATGTGATAGCAATCGTCTAGACTTGACAAGTTGAAAGGTGTGAGGTAGAATACCAGAGTAGAAGTATGAGTGGTGTGGATGGATGAGCTCTTGAGCGAAGAGAGGATGGGACAAAGAGAAAAGACTTACAGCTTTTAAGCCCAGTGACGCCCGATCTGCGGTCGTTCCAAAGTCTTGAAGACACGACTTGTGATGACGTGTATGGTTATCAATATATATATATTGAACACACATATACATATAATCACCTCCGACTTAAAAACCTCTTGATGGATGACTTGCTTGATTAATTCAAGTCAAATTTAAACCATGTTAATGGATCGGATACAACTCTAGGATATCAATATCCTAAAGTGAAGGATATTTGCTGAGTTCAACGATCTTTGCCGAACATTTCAGCCTTTCTGGCGTGTTCAAACACAAACATGATCTGACTTGAGCGCGTGCAACTCAGATATGTATGCTTTCCATTCTCATATCATTTCATTTTGAGTGAGATAAGTATGAGATACAACGTGCGGTGGATATCAGAAACAAATGCAAACTTTAAACAAATATGACTATGTTCATTTATGCGAGGGGGATCAGACGAGGGACATGGGACATTCAGCAGTAATAGTAGGATTTTCAGTCCTTTCCGTACGTTCAATTTGAGATGAAGTGGTTGGAGCAGTGTGATCAGTATTTCCGGTGGTTTCAATTTGAGCCAAAGTGGTTTGATTGACTTTGACTAGGCGGATAAACTTATTCTGGAGGTCGCTTTCGAGGGCCAAGAGCTTTGCACGGTTGAGGTTGCTGCTGCTCACTTTGAAGGTTGCCTCATTTGATCGGGCGCCAGCGAGTAATTGGAGTTGGAATCCAGCTTCCTTGAGTGTCGCATCACATTTGCTCCAGGGCCAATGTTTCAAGCCGGTCACATCCTCTAAATAAAGGTATATATGAGCTATTAAATCGTGAAAACTCTATAAGACTTACTTAAGTAACTCAAGAGCGTCGCAACCACTCTGGTATGAAACTCGCGTCCAGTTTCTTTGTTGGATTTGCTCAGTTCACTGGGTTTTCAGCCTACCAATGATGCTCGTACTTCAGTTGCAAAGTTATTGACACCATCGATTGCATAAATCTCCTCAACTATTTTTTTGACCCCTACCGTTGAGCGCGTAATCTGGAAGCTATGCTTTGATATATGATTGGAGACCGCAACAATGACCATCTCAAAGTGGTTAGATTTGGCAATCGGAATGCACTGTTTCAAATAATTGAGGTGTGAGTAAAGTGCTCATCTGAAAGAGTTCAAGGATATGTACGCATGTTTCTCATGATATCATCCACATATTTGTCGGCAACATCCTTGTATTTTTCAAGACTTCGAGGATTAATTTCAGTGTTCGATCCAGACTGTAGTATTTGGTTCCTAGAGCGAGACCCAACTTCCAGGGTAGCTAGCTGTTCGTCCATGGCGTTAAGGCTGGCCAAGTCGGTCTCTTGAGTGGCCTCCTTATAAACATCCTTTTTGCCTTCAGTCATGCTTTTCCACAACGCACTCAAACGCCTCATGCCTTCGCCGCTACCAACCCCACAAGCTAATTGGAATTGCCCATGGTAATGTCAGTTTAAAGATTACACATATTGTCCATATTAAACTCACCTGCTTTGAATTCTGCCCTGGCTCTCAGGCTTTGAAGGAATCGGTTCCAGCGCAATGGGCGACGTACTCCAATGTACTTTCCACTATTGAACATTAAT